>SJYX01008698.1:44161-86207 GCA_006410675.1 Oreotragus oreotragus | reverse complement strand
AAATCAGATTGATTATATTCTTTGCAGCCAAAGATGGAGAAGCTCTATACAGTCAGCAAAAACAAGACCGGGAGCTGACTGTGGCTCAGATCAAGAACTCCTTATTGTCAAATTCAGACTTAAATTGAAGAAGGTAGGGAAAACCACTAGACCATTCAGGTATGACCTAAATCAAATCCCTTATGATTATACAGTGGAAGTGATAAGTATATTTAAGGGACTAGATATGATAGACAGAGTACCTCATGAACAATGGATGGAGGTTCGTGACATTGTACAGGCGACAGGGATCAAGACCATCCCCAAGAAAAATAAATGCAAAAAAAGCAAAATGGCTGTCTGAGGAGGACTTACAAATAGCTGTGTAAACAGGGGAAGCAAAAATCAGGAGAAAAGGAAAGATATACTCATTTGAATGCAGAGTTCCAAAGAATAGCAAGGCGAGACAAGAAAGCCTTCCTCAGCGATCAATGCAAAGAAATAGAGGAAAACAATAGAATGGGAAACACTAGAGATCTCTTGGAGAAAATTAGAGATACCAAGGGAACATTTCATGCAAAGATGGGCTCAATAAAGAACAGTAATGGTATGAAACTAACAGAAGCAGAAGATATTAAAAGAGGTGGCAAGAATACACAGAGGAACTGTACAAAAATGATCTTCACAACCCAGATAATCACAGTGGTGTGATCACTCACCCAGAGCCAGACATCCTGGAATGTGAAGTCAAATGGGCCTTAGAAAGCATCTCTATGAACAAAGCTAGTGGAGATGATGGAATTCCAGGTGAGCTATTTCAAATCCTGAAAGATGATGCTGTGAAAGTGTTGCACTCAATATGCTAGCAAATTTGGAAAACAGCAGTGGCCACAGGACTGGGAAAGGTCAGTTTTCATTCCAATCCCAAAGAAAGGGAATGCCAAAGAATGCTCAGACTACTACACAATTGTACTCATCTCACACACTAGTAAAGTAATGCTCAAAATTCTCCAAGCCAGGCTTCACCAATACGTAAATTGTGAACTTTCAGATGTTCAAGCTGGTTTATAAAAGCAGAGGAACCAGAGATCAAATTGCCAACATCTGCTGGATCATTGAAAAAGCAAGAGAACAGCATCTATTTCTGCTTTATTGAATATGCCAAAGCCTTTGACTGTGTGGATCACAACAAACTGTGAAACATTCTTCAAGACATGGGAATATCAGACCACCTGACCTGCCTGTTGAGAAATCTGTATGCAGATCAGGAAGCAACAGTTAGAAATGGACATAGAACAACAGACTGATTCCAAATAGGGAAAGGAGTACGTCAAGGCTGAATATTGTCACCCTGCTTATTTAACTTCTATGCAGGATACAGCATGAGAAATGCTGGGCTGGAAGAAACACAAGCTGGATTCAAGATTGCCAGGAGAAATATCAATAACCTCAGGTTTACAAATGACACCACCCTTATAGCAGAAAGCAAAGAAGAGCTAAAGAGCCTCTAGATGAAAGTTAAAGAGAAGAGTGAAAAAGTTGGCTTAAAGTTCAACATTCAGAAAACTAAGATCATGGCATCAGGTCCCATCAGTTCATGGCAAATAGATGGGGAAACAGTGGCAGACTTTATTTTTGGGCTCCAAAAATCACTGCAGAAGGTGACTGCAGCCATGAAATTAAAAGACGCTTGCTCCTTGGAAGAAAAGCTCTGACCAACCTAGACAGCATAGTAAAAAGCAGAGACATTACTTTGCCAACAAAGGTCCGTCTAGTCAAGGCTATGGTTTTTCCAGTAGTGATGTATGGATGTGAGAGTTGGACTATAAGGAAAGCTGAGTGCCGAAGAATTGATGCTTTTGAACTGTGGTGTTGTAGAAGACTCTTGAGAGTCCCTTGGACTGCAAGGAGATCCAACCAGTCCATCCTAAAGGAGATCAGTCCTGACTGTTCATTGAAAGGACTGATGTTGAACCTGAAACTCCCGTACTTTGGCCTTCTGATGGGAAGAGCTGACTCATTTGAAAAAAGTGATGCTGGGAAAGATTGAAGGCAGGAGTAGAAGGGGACAACAGGGGATAAGATGGTTGGATGGCATCACTGACTCAATGGACATGGGTTTGAGTAAGCTCCGGTAGTTGATGATGGACAGGGAGGCCTGGCACGTTGCAGTCCGTGGGGTTGCAATGAGTCAGACACAACTGAGCGACATAACTGAAATCCAGCTGCACTTAGAATAAAATTCCAGTTCCTTGCGTCCTACAAGAACCTGCACGAGGTAGCACCAGCCTTCTGTAGGCCTGTCTTTCCAACATTCTTGCTGTCATTAACTACACTCCAGCAATGCTGGCCTTATGTCATATTCTAAAACTGAAGGACCCTTTCCCACTTGAAGGCTTAATACATAATTTCTCTTACCACCCCTTACCTTCTCATTTTTCAGATGTTAACTTATGACACCAGCTCAGGAAGGCTCTCCCTGAAATTATAGTGGATTGAAAGCATGTTCTCTGGAGCCAAACTTCCTGGGTTTATAGCCCATCTCCCTGCTTACTAGCTATCCATTATTATTTTCAAGATTTTGTTTCAAGGCACTGTGAAACCATTTTTCACATTTTAATTCACATACATAGGTAATGACAAATATGTCATGACTTCTGCCCAACAGAAGTGATTATAAGATATATATCAATTTCAGGTATGTTAAGCCTCATATTCCCTGGGTCTGTAAAATAGAGATAATAGCAGTATCTATTTTATAGTAGTTGTTTTGGAGATTAAAGAGTATGTAAAGATGTAGTTACAGAGTCTGGCACAGAGTAAGGTTATGTAAGTTTTCGCTGTTACCATTGCATTATCTGCAACTGAATACCATCCATTGTTCATTTTAATTTTCTTTTTCCAGTTGTTTCTTCACAGAGTTTATTATAATTTATAATTTGTCAATCTTTTTTATATACTAAACATCAGAAAAGCAGCGATCATGTCTACCTTTATTCTCCTTGCTATCTCTAGTGTGTAACTCAGTACCTGGCATATAGTTAGCGCTCTGTAATAAATATTGAAATAGAATAATGAGAAATGTCAGTGACCAAACTTCTGTCAGTGGGAGACTTAAAGAAATCAGAGCCTGCATCAGTCATAGCACAGGTTTAGTTTAATATTACCCTTCTATCAATTTGCATATGTTCCTTTGTTGTTACTTAATATCAAAGGCTTGGTTATTAGGCTTGGTGCCTGTACTTTTAGTGAGTAAATTTTTTAAAATCAAATTTTAATGGAAGACATTAAAAGAAAAAGTGAAATTTTGAAAATTGATTCAGTGTTTTCAGCAGGAAGGTGAAGAGAAAAATGCCATTTAACTGTGACACAGCTTTTCATGACTTGGAAGTTTTCGTTTTAATGGCAAGCCCTTTTAAAAATAATCAACCTTGTACACACATTTTAAAAAGTAAGCAAAATTAATTTGCTGAGATACTCACATTCAGAGTCTTAACTCTTTTGTTCACCTTCAACTTAAAGTTGCAGTGTCCAGGTTTTTCTATATAATATTGTTCTCTGTTATCAGGAGCATTGGTGATGTATCATTTTTTAAACAAAATCAGTGTCCATTTTATCTTCATGATTTTCTTCCAAGACTGATACACATCTTTCACATTTTGATGCACACAACACATGTAATAACAAATATGTTATGACTGCTGTTTAACTAAAGTGGTTATTAGATACATTTCTATCAATTTCAGATGTGTTAAGTATGAAAAGTTGTGTCTTAAAATTAGTGAAATATGATATTGAATTTATAGAATATTTTGGAAAAAAAGAATTGCCTCCAAATCTTTTATCCAGATTTAAGAATTGTTTAACATTTAATAATGTTTATTGCTAAGTATACATTATTATTGATTTTGACCATTAATATTTATGTACCACTTACATTAATATTAATGTCATTTAAGCATCACTGCAGTACAATGTAATTTAGTGTATCCACTTTGCAGTTAAGGAAGCCAGAGCCTTAAAGAGGATCAGTAGGGGTCACTAGTCAGTGATGCATCATCTGGAACCCTATTCCTTCACCTCTCAATCCCAGGTGGTTTGCCATTTGCAGAATACACTAATATTAGGCGTGAAAGTAAAAGTCACTCAGTCATGTCTGACTCTGTGATCCCATGGATTGTAGCCCACCATTCTCCTATGTCCATGGGATTCTCCAGACCAGAATACTCGACAGGTAATTGTTCCCTTTGATTTAAGAATTGTTTAACATTTAATAATGTTTATTGCTAAGTATACATTATTATTGATTTTGACCATTAATATTTATGTACCACTTACATTAATATTAATGTCATTTAAGCATCACTGCAGTACAATGTAATTTAGTGTATCCACTTTGCAGTTAAGGAAGCCAGAGCCTTAAAGAGGATCAGTAGGGGTCACTAGTCAGTGATGCATCATCTGGAACCCTATTCCTTCACCTCTCAATCCCAGGTGGTTTGCCATTTGCAGAATACACTAATATTAGGCGTGAAAGTAAAAGTCACTCAGTCATGTCTGACTCTGTGATCCCATGGATTGTAGCCCACCATTCTCCTATGTCCATGGGATTCTCCAGACCAGAATACTCGACAGGTAATTGTTCCCTTCTCCAGGGGATCTTCCCAACCCAGGGACTGAACCCAGGTCTCCCACATACAGGTGGATTCAGGCTTCCCTGGTGGCTCAGTTAGTTAAAGAATCCGCCTGCAATATGGGAGACCTGGGTTGGGAAGATCCACTGGAGGAGGGCATGGCAACCCACTCCAGTATGTTGGCCTAGAGAATACCATGGGCTGTATAGTCCATGAGGTTGCAAAAAGTCAGACATGACTGAGCAACTTTCACTTTTTTTTACCCCCTGAGCTACCAGGGGAGCCTTGTATTATTAGACTTACTCAAACCAAATTTAAGAATAGAAAGTTTCAGCTTCTTGGATTTATCCTGTGTATAGAGTACATGGGTGGTGGGCTTTATCTTTTATAAAAGTGACTAGCTATGTATGATTCTAATATATTTAGGAATACTTGAAAATTTATAGTAAAGTTTGCTTTTCGTGACTATCTTTGAATCAGTAGAAATAAGAATGCTGTTTTATAATTGGAGGATAATTACTTTACAGTGTTGCGGTGGTCTCTGCCATACATCAACATGATGCATCATAATTAGATATATATCCCCTCCCTCTTGAGCTTCCTTCACACCCCCTACACCCCCATATTCCACCCCTCTGGTTGTCACAGAGCACCAGGTTGGGCTCCCTGTGTTTTACAGCAGTTTCCTGCTAGTTATCTGTTTCACTCATGATAATGTATATATGTCAATGGTACTTTCTCAATTTGTCCTACATTTTCCTTCCCCCACTGTGTCCACAGACCATTCTCAATGTCGGGGTTGGCATTTATTCTCTGTAAATAGGTTCATCAGTACTATTTTCTAGATTCCATATGTGTGTTTTTTTTAATATGTATGTTTTAATATACAATTTTTGTTTTTCTATGACTTACATCACTGTGTAACAGGCCTTCATCCACCTCACTACTTCTAACTCAAATTCCTTCCTTTTTATGGCTGAGTTTGGGCTTCCTTGGTGGCTCAGCTGGTAACGATTACGCCTGCAATGTGGGAGACCTAGGTTCAATCCCTTGGTTGGGAAAATCCCTTGGAGAAGGAAACGGCTACCCTCTCCAGTGTTCTGGCCTGGAGAATTCCATGGACTGTATAGTCCATGGGGTCACAAAGAGTTGGGCTCGACTGAACAACTTTCACTCACTCACTCATTCCATAGTATATATGTACTACAATTTATCCATTCATTTGTTGATGGACATCTAGATTGATTGATTTCCTTGTCTTGGCCATTATAAACAAGTGCTGTAGTGAACATTAGGGTGCATATGTCTTTTTGAATTGTGGTTTTTTAAGGGTATATGCTCAGTATTGAGATTGCTAGGACATATGGTATTTGTATTGCTAGTTTTTAAAGAAATTTCCATACTGTTCGCCATAGTGGCTGTACCACTTTACATCCCACCAACAGTGCAAGAGGGTTTCCTTCCTCAGCTTCCACTCCAGCATTTATTGTTTGTAGGTTTTTTGATGATGGCCATTGTGACCTGTGTGAGGTGATACCTCATTGTAGTTTTGATTTGCATTTCTCTGATAATGAGCAATGTTGAGCATCTTTTCGTGTATTTATTGGCCATCTGTATGTTTTCTTTGGAGAAATGTCTGTTTAGGTCTTCTCATTTTTTGATTGGGCTATTTGTTTTTCTGATATTGAGATGTATGAGCTGCTTATACATTTTGGAGAATAATCCTTTGTCAGTTGCTTCATTTGCAAATATTTTCCCCCATTCTGAGTGTTGTCTTTTAATCTTGTATATTGTTTCCTTGCCTTGCAAAAGCTTTATAGTTTAGTTAGATCTCATCTGGGGCTTCTCTGGTGACTCAGTGTCGGGATGACCCACAAGGATAGATGGGGAGGGAGGTGGGAGCAGGGTTCAGGATGGGGAACACATGTACACCCGTGGCTGATTCATGTCGATATATGGCAGAACCACTGCTGCTGCTGCTAAGTCACTTCAGTCGTGTCCGACTCTGTGTGACCTCATAGACGGCAGCCCACCAGGCTCCCCCGTCCCTGGGATTCTGCAGGCAAGAATACTGGAGTGGGTTGCCATTTCCTTCTCCAATGCATGAAAGAGAAAAGTGAAAGTGAAGTCTCTCAGTGTGTCCGACTGTTAGCGACCCCATGGACTGCAGCCCACCAGGCTACTCCGTCCATTGGATTTTCCAGGCAAGAGTACTGGGGTGGGGTGCCATTGCCTTCCCCGGGCAAAACCACTACAATATTGTAAAGTAATTAGCCTCCAATCAAAATGAATACCTGGAGAATCCCATGGACAGAGGATTCTAGTGGGCACATTCCCATACGGTCACAAAGAGTCAGCTATACTGACGCCACCGAGCATTCATGCTGGTCCTGTTTGTTTATTTTTGTTTTTATTTCCCTTACTGTAAGAGGTGGGTCAAGGAAGATCTTATGTCAAAGACTGTTCTACCTATGTTTTCCTCTAAGAGCTTTATAAGTTGCTAGCTGAACATTTGAATCTTTAATCCATTTCAAGTTTATTTTTGTGTATGGTGGTAGAAAGTGTTCTTTTCATTCTTTTCTATGTGGCTGTCCAGTTTTCCCAGCACTGCTTATTGAAGAGGCTGTCTTTTCTCCATTGTATAGTCTCCTTTGTAAAAAATAAGGTGCCCGTAGGTATGTGGGTTTATCTCTGGACTTTCTTTGTTGTCCCATTGGTTTGTATTTCTGTTTTTGTGCTGGTACCATACTCTTGATGACTATAGCTTTATAGTATAGTCTGAAGTCGGCAAGGTTGATTTCTCTAGCTCTGGTTTTCTTAAGATTGCTTTGGCTATTTGGGGGTCTTTTATTTTTCCAAATCATGAATTTTTTTGTTCCAGTACTGTGAAAAATTATGTTGGTAGTTTGATAGGGATAACATTGAGTCTGGAGATTGCTTTGATATTATAGTCATTTTCACAATGTTTTTCCAATTCAAGAACATGGTATAGCACTCCATCTGTTTGTGTTCTCTTTGATTTCTTTTATCTGTATCTTATAGTTTTCTACGTACAGGTATTTTGTCTCTTTAGGTTGGTTTATGCCTAGCTATTTTATTCTTTTTGTTGCAATGGTGAATGGAATTGTTTTCTTATTTTCTCTTTTTGATTTTTCATTGTTAGTGTATAGAAATGTAAGGGATTTCTGTATATTAATTTTATATCCTCTGACTTTACTGTATTCCTTGATTAGCTCTACTAATTTTCTAGAAGGAGAAGGCAATGGCAACCCACTCCAGTACTCTTGCCTGGAAAATCCCATGGATGGAGGAGCCTGGTAGACTGCAGTCCATGGGGTCACTAAGAATCGGGCACGACTGAGTGACTTCACTTTCACTTTTCACTTTCTTGCATTGGAGAAGGAAATGACAACCCACTTCAGTATTCTTGCCTGGAGAATCCCAGGGACAGAGGAGCCTAGTGGGCTGCCGTCTATGGGGTTGCACAGTCAGACACGACTGACCGACTTAGCAGCAGTAGCAGCAGTAATTTTCTGGTGGCATCTTTAGTGTTCTATATATAGTATTATGTCATCTACAAACAGTGAGAATTTTACTTTTTCTTTTCGAATCTCTACTCCTTTTATTTCTTGTTCTTCTCTGACTGCTATAGCTAGGACTTCTAAAACTATATTGAATAATAGTGTTAAGAATGAACACCCTTAATCATGTTCCTGATCTTAAAACATTTTCAGTTTTTCACCATTGAGAATAATGTTTTTCTGTGGCTTACTTGTTCAGTTCAGCTCAGTCGTGTCTGACTCTTTGTGATCCCGTGAATCGCAGCATGCCAAGCCTCCCTGTCCATCACCATCTCCCGGAGTTCACTCAAACTCACGACCATCGAGTTGGTGATGCCTTCCAGCTATCTCATCCTCTGTTGTCCACTTCTCCTCCTGCTCCCAATCCTTCCCAGCATCAAAGTCTTTTCCAGTGAGTCAACTCTTCGCATGAGGTGGCCAAAGTACAGGAGTTTCAGCTTCAGCGTCATTCCTTCCAAAGAACACCCAGGGCTGATCTCCTTTAGAATGGACTGGTTGGATCTCCTTGCAGTCCAAGGTCAAGAGTCTTCTCCAACACCACAGTTCAAAAGCATCAATTCTTCGGCGCTCAGCTTTCTTCACAGTCTGACTCTCGCATCCATACATGACCACTGGAAAAATCATAGCCTTGACTAGATGGACCTTTGTTGGCAAACTAATGTCTCTGCTTTTCAATATGCTATCTAGGTTGGTCATAACTTTTCTTCCAAGGAGTAAGTGTCTTTTAATTTCATGGCTGCAGTCACTTGTACATGACCTTTATTGTGTTGAGGTATGTTCCTTTTCTATCCACATTCTGGATAATTTTTTTATAATTATATTTATTTTAAATTGATTGCTTTATAATATTAGTTTAATTTCTCTCATACATCAACATGAATTAACCATAGGTGTACATATGTCTCCTCCTTCTTGATCATTCCTCCCACCTCCCAACCTTTCCCACCCCTCTAGGTTACCACAGAGCCCCAGTGTGAATTCCCTGAGTCATACAGCAAATTCCCTTTGGCTGTCTGTTTTACATATGTTAGTGCATGTGCCTCCATGCTGCTGTCTCCATTCATCTTGCTGTCTCCTTCTCTCCTGCCCTTGTCCATACATCTGTTCTCTGTATTTTCTCCATTGCTGCCCTGCAAGTAGGTTCATCATTACCATCTTTCTAGATTTCATAAATATGCATTAATATATGATACTGATCTAGACTCAGATGTGTTCCTTTTTATGGCTGAGTGGTATTCCATTGTATATAGGTACCACAGCTTCTTGATCCATTCATCTGTCAATGGACATCTAGGTTGCTTCCTCTGTGTTCTAGCTATAGTAAATCACGCTACAGTGAACATTAGGGTACATGTGTCTTTTTCAGTTTTTGATTCCTCAGGATATATGCCTAAAAGTGGTATTGCTGGGTTATATGGTAGTTTTATTCCTGATTTTCTAAGGAATCTCCATATTGTCTTCCATCATGGCTCTGTCAATTCATATTTCCAGTAGCAGTGCACAAGGGTTTCCATTTCTCCACACCTTCTCCAGCACTTGTTTGTGGACTTTTTGATGATGGCAGTTCTGACTCGTGTGAGGTGATAGCTCATTGTAGTTTTGATTTATATTTCTCTAATAATGAGTGATGTTGAGCATCTCTTCATGTGTTAGCCATCCATGTATTTTTGGAGAAATGTCTGTTTAGGTCTTTTGCCATTTTTTGATTAGATTGTTTCTCTGGCATTGAGTTGTATGAACTGTTTGTATATTTTGGAGATTAATCCTTTGTCAGTTGTTTCATTTGCTATTATTTTCTTCCATTCTGAGGGTTGTCTTTTCACCTTGTTTACAGTTTCCTTTGCTGTGCAAAAGCTTTTAAGTTTAATTTGGTCCCACTTATTTTTGTTTTTATTTCCATTGTTCTAGGAGTTGGTTCATAGAGGATCTTCCTATGATTTATGTCATGCAGTGTTCTGCCTATGTCTTCTTCCAAGAGTTTTATAGTTTATATAATTTCTATAAAACTATAGTTTTATAGTTCACATTTAGGTTTAATCCTTTTCAAGTTTATCTGTGTGTATGGTGTTAGGAAGTGTTCTAATTTCATTCTTCTACACGTTGTTGTCCAGTTCTCCCAGCACCACTTATTGAAGAAGCTATCTTTTTCCTCACTGTGTATTCTTAACTCCTTTGTCAAAGGTAAGGTGCCCCTAGGTACATGGGTTTGTCTCTGGGCTTTCTATCTTTTTCAGCTGGTCTATACTTTTCTTTTTGTGCCACTACCATACTGTCTTGATGACTGTAGCTTTGTAGTATAGTCTGAAATCAGGTAAGTTGATTCCTTCAACTCCATTCTTCTTTCTCAAGATTGCTTTGGCTATTTTGGGTCTTCTGTGTTTCCATACAAACTGTGAGATTTTTTTCTTCTAGTTGTGTGACAAATGCATTGGTAATTTGATTGGGATTGCCTTGAATCTGTTGATTGCATTTGGTAGTTCAGTCATTTTCACAATATTGATTCTTCTAAGCCAGGATCATGGAATATTCCTCTATTTATAACATCCTTGATTTCTTTCATCAGTGTCTTACAGTTTTCTGAATACAGTTCTTTTGTCTCCTTAGGTAGATTTGTTCCTAGGTATTTTATTCTTTTTGTTGCAATGGTAAATGTGATTGATTCTATAATTTCTCTTTCTGATTTTTCATTGTTAGTATATAGGAATGCATGTGTTTTCTGTGTATTGATTTTTGTATCCTGCAACTGTACCATATTCACTGATTAGCTCTAGTAGTTTTCTGATAGTATCTTTAGGGTTTCTTATGTACAGTATCATGTTATCTGCAAATAGAGTTTTATTTCTTCTTTTCCAGTCTGGATTCCTTTTTTTAATTTTTTTTCTCTGATTTCCATAGCTAGGACATCCAAAACTATGTTGAATAATAGGGCACCCTGTCTCACAAGTGGGCAAACTTGTATTGTTTCTGATCTTAGGGTGAATGCTTTTAGTTTTTCACCACTGAGAATCATGTTTGCTGTTGGTTTGCTGTAAACTGCCTTTATTTTTACAGTAGATTCCTTCTGTGCCCATTTTTGGGAAGAGTTTATTTCAACATGCATGGGTACTGAATTTTGCACAAGCTTTTTCTGCCTTTATTGAGATTATCGTATGGTTTTATCTTTCAGTTTGTTAATATGGTGTATCATATTGATTTGTGTGTTTTGAGGAATCCTTGCATTTCTGAGATAAACCCCACTTAATAAGGGGATATCTGATGCTTTTAATATGTTGTTGGATTCTGTTTGCTAGTATTTTGCTGAGAATTTTTGTATCAGTGTTTATTAGTTATTAACTTCCCAGGTGACACAGTGGTAAAATAATCTACATGCCATTACAGGAGACTCAGAATCACAGGTTCAATCTCCAGGACAGGCAGAACCCCTGGAGTAGGAAATGGGAAACCACTCTAGTATTTTAGCCTGGAAAATTCCATGGACCGAGGAGCCTGGTGGGCTACAATTCATGGGATTGCAAAGAGTCGGACCTGAAAGCATGCATGCAGTACATGTCATCAGTGATATTGGCCTGTAATTTTCTTTTTTTGTGTATGTTTGTCACGTTTTGGTATCAGGGTGATGGTGGCCTCATAAAAGGAGTTGGACTTTTCCTTCCTCTGCAGTTTTCTGGAAGAGTTTAAGCAGCATATGGGTTAGCTCTTCTCTAAACTTTTGATAAAGCTTGCCTTTGAAGCTACCTGGCACTGGGCTTTTGTTGGAAGATTTTTTTATTAGAGTTTTGATTTCAGTGTTTGTGATTGGTGTGTTCATTTTTTCTATTTCTTCCTGGCTCACTGTTGAAAGGTTGTACTTTTCATAGAATTCATCCATTTCTTCCAGCTTGTCCGTTTTATTGGCATATAGTTGTTCATAGTGATGTTTTATAATCCTTTGTATTTCTTTATTGTTTGTTATAACTTTTCCTTTTTCCATTTTATTGGTTTGAGTTTTCTCCTCTTTTTTTTTTTCTAGATGAGTCTGGCTAACAGACTTATCAAGAGTCGGTCAGTTTTGCTTATCTTCTCAAAAAATTAGCTTTTAGTTTCACTGATTTTTCCTATTGCCTTCTTCATTTCTTTTTCATTTATTTCTGATCTGATCTTTATAATTTCTTCCCTTCTAGCAGCTTTGGTTTTATTTATTTATTTTTTGTTGTCCTTATTTTTCTAGTTGCTTAAATGTAAAATTAGATTGTTTATTTGATGTTTTTCTTATTTCTTGAGCTAGGTTTATATTGCTATAAATTTCCCCCATAGCACTGGTTTTACTGACTCCTACAGAGTTTGAGTTGTTTTGTTTTCCTTTTTTGCTTTTCCCTCTTTGAGATCTTCAGTGAACTCGTGGTTATTTAGAAGCATATTGTTTAGCCTCCCTGTGTTTGTGATTTTTTTTTTACAGTTTTTTTCCTGTAGTTCATATCTAATCTTACAGCATTGTGGTTAAAAAAAATATTTCAATTTTTAGTTTTATTATTTTTAAACTTTGTTAGTCAAGTCGCTCAGTCGTGGCTGACTCTTTGTGACTCTGTGAACTGTAGCCCATCAGGCTCCTCCATCCATGGAATTCTCCAGGCAAGAATACTGGAGTGGCTAATTTGTGACCCCAAGATGTTATCTTTCCTGGATTTTCCAACCTAGATAGTATATTCAAAAGCAGAGACATTACTTTGCCGACTAAGGTCTATCTAGTCAAGGCTACGTTTTTTCCAGTGATCATGTGTGGATGTGAGAGTTGGACTGTGAAGAAGACTGAGCGCTGAAGAATTGATGCTTTTGAACTGTGGTGTTGGAGAAGAGTCTTGAGAGTCCCTTGGACTGCAAGGAGATCCAACCAGCCCATTCTGAAGGAGATCAGCCCTGGGATTTCTTTGGAAGGAATGATACTAAAGCTAAAACTCTAGTACTTTGGCCACCTCATGCAAAGAGTTGACTCATTGGAAAAGACTCTAATGCTGGAATGGATTGAGGGCAGGAGGAGAAGGGGATGACAGAGGATGAGATGGCTGGATGGCATCACTGACTCGATGGACATGAGTCTGGGTGAACTACGGGAGTTGGTGATGGACAGGGAAGCCTGGCATGCTGTAGTTCATGGGGTCGCAAAGGGTCGGACACGGCTGAGCTACTGAACTGAACTGAGAGGAAAAAGTGAAATTTACTGTTTTTGGATGAAGTGTCCTATAGAAATCAATCAATCTCATCTGGCCAAATGTATCATTTAAAACTTGTGTTTCCTTAGTAATTTTTGTTTATGGATGACCTGTCCATTGGTATGAGTGAGGCTTTAAAGTCCCCCTCTATTATTATGTTACTGTTGATTTCTCCTTTTATAGTTGTTAGCATTTCCTTAAATATTGAGGTTCTCCTGTGTTTGGTGCATATATATTTTTGATTGTTATATATTCTTCCTGGATTAGTCCCTTAATCTTTACGTAGTGTCCTTCCTTGTCTCTAGTAATGGTCTTTATTTTAAAGTCTATTTTATCTGGTTAGGCTACTCTTAACTTCCTCTTGATTTTCACTTGCATGGAATATTATTTTTTAAGTTAAGCTCCATACTTTGAATCGCTATGTGTCCTTATGTCTGAAGTGGGTTTCTTGTAGATGGCATACTTAGGGGTCTTGTTTCTGTATCCGTTCATCCAGTCTGTGTCTTTTGCTTGGAGCATTTAATCCATTTACATTTAACTTAATTAGTGATGCAATCACTTAAATGTAATTACCTTAAATGTAAATGGATTAAATGCTCCAAGCAAAAGACACAGACTGGATGAATGGATACAGAAACAAGGTAATTAGTGATATGCATGGAGAAGGAAATGGCAACCCACTCCAGTGTGCTTGCAGGGAGAATCCCAGAGACCAGGGAGCCTGGTGGGCTGCTGTCTATCGGGTCGCACAGGGTCGGACACGACTGAAGTGACTTATCAGCAGCAGTGATATGCATGGTCCTATTACCACGTTTTTTATTGTTTGGGGTTTGTTTTTGTAGATCTTCTCTTACTCTTGTGTTCCCTTTTTAGAGACGTTCCTTTAGTATTTGTCGTAAAGCTGGTTTGGTGGTGCTCAATTCTCTCAACTTTCGCTTCTCTGCAAAGCTTTTGATTTCTCTGTCACATCTGAATGAGATCCTAACTCTAAAGAGTAGTCTTGGTTTTAGGTTTTTTCTTTTCATCGTTTTAAGTATATCCTGCTACTCCCTTCTTGGACTGCAGACTTTCTGCTGAAGGAGCAGTTATTAGTTTTATGGGAATCCCCTTGTACATTATTGTTGTTTTGCCCTTGCTCTTGCCTTGCTCTTTAATAGGTTTACTTTGTGTCTAATTTTTGTTAGTTTGATTAATAGGTGTCTTGGTCTCTTTCTCTTTGGTTTTATCCTGTGTGGGACTCTATGGGCTTCCTGGGCTTGTATGGTATTTCCTTTCCCATATTACAGAAGTTTTTGACTATAATCTCCTCGAATATTTTCTCATACCCTTTCTATTTGTCTTCTTCTTCTGGGACCTCAATAATTCAAATGTTGGTGTGCTTAATTTTGTTACAGTTGTCTCTGAGATTGTCTTCATTTCTTTTCATTCTTTTTTCTTTATTCTACTCTGTTTCAGTTATTTCCACCATTTTATCTTCCTGCTCACTTATCCATTCTTCTGCCTCAATTATTCTGCTCCTGGTTTCCTCTAATGTATTTTTCATCCAGTTATTGTGCTTTTCATTGCCGATTATGTGTTCTTTATTTCTACTAGGTACTTATTAAACATTTCTTGTGTCTTCTAAGTCTATGCCTCAATTCTGTTTATCTGTGCTTCCATTTTCCACATTTTTGGATCATCTTTACTTTCATTACTCTGAATTCTTTTTCAGGTAGACTGCTTATTTCTTCTTCATTTGTTTGGTTTTCTGGGGTTTACCATGTTCCTTCATCTACTGTATGTTTCTCTGTCTTTTCCTTTTGTTTAATTCACTGTGCTTGAGGTCTCCTTTGTGTAGCTGCATAGTTCATGTTGTGGACTTGGTCCCCAGCTGGTGGGTTTGGACCAGTGCCTTGTGAAGCATTACTTGTTGGTGGATTGGTGCCTGTGTTCTGGTGGTTGGAGTTGGATCTTGTCTCTCTGAAGGGAAGTACTGTATCCAGTGGTTTGTGTTAGGGTATCTGTAAACAAGGTATGGCTTTGGGACACCTCTCTGCTACTGAGCAGTGTTGTGTTCATGTTTCGCTGATGGTTTGGCATCAGACATCTGGCATTGGAGCTTGCTGGCCTTGTGTGTGTTTCATGGTCTTAGTGTTGAGATGGCGGCCTTTGGGAGAGCTCTTGCTGTTTAATGTTCCATGGGGTTGGGAGTTTTCTCATGGTGCAACACCCTGGACTCAGGTCTCCTACCTTGGAGATTCAGGTCCAACTCCTACTGTAGCCCCAGGACTCCACAAGCCAAACAGCACAAAAGGGAAAGAAAAAGTCATAAAGGACACAAAAAAGGAGTGAGAGAAGAGGAAAAAAAACAGAAAAGAAAAGAGGGGAAAGAGTGAAAAAAAAACAAAAGAAATGAAAAGCAAAATGAAAAAGAAGACGTCAAAATAGAAAAAAAATGAACAGACAAAACCCAAGACAAATGGTGAAAGCAACACAAACAACAATCAACACACAAGAATAAACAAAGGAGCTTTCATACTCACAAAGAGAATAGAAAAAAATAAAGAGAGAAGAAAAAAAGAATAAAAATAGGAACCAAAAAAGGAAGAGTACATTCAAGCCAATAAACAAATGCTAAGTGAAAACAAATACTAAAAACTAGAGTAGCAAATATACAAGGTCAAAAATGTGGGAAAAAATGGAATATATCTAGAGTACTGTAAAAATAGGAAAAAAGTATATTCAAAAGTATAAGGTTTTTAAAAAGGAAAAGTAAGTTTAAAAATTAAAGGAATAATAAAGAACACCATTACAACAGTATGAAAAAGAAAAAATACATACATACATACATATAGAAAGAGAAGAATGTCCTCCTGAATTCTCCGTTGTCCTTTTGTACAGTGTGCACTAGGCATTCTGTTTACTCAGGAAGTCCTCCAACATTTCTGGGAAGGTCTCTGGACCTATTGTGGGTGCTGTACGGTCAGCTCAGACTCAGATCTGGTCTTAGTCCAGCTTTTTCTTGCTCCCAAAGTCCACAGTTGCCCCCAAAGTCCACAGCCTTAGGCTCTTTGTGGGGATTTAATCTACTGCACCTGTGGCTAGAGGAGCACATTCCCTTCCTCTTCTTTCATCCTACAACCCCTGGCGCTCAGCTTTGGTTTTGGCCCTGCTTCTGCTTGTAGGCCACCCTCCAATGTCTGTTCCCTACCCAGACAAGAGTGAACGAGAGTAGCAGCTGATCAGGGCTCACTTGCTCAGTTTGACTTGGGAGAGGGAGTGATACGGCATTCACAACTGGGTCATGTGGGAGTGTTCACTGAGGTGGAGGCCTGCAGAAAGTTGCTATAGTCAGGCCATATGTGCTCCCTCAGGAGCGTTGGCCTTGGTTCGTCCCTCAGCAGAGCCAAGCTGCAAAGATTCCCCAAAAGGTGTGGGCAGTGACCTGTGCCTGCTCATTGCTTGGTGAAAGCTACTGCCTCTGAGGTTGGAACCACAGTGGCGTTTGTCAACAATCTCTAGTCCTGCCTTGGCTTTAGAGGTGGCCAGTCAGCCTGCATTCCCCGCTCTGGGATCGTAAACTGCAGTCGTGGCTAGTGCCACACCTGGCACTTTTGCCAGCATTGGCAGTGGTGGCCAGTGTACCTGCCTCTGGGGTGGCAGTCCACATCTGTGGCTTCTCCCATCTATGGCTCTCACAAAGGCAAAGTCCTGTAGTCTGTGTGTGTGTGTGTGTGGAATTAGAGCTTCCCTGCAGCAGTGATCCCTTGACTCTCTGGAAGGCCCGTGCTTTACCCTGGACTTGCTCAGCTGTGTTGTACTAGTTCACTCAGATTAGCATCATTGCTGTCAACCCCAGTTTTCTCCCTGGGGTCCAGTGCCTGAAGCCTGAGCCTCAGCACCCAGTCCCAAATCACTGTAGTGGGCATGCAAACAGCATCTCAACTGGGAAGTGCTGGTCAGCAGTTATCTCTGTGGTGAATCTTTTTCATTTTGGCTTCCTAATGTTGCTGCGTTCCCCTTTGAGGTTCTGAAGATGCTCCTGTCCCCACCCATGAGGGGGTTTCTGAGTGTGCAGACTTTCCCTCCTTCACGGCTCCCTCCCTGAAGTTCAGGTCCCCATCCCAAGTCCTTTGTCTTTCATTTTTCCTGTATCTTTTGCCTTCATTCTGTGGAGATTAGCTTGCCTTTTTGGAAGTCTGGCGTCTTCTCCCAGCATCCAGAAGGTGTTCTGAATGAGTTATTCCACATGCAGATACTTTTATGATGTATTTGTGGGGGACGGTGATCTCCCCACCTTCCTTTATGGTATAGTCTTACTTTATGGTATAGTCTTAATCCTCTGCCATTTTGAAAGTCCCCCAGAGAACTTCTTTATACTTATATCATTGAGTTTAATTCTTTAATTCTTCATGAACAATGAGAGTCAGTAATTGACTTAATCTAACAATCCAAATTACATTCATATTTTTAACATCAGTGAACTTAATATAAAAAAATTTATGGTTGAGTTTTTGAAATTGATGTTCTCAAGGTCTGTGCCACATGAAGAAATAGAGATTTTATCCTTTTGAAAGTCTCAGATTTGGATATCTTCTTCTTGTTTTACATTCAACTTATTTTTAAAAACTGAGGAACCAGTTACACCAAAAATAAAAGGAAAATTTCTTGGAATATTCTTGAGTGTGTTGAACAAGAACAAAACTGTAAGGTCAAAATAGTTTCTAATTTGAATTGATATGTCATTGTCTTTTTCTCTTCATTTTTAAAAGAGTAACTACAGATACACAGGAAGTTACAAAACTGGTACAGAGAGCTAACATGTATCCTTCACGCAGTTTCCCCAGTTTCATATCTTACATAATTATTGTTCAAATTCAAAACCAAGAATTTGACATTGATACAGTGTGTGTATAACTTCATGTCATTTTTATCACCTGTGTTAGATTCCTGTGGCTACTGTCACAATCAAGTCTCCTTTGTGTATATCCACTTCCTCCAACCCCCCACAGCAGAGTCTTCAATCCCTGGAAACCTCTAATCTCTTTCTCATGCCTATAATTTTATCATTTAAAGGATATTTTAGAAGTAGAGTTATAAAATATGTGACCTTTAGAGACTGTATTTTCATTCATGATAATGCTCTTGTAATTCATCTAAATTGTGTATATAGTAATTTGTTCCTTTTTAAAGGTGTGTTATACTTTGTGGTATGGATGTACCAGTTTGTATTCTCATCCGTTTGTTTAGCAACATTTTGGTTGTTTCCAGTTTTTGATTATATAAATAAAGCTGCTATGAAAAGTTATATACAGGTTTTTATGCCCACATAAACTTTTATTTCTCCTAGGATAAATGCCCAGGTCTGTGATTATTGGGTTATATGATATGTGTTTAGTTTCCTGCCCCCTAGTTTTATTGAGATATAATTAGATATATCGTTGTATTTTTGGTGTACATCATGATTCCTGCAGTGCAGCAGATGCAGGAAACAAGGGTTTGACCCCTGGGTTGGGAAGATCCGCTGGAAGAGGAAATGGCAACCTTCCCCAGTATTCTTGCCTGAGAGATCGCATGGACTGAGGAGTCTGGCAGGCTAAGTCCAAAGGGTCACAGAGAGTTGGACACAACTGAGCAGATGAACACACGCATACATGTATTGCTAAATAATTACCACAATAAGTTAGCATCTGTCTCCCGAAGTTAGTTTTTTCTTCTGATGTGAACTTGTAAGCTTTACTCTCTTGGTAACTTTCAGATATTCCACATACTATTGTTAACTATTGTCATCATGCGTAATGTTACATTTCCAGAACTTATTTATCTTATAACTGGAAATTTGTATATTCTTACTATCTTTACCCAGTTCTTCCCTGCACACACACACCCACCCACCTTTGGCTAATACTAATTTGTTCTTTTTCTATGACTTTAGGTTTTTAGATCCCACATGTAAGTGACATCGTACGATATTTTTGTCCATCTGACCTAGCATAATGCCCTTAAGGTCAATCCATGTTGTCATAACTAGCAATATTCCTTCCTTTTTATGGCTGAATAATTTTCCTATGTGTGTGTGTGTATAATTTTTTCTTTATCCTTTTATTTACCCATGGGCCTTTACAGTGTCTCCATGTCTTGGCTATTGTGAACAATGCTACAGTGAAGTGGAGGTACAGACAGCTATTCAGGATGGTGATTTGATGTAGTTTGGGTATATACCCAGAAGTTGAATTGCTGAATCATGTGGTACTTCCCCTGAGGAGGAAATGGCAACCCACTCCAGTATCTTTGCCCGGTAAATCCCATGGACAGAGGAGCCTAGTGGACTACAGTCTGTGGGTCGAAAAGAGCTGGACACGACTGAAGCATGAAGTGGTACTTCTGTCTTTTTCAAGAAGCGTGCAGACTGTTTTCTATTTGACTATACCTGTTTACATTCACAACAGATGTATACAGAGGTTTCTTTCCTTTTATCCACATCAACACCACTTGTTATTGCTTCTGTTTTTGACAGTAGTCATGCCAACAAGTGTGAGGTGATCTATTAGGGTTTTGATTAGTAATGTGTACCTTTTCATGTACCTGTTGACCATTTAAACATCTTTTTTGGAAAAATAAATCTATTTTGAGTTCTTTGCCCATTTTTAATTATGTTATTTGGATTGGATTTTTTTGCTATTGAGTTGTTTGAGTTTGTTAAACAGTTTGGATGTTGATGTTTTATTAGTTGTGTGGTTTAATAATATTTTGTCGCATTCTATATATTGCCTTTTCGTTTTGTATATTGTTTCATTTATTGTACAGAAACCTCTTGGTTTGCTGTAGTCCCACTTGTTTATTTTTTGTGTGTCTGCGCTTTAGATGTCATCCCCGCCCCGCCCCAATCATTGCTATTACTGCGGTCAAGGAGCTTATTTCTCATTTTCCTTCTGGGAATTTTATGGTATCAGATTTTACATTTAAGTCTTTAAATTTGAGTTATTTTTTGTGAATATTGTGAAGCAGGGATGTAGTTTCATTCTTTGGCATGTGAATATCCATTTTGTCCAGCTCAGTGTTTGAAGAAATTTGTCTTTTTACCACTGAGTTTGTAGCCTTCTTGTCAAACATTAGTTGAACTCATATGTGTTTCCCATTAGTCTGTGTATCTGATTTTGTCCTAGTGCATACTGTTTTAATTACTGTAGCTTTGTATTATAGTTTAAAATCAAGACATGATGTTTCTAGCTTAGTTCTTTCTCAGGATTGTTTTGGCTCTTTAGTGTCTATGATATAGTTCCATATAAATTGCAAGACTTTTTTTTCCTGTTATTTGTGTGTGTGTGTGTATGTGTATGTGAGAGAAATGCCTAGGAAATCATGATAGGGATTGTATTGACTCTATAGATGGCTTTGTGTTGTACAGACATTTTAATAATGCTAATTCTTCAAATCCAAGAACATTTAATATTTTTACATTTATTTGTGTCTTCTTCAGTTTCTTTCATTAATATCCTGTACTTTTCGGTGTGTTAAGTTTTTCACCGACATGGTTAATGTACTCCTAAGTATTATATTGTTGTTGATGCTACCATAACTGAGAATGTTTTATTTACTTCATAGTTAATTTCATTCTTAGCATATATAAGACCTGGAGCTGACTGTTGCACAGATCATTAACTCTTTATTGCAAAATTCAGACTTAAATTGAAGAAAGTAGGGAAAATCATTAGGCCATTCAGGAATGACCTAAATCAAACCCTTATGATTTTACGGTGGAAGTGACAAATAGATTCAAGGGATTAGATCTGATAGAGTACCTGAAGAACTATAGATGAAGGTTCATAACATTGTACAGGAGACAATGGCTAAAACTGTACAAAAAAGGTCTTAATGAGCTGGATAACCCCAATGGTGTGGTCATTCACCTAGAACCAGACATTCTCGAATGTGAAGTCAAGTGGGCTTTAGGAGGCATTACTATGAACAAATCTAGTGGAGGTGTTGGAATTTCAGCTGGGCTATTTCAAACCCTAAAAGTTGATGCTGTGAAAGTGCTGCACTTGATATGTCAGCAAATTTGGAACTCACCACTGCCCACAGTACTGGAAAGGGTCAGTTTTCATTCCAATCCGAAAGAACGGCCTTACCTAAGAGTCTTCAAACGACCTTAGAGTTGCACTCATTTCACATGCTAGGAAAGTAACACTCAAAGTCCTTCAAGCTTGGCTTCAGCAATATGTGAACTGAAAACTTCCAGATGAACAAGCTGGATTTAGAAAAGGCAGAGGAACCAGAGATCAAATTGCTAATATCCATTGGATCACAAAAAGCAAGGGGATTCTAGAAAAGGATCTACTTCTGCTTCATTGACTACGCTAAAACCTTTAACTGTGTCGATCACAACAAACTGTGGGAAATTCCTAAAGAGATGGGAAAACCAGACCACCTTGCTTATTTAATTTATATGTAGACTGCATCATGAAATGCTGGGCTGGATGAATTACAAACTGGAATCAAGATTGCCAGGAGAAATATCAACAACCTCAGATATGCAGATGATACCAGCCTATTGGTAGAAAATGAAGAGGAACTAAAGAGCCTCTTGATGAAAGTGAAAGAAAGTGAAAAAGCAAAAAACTAGTGCTGGCATCTGGTCCCATCACTTCATAGCAAGTAGATTGGTAAAAAGTAGAAACAGTGCAGATTTTATTTTCTTGGGCTCCAAAATCACTGCAGATGTTAACTGCAGCCATAAAATGAAAAGACAGTAGCTCCTTGAAAGAAAAGCTACCATAAACCTTGTCAATGTATTAAAAAGCAGAGACGTCACTTTGCCAACAAAGGTTCATATTGTAAAGGCTATGGTTTTTCCAGTAGTTGTGTATGACTGTGAGAGTTGGACCATAAAGAAGGCTAATTGCCGAAGAATTGATACTTTCAAACTATGATGTTGGAGAAGACTCTCAAGAATCCCTTGGACAGCAAGGAGATCAAACCAGTTAATCCTAAAGGAAATCAACCCTGAATATTCACTGGAAGGACTGATGCTGAAGCTGAAGCCCCAATACTTTGGCCACCAGATGGGAAAAACCAACTCATTGGAAAAGACCTTGATGCTGACAGAGATTGAGGGCAGGATGAGAATGGGGTGACAGAGAAGGAGATGATTGGATGGCATCAATGAATCAGTGGTCTTTGAGTTTGAGCAAAGAGGTAGTG
The DNA here is from genome assembly GCA_006410675.1 of Oreotragus oreotragus. Taxonomy (NCBI): domain Eukaryota; kingdom Metazoa; phylum Chordata; class Mammalia; order Artiodactyla; family Bovidae; genus Oreotragus; species Oreotragus oreotragus. The sequence goes on along the minus strand of SJYX01008698.1, from coordinate 63,644 downwards.
AAGGACAGGGAAGCCTGGCATGCTGCAGTCCATGAGGTGCAAAGAGTCAGACACAGCTTAAGAACTGAACAATTTTTGTATGTTGATAATTGTATCCTGTAATTTTGCTTAGTTCATTAATGCTTACATTTCTTGGTGAAGTCTATGGAATTTTCTACATAGGTAAAGACTTCTATTGCCATTTCGTTAATAGTGTTGAGTTTCTTTTTTATCTCTTCTTTGTGACTTGACTTTTTGTAGTAATATTCTTTGACTGACTTCCTTGATAGCTCAGTTGGTAATGATTCTGCCTGCAATGCAGGAGATCTGGGTTTGATGCCTGGGTTGGGAAGATCCCCTGGAGAAAGGGAATGGCTATCCACTCCAGTATTCTGGCCTGGAGAATTCCGTGGACTGTATAGTCCATGGGGTCGCAAAGAGTTGGACAGGATTGAGCAACTTTCACTCCACAGTCTGTGACTCTTGTCATAATCATTAGTGTAACTACTATAGGTTTTTTGTTTTTGGTTACCAAGAGACTTACATAAAATTTATGTTAACTTATTTGTTAACATAAATTTTAATCTGTTTTAATCTGACACAGTTTTGATTGCATATATAAACTTTATATATATATATTTTTTTAGAGCTTCCATTTTACTGTATTTTACTTTACAGTGCTCTATTGGTTTTGGCATACATTGACATGANAAGAGACTTACATAAAATTTATGTTAACTTATTTGTTAACATAAATTTTAATCTGTTTTAATCTGACACAGTTTTGATTGCATATATAAACTTTATATATATATATTTTTTTAGAGCTTCCATTTTACTGTATTTTACTTTACAGTGCTCTATTGGTTTTGGCATACATTGACATGAATCTGCCAGGGGTGTACATGATAAACTTTATATTTTTACTTCTCCTTTTCTATTTTAAATTATTGATGTGTTTTAGTTTATATGTATTTTATATTATGCATCTAATACATTTTTTTAGTTATGGTTATCTATTAATATTTATTTTAAAATTTTGAATTATGTACCACCATTATAATATTAGAGAATCTGACTTTGTATATTTACCCAGTTAGCTTTACACTTACATTCATGTGTTTTTATCATCTTTTCACTCCTACTTGAAGACCTCCCTTTATTATTTCTTTTAAGGCAAATCTAGTAGAAATGAACTCACTCAGTTTTTGTGTTTTCAGAAAAGTTTTTATCTTTCATTAATTTCTAAAAGATGATTTTGTTGGGTATAGTATTCCTGAAGACAGTGTTTTATTTTCTTTTGGTATTTTAAATATATCACCTCATTCTGTCCAGGACTACAAAGTTTCTGTTGAGAAATCTGACCATAGTCTGTTGGGAGCGGTCTCTTGTATATGATGTATTGCTCCTCTGCTCCTTTGAAAATTCTTTCTTGTCTGACTTTTGACAGTGTAATTATAATGTGTCTCTATAACTGTTTTGGAGTGGTCTATTTGGCATCCGTTGGGCCTCATGGCTCTTGATATGCTTATTTCTCGCCGGGTTTGTACAGCCATTATTGCTTTAAAAATATTTTCTGTTCTTTTTTCTTTTGGGATTTCTCATAATGCAGTTATTTATTTGATGGTATCCTGTGGTTCTCATAGACAATTTTACTCCTTTGCACTTTTTTGCTCCTCCAACTGAATGATTTTAAATGCCCTGTTTTCTATTCATTGATTCTTTTTTCTGCTTGACCAAGTCTGATGTTAAACCTCTCCATTGAATTCTTCATGTCAGTCATTGTGTTCTTCAACTCTAGAATTTTTTTTTTTAATGGCTTATTTCTTGGTTGAACTTTGCTCATGCACTGTTTTCCTAATTTTGTTTAATGTTTATAAAGAAGCTCACTAAACTTCTTTGAGGGGATTATTCTGAAATCTTTGTACACAGTTCAGAAATCTCTGATTCTTTAGGGTCAGCTTGGAACTTTATTACTTTCCTTTGATGGTGCCATGTTGTTGTAAGCAGGGTGGTATGTGGGTCTCAGTTTTCTGCCCCAATTGCTGTTGTAAGCAGGGTGGTACATGCAGCTGCACAACTTCCTGGGTTTTCTGTTTAGTTTTTCTGATTGGGCAGGCATGGAAGCTGTATTCAGGCCAGGCTTTGAATTTGCTTTCCAACCTGGGGGCCATGTAATGGCATTCACAGCTGGTACAACTTGCTGTCTAAGGATCTTAATCAGTCAGAACTGTTCACTAAGTTCCTTGGTCAGACAGAATCACTGGCTTGGTGCTCTTCAAGTGTTGCTGAGCTGTTCTGTTTCCTGGATGCGCTGGGGTTGCATTCACCAATAAAGCTAGGAATTAGCTTCCCTACCTGGGCCAGCTTCGGCGTCCAAGCCAGCAAGGCATTGTTGGGGATCTTGCCTGATAGTCTTGAAAACACAAGCTAAACCAGTTTTTAAGAAACTATCAAATGATTTCCATTAGCAATATATGGATAGTATAGTGTCTCTGAATCCTCTCAAGCTTTTGGTGCTACCACTGTTTTTAATAATATATTAGCAATTCTAATAGGTAATAATATTTCCACTGTGGTCTTAACTCTATATTTTTTCTTAGTGGAATATCTTGGAGGTATAGACAGGTTGGTTCCAGGTAGTTGTTGTTTTTCCCAATGCTTATAAAAGTTATGTTTACTATAAGTATTAATAGCACTACGTTTAAAAATACTGTACATAGAACCTAGATGTCCATCAGCAGATGAATGGATAAGAAAGCTGTGGTACATATATACACGATGCAGTATTACTCAGCCATTGAAAAGAATACATTTGAATCAGTTCTAATGAGGTGGATGAAACTGGAGCCGANAGCAGATGAATGGATAAGAAAGCTGTGGTACATATATACACGATGCAGTATTACTCAGCCATTGAAAAGAATACATTTGAATCAGTTCTAATGAGGTGGATGAAACTGGAGCCGATTATACAGAGTGAAGTAAGCCAGAAAGAAAAACACCAATACAGTATACTAATGCATATATATGGAATTTAGAAAGATGATAATGATAACCCTGTATGCGAGACAGCAAAAGAGACACAGATGTATAGAATAGTCTTTTGGAGTCTGTGGGAGAGGGAGAGGGTGGGATGATTTGGGAGAATGGCATTGAAACATGTATAATATCATATAAGAAACAAATCACCAGTCCAGGTTCAGTGCAGGATACAGGATGCTTGGGGCTGGTACACTGGGATGACCCAGAGGGATGGTATGGGGAGGGAGGTGGAAGAGGGGTTCAGGATTGGGAACTCATGTACACCTGTGGCAGATTCATGTTGATGTATGGCAAAACCAATACAATATTTAAAGTAAAAGGTAAATAATAAAATTTAAAATTAGAAAAAGGAAAAAAAAAGGTTGCCATAAATTATCAAAACTACAATATCTGTGAAGTTTAAAAGAATGAATTATCCCTTTAATGGCTAATGATATGAACACCTCTTAATGTGCTTATTTTCCATCTGTATGTTTTCATTGGCCAAATATTTCTTCATGCCCTTTGGCTATTAGTTGGATTGTTTGGGTTTTTTTCAACCCATTGAATTTCGGGAGTTCATTATGTGAATCTTTTATCAGATTTCATTTGCAAGTATTTTCTTACAGGCCATAGCTTGTCTTTTCATCATCTTTACATGGTCTTCCACAAAGGAAAAGATTTTAGTTTTGATAAAATTCAACCTATCAATTTTTTCCTCTGTTTTATGGATTATACTTTTTCTGTCATATCTGAGAACGCACATTGACTAACCCCTAGTCACAAAGATTTTCTTCTATAATTTCTTTCTTCTACAAGTTTTATAGTTTAAATTTTTTTCCTTTAAATTTATGATGCAATGCATTTTGAGCTAATTTTTGAATAAAGGGTGATTGTTAGATCAAGGTTCGCTTTTTTTTTTTTTTTCCTTGTAGATATCTATTTGTTTTAATATCTTTTGCTTCAGTACTATTCTTTGAATTACTTTTGAACTTTGGTCAAAAATCAGTTGACTTTACTTGAGTGGGACTGTTTGGTGGTTATATATTCTGTTCCACTGATCTGTGTATTTAGTCTTCACCAGTATCATACAGGTTGGAGAAGGCAATAGCACCCCACTCCAGTACTCTTGCCTGGAAAATCCCATGGACGGAGGAGCCTGGTGNGGTAGAAAATGAAGAGGAACTAAAGAGCCTCTTGATGAAAGTGAAAGAAAGTGAAAAAGCAAAAAACTAGTGCTGGCATCTGGTCCCATCACTTCATAGCAAGTAGATTGGTAAAAAGTAGAAACAGTGCAGATTTTATTTTCTTGGGCTCCAAAATCACTGCAGATGTTAACTGCAGCCATAAAATGAAAAGACAGTAGCTCCTTGAAAGAAAAGCTACCATAAACCTTGTCAATGTATTAAAAAGCAGAGACGTCACTTTGCCAACAAAGGTTCATATTGTAAAGGCTATGGTTTTTCCAGTAGTTGTGTATGACTGTGAGAGTTGGACCATAAAGAAGGCTAATTGCCGAAGAATTGATACTTTCAAACTATGATGTTGGAGAAGACTCTCAAGAATCCCTTGGACAGCAAGGAGATCAAACCAGTTAATCCTAAAGGAAATCAACCCTGAATATTCACTGGAAGGACTGATGCTGAAGCTGAAGCCCCAATACTTTGGCCACCAGATGGGAAAAACCAACTCATTGGAAAAGACCTTGATGCTGACAGAGATTGAGGGCAGGATGAGAATGGGGTGACAGAGAAGGAGATGATTGGATGGCATCAATGAATCAGTGGTCTTTGAGTTTGAGCAAAGAGGTAGTGAAGGACAGGGAAGCCTGGCATGCTGCAGTCCATGAGGTGCAAAGAGTCAGACACAGCTTAAGAACTGAACAATTTTTGTATGTTGATAATTGTATCCTGTAATTTTGCTTAGTTCATTAATGCTTACATTTCTTGGTGAAGTCTATGGAATTTTCTACATAGGTAAAGACTTCTATTGCCATTTCGTTAATAGTGTTGAGTTTCTTTTTTATCTCTTCTTTGTGACTTGACTTTTTGTAGTAATATTCTTTGACTGACTTCCTTGATAGCTCAGTTGGTAATGATTCTGCCTGCAATGCAGGAGATCTGGGTTTGATGCCTGGGTTGGGAAGATCCCCTGGAGAAAGGGAATGGCTATCCACTCCAGTATTCTGGCCTGGAGAATTCCGTGGACTGTATAGTCCATGGGGTCGCAAAGAGTTGGACAGGATTGAGCAACTTTCACTCCACAGTCTGTGACTCTTGTCATAATCATTAGTGTAACTACTATAGGTTTTTTGTTTTTGGTTACCAAGAGACTTACATAAAATTTATGTTAACTTATTTGTTAACATAAATTTTAATCTGTTTTAATCTGACACAGTTTTGATTGCATATATAAACTTTATATATATATATTTTTTTAGAGCTTCCATTTTACTGTATTTTACTTTACAGTGCTCTATTGGTTTTGGCATACATTGACATGAATCTGCCAGGGGTGTACATGATAAACTTTATATTTTTACTTCTCCTTTTCTATTTTAAATTATTGATGTGTTTTAGTTTATATGTATTTTATATTATGCATCTAATACATTTTTTTAGTTATGGTTATCTATTAATATTTATTTTAAAATTTTGAATTATGTACCACCATTATAATATTAGAGAATCTGACTTTGTATATTTACCCAGTTAGCTTTACACTTACATTCATGTGTTTTTATCATCTTTTCACTCCTACTTGAAGACCTCCCTTTATTATTTCTTTTAAGGCAAATCTAGTAGAAATGAACTCACTCAGTTTTTGTGTTTTCAGAAAAGTTTTTATCTTTCATTAATTTCTAAAAGATGATTTTGTTGGGTATAGTATTCCTGAAGACAGTGTTTTATTTTCTTTTGGTATTTTAAATATATCACCTCATTCTGTCCAGGACTACAAAGTTTCTGTTGAGAAATCTGACCATAGTCTGTTGGGAGCGGTCTCTTGTATATGATGTATTGCTCCTCTGCTCCTTTGAAAATTCTTTCTTGTCTGACTTTTGACAGTGTAATTATAATGTGTCTCTATAACTGTTTTGGAGTGGTCTATTTGGCATCCGTTGGGCCTCATGGCTCTTGATATGCTTATTTCTCGCCGGGTTTGTACAGCCATTATTGCTTTAAAAATATTTTCTGTTCTTTTTTCTTTTGGGATTTCTCATAATGCAGTTATTTATTTGATGGTATCCTGTGGTTCTCATAGACAATTTTACTCCTTTGCACTTTTTTGCTCCTCCAACTGAATGATTTTAAATGCCCTGTTTTCTATTCATTGATTCTTTTTTCTGCTTGACCAAGTCTGATGTTAAACCTCTCCATTGAATTCTTCATGTCAGTCATTGTGTTCTTCAACTCTAGAATTTTTTTTTTTAATGGCTTATTTCTTGGTTGAACTTTGCTCATGCACTGTTTTCCTAATTTTGTTTAATGTTTATAAAGAAGCTCACTAAACTTCTTTGAGGGGATTATTCTGAAATCTTTGTACACAGTTCAGAAATCTCTGATTCTTTAGGGTCAGCTTGGAACTTTATTACTTTCCTTTGATGGTGCCATGTTGTTGTAAGCAGGGTGGTATGTGGGTCTCAGTTTTCTGCCCCAATTGCTGTTGTAAGCAGGGTGGTACATGCAGCTGCACAACTTCCTGGGTTTTCTGTTTAGTTTTTCTGATTGGGCAGGCATGGAAGCTGTATTCAGGCCAGGCTTTGAATTTGCTTTCCAACCTGGGGGCCATGTAATGGCATTCACAGCTGGTACAACTTGCTGTCTAAGGATCTTAATCAGTCAGAACTGTTCACTAAGTTCCTTGGTCAGACAGAATCACTGGCTTGGTGCTCTTCAAGTGTTGCTGAGCTGTTCTGTTTCCTGGATGCGCTGGGGTTGCATTCACCAATAAAGCTAGGAATTAGCTTCCCTACCTGGGCCAGCTTCGGCGTCCAAGCCAGCAAGGCATTGTTGGGGATCTTGCCTGATAGTCTTGAAAACACAAGCTAAACCAGTTTTTAAGAAACTATCAAATGATTTCCATTAGCAATATATGGATAGTATAGTGTCTCTGAATCCTCTCAAGCTTTTGGTGCTACCACTGTTTTTAATAATATATTAGCAATTCTAATAGGTAATAATATTTCCACTGTGGTCTTAACTCTATATTTTTTCTTAGTGGAATATCTTGGAGGTATAGACAGGTTGGTTCCAGGTAGTTGTTGTTTTTCCCAATGCTTATAAAAGTTATGTTTACTATAAGTATTAATAGCACTACGTTTAAAAATACTGTACATAGAACCTAGATGTCCATCAGCAGATGAATGGATAAGAAAGCTGTGGTACATATATACACGATGCAGTATTACTCAGCCATTGAAAAGAATACATTTGAATCAGTTCTAATGAGGTGGATGAAACTGGAGCCGATTATACAGAGTGAAGTAAGCCAGAAAGAAAAACACCAATACAGTATACTAATGCATATATATGGAATTTAGAAAGATGATAATGATAACCCTGTATGCGAGACAGCAAAAGAGACACAGATGTATAGAATAGTCTTTTGGAGTCTGTGGGAGAGGGAGAGGGTGGGATGATTTGGGAGAATGGCATTGAAACATGTATAATATCATATAAGAAACAAATCACCAGTCCAGGTTCAGTGCAGGATACAGGATGCTTGGGGCTGGTACACTGGGATGACCCAGAGGGATGGTATGGGGAGGGAGGTGGAAGAGGGGTTCAGGATTGGGAACTCATGTACACCTGTGGCAGATTCATGTTGATGTATGGCAAAACCAATACAATATTTAAAGTAAAAGGTAAATAATAAAATTTAAAATTAGAAAAAGGAAAAAAAAAGGTTGCCATAAATTATCAAAACTACAATATCTGTGAAGTTTAAAAGAATGAATTATCCCTTTAATGGCTAATGATATGAACACCTCTTAATGTGCTTATTTTCCATCTGTATGTTTTCATTGGCCAAATATTTCTTCATGCCCTTTGGCTATTAGTTGGATTGTTTGGGTTTTTTTCAACCCATTGAATTTCGGGAGTTCATTATGTGAATCTTTTATCAGATTTCATTTGCAAGTATTTTCTTACAGGCCATAGCTTGTCTTTTCATCATCTTTACATGGTCTTCCACAAAGGAAAAGATTTTAGTTTTGATAAAATTCAACCTATCAATTTTTTCCTCTGTTTTATGGATTATACTTTTTCTGTCATATCTGAGAACGCACATTGACTAACCCCTAGTCACAAAGATTTTCTTCTATAATTTCTTTCTTCTACAAGTTTTATAGTTTAAATTTTTTTCCTTTAAATTTATGATGCAATGCATTTTGAGCTAATTTTTGAATAAAGGGTGATTGTTAGATCAAGGTTCGCTTTTTTTTTTTTTTTCCTTGTAGATATCTATTTGTTTTAATATCTTTTGCTTCAGTACTATTCTTTGAATTACTTTTGAACTTTGGTCAAAAATCAGTTGACTTTACTTGAGTGGGACTGTTTGGTGGTTATATATTCTGTTCCACTGATCTGTGTATTTAGTCTTCACCAGTATCATACAGGTTGGAGAAGGCAATAGCACCCCACTCCAGTACTCTTGCCTGGAAAATCCCATGGACGGAGGAGCCTGGTGGGCTGCAGTCCATGGGATCACTAAGAGTCAGACACGACTGAGTGACTTCACTTTCACTTTTCACTTTCATGATTGGAGAAGGAAATGGCAGCCCACTCCAGTGTTCTTGCCTGGAGAATTCCAGGGACTGGCGAGCCTGGTGGGCTGCCATCTATGGGGTTGCACAGAGTCAGACACGACTGAAGCAACTTAGCAGCAGCAGCAGTAGTATCATACAGTCTTGATTACTGTAGCTATATGTCTTAAAATCAGATAGACTGATACTTCTCACATTATTTTTCAAATTTGTGTTAGCTCTTCGGCTTTCCTTATCATCGCATACATGTTTTGGAATAAAGTTATCCAAAGGTTAACTTTATATTAACCTTTATATTTTTATATTTTAGAAAAACCTTTCTGGGATTTTGATAGGAATTGTATTAAACCAGTATAGTCAGTATGGGGAGAACTGACATACTTACTATGGTGATTTTTCTAACTCATGAATGTTTCATATCTTACCATGTATTTAGGTTTCGTTGATTTCTTTGATTAGCATGTTGTAGTTTTCAGCGTGTGAATCCTTGTACATGTTTTGTTAGCTTTATACCTGTGAATTTCTCTTTCCCTTTCTCCCTTCTTTGATATTGTAAATAGTATTATCTATTAAATTTTGGTTTCCATGTATTCATGGCTATTTTATAGAATAACTGTTTTCGTATGTTATTATATCCTGTGGCATTGTTGTACTTATTTATTAGTGTGTGTGTGTATGTATGTGCTCAGACATGTTTGCCTCTTTGCAGCCCCATGGACTGTAGCCCACCAGGCTTCTCTGTCCATAGGATTTCCCAGGCAAGAATACTCAGGTGGGTTGCCATTTCCTACTCCAGGGGATCTTCTTAACCTAGGGATTGAATCCACGTCTCTTATGTCTCCTGCATTGGCAGGCAGGTTCTTTACCACTAGTGCCACCTGGGAAGCCTATATAAATATATATGTATGTATTTACATGTACAAATATGTATATATATATATACACATACAGTTTATCAAATACTTTTTCACAGACAAGTTTAAGGTCTATAAATAGTTTATTTCTTCCTTCCAAATATGTATGCTTTGTATGGTATTTTCTTGCTTTGATGTGCTGGCTAGAGCTTCTAATATTATGATGAAAGGCAGTGGTAAGAGTGGATATCCTTGTCATTTTATCTCATCTTAGAACATTCAGTTCCTTCTTGTTGTTCAGTCGCTAAGTCATGTCTGACTCTTTGTGACCTCATGGGCTGTACCATGCCAGGCTTCCCTGTCCTTCTCTATCTCCCAGACTTTGCTCAAACTCAGTGGTGCTATCCAGCTGTCTCAACCTCTGTCACCCCCTTCTCTTCTTGCCCTCAATCTTTCCCAGAATCAAAGTCCTTTCCAGTGAGTCTGCTCTTCACCTCAAGTGGCCAAAGTATTGGAGCTTCAGCATCCTTCGTTCCAGGGTTGTTCAGGGTTGATTTCCTTTAGGATTGACTAACCAGTGACTTATCCAGCTCTCTTACGCTTTAGTATATAATATAATGTTATCGATAAATTTTATTGTAGATGTTGTTTATCAGTTTGAGAAAGTTCTCTATTTCTTACTGGCTGAAGAGTTTTTCTCATTAATAGGTGTTGGATTATTAATGCTTTTACTGTGTTGATTTTCTTTCATAGAATCCTTCAAAGGTGGATTACATCTATGGATACTTGAATATTGAAGTATTCTTATATTACTGGATAAACCTACATGGTTGTAATATAAAGTATCTTGTTTATTGCTGAACTTTAAAAAATAATTTAAAAAAATTTTATATCATATTTGTAAAAGTATTAATTTATAGTTTGGGCTTTGTTTTGTAGTTTCTTTGGGATGCTACAGTAAAACTGACTTTATAAAATTTTTTTAGAAGTATTCCCTCGTCTTTTATGTTGTGGAAGAAATTGTACAGATTTAGTGTCCATTCTTTAAACTTCTAGAAAACTTAATTTGTTTAATAGTAACATAGCGGTTCAAATTTTATATTTCATTTTGAGTGAGTTCTAATGTGTGGTTTTTGAGGATTAGTCCATTTCATCTGTACTATCAAATTGTTATGTGAACAGTTATTTATATTAATAGTACTCCCTTATCCTTTTAATGTTTACAAGGCCTGTAGTAATTCCTTTGCTTCATTCCTGATATTATTAATTTGTGCTTTTTTTCTTCTTTCTTTGTCAGTCTTGCTGTAGGTTGGTCTACTTTATTGAACTTTTCAAAGAATAAGCTCTTTGTTTCATTGATTTTTCCCTGCATTTAAAAATTTTCTATTTCATAGATATTTGCTCTTCATCATTTCATCTCTCTTGCATACACTGAGTTTATTTTGCTCTTCTTTTTCTAGTTTTCTAGGGTGTGAGCTTCAGTTATTGGTTTGAGACCTTTATTTCATAACATAGGCATTTATTGAGATTAAATTTTCTCTCAGCATTGTTAGTAGGTACATCCCACACATTTAGATATGTTATATTTTTGTTTCAATTAAATGTATTAAAAAAAATTTCCCTTGAGACTTTCTTTTTGCCTCATGTATTGTTAGGAAGTGTGTTATTTAATTTCTAGGTGTGGGGGAGAGTATAGTGTTAACTATTTTCTTAATTTCTAGTCTCATTTCATTGTGACCACATAATATAGTGCCTGTGTGATTTTAATTCTTTTAAATCATTGGAAGTTTCTTTTTGTGAGTCAGAATATGGTCACCCTTAATATATGTTTTATAGGCACTTAAAGTTCATGTGTATTATGTTGATTAGTTTCTGTTGGTTACCGAGTTCTTAGGTATCATTGCTGATTTACTGTTTTCTTGTTCTGTTAATTTTAGAGAGAAAGATATTCATGTCTCCAGCATTAGAGCTATAATAAATACTTCTGTCTGTTCAGACCTATCCTTTTTTGCTTCACATTATTTCAGCTCTTTTGTTTGATATACACACAGATCTAGTTTACCCTGTCTTCTTGGTGGATTGACCTTATGTGATATTTCTCTCTGTCCCTGATACTTTTTCTTGCTGAAGTCTACTCTATCTGATATTCATATAGCCCCACCTGTTTTATCTTAATTCATGCTTGTATGGTATATCTTTCTTTATCTTTTGACTTCTAGGCTACTTGTATCATTCTGTTTGAAGTGACTTACTTGTAAGAAGGATAAAATTGGGGTAACTTTAAAACAAAATCTCTGCTGTTCTCTGCCTTAAGTTGACATAAATATGTGGGTGTGTGTGTATGTACCATTTACATTTAGTACAGTTGTTGATATTTTAGTACTTAAGTCTGCTTTTTGGTTGTTTTTTGTTTGTTCTGTTTTTAATTTCTTTTTCTCCTGTCTTCCTGTGGGTTACTTGAACCGTTTTTAGGATTCCATCTTGCATTTTCATAACTCTGGGTGTATCTCTTTGTATAGACTCTGTAGTGGTTGTTTTAAGTATTACATCACTTATATATTTTGTACATGCATTCAGTCCTCCATATCTACAGGTTCTGCATCCACAGATTGAGAGGACTGACCATACTTTGCCAGCCATTTTAAAAATTGTTATTTTTTATTGGAGGATGCTTGCTTTAAAGAATTTTGTTTTCTGTCAAACCTCAACATGAATCAGTGATAGGTATACATATATCCCTTCCCCTCAGAACCTCCCTCCCATCTGCTTCCCTATCCCACCCGTCTAGGTTGACACAGAGCCCCTGTTTGAGTTTCCTGAGTCATACAGCAAATTCCTGTTAGCTGTCTTTTTTTACATATGGTAATGCAAGTTTTCATTTTACTCTTTCCATACATCTCACCCTCTCCTCCCCTCTCCCCATGTCTATATGTGTGTTCTCTATGTTTGTCTCTCCATTGCTGCCCTGTAAATGAATTCTTCAGTACCATTTTTCTAGAAAATGCATATGTGTGTTAGAATATGATATTTATCTTTTTCTTTCTGACTTACTTCACTCTATATAATAGGTTCCAGGTTCATCATTAGGACTGACTCAGATGCATTCCTTTTTATGGCTGAGTTTCATTCCATTGTGTATATGTACCACAACTTCCTTATCCATTCATCTGTCAGTGGACATCTAGGTTGCTTCCATGTTCTATCTATTGTAAGTAGTGCTGCAGTAAACAATAGGATACATGTTTCTTTTTCAGTTTTGGTTTCCTCAGGGTATATCCCTAGGAGTGGGATTGTTGGATCATATGGTGGTTTTATTCCTAGTTTTTTAAGGAATCTCTATACCGTCTTCCATAGTTGGCTGTATCAGTTTGCATTCCCACCAACAGTGCAAGAGTGTTCCCTTTTCTCCACACCCTCTCTAGCATTTATTGTTTGTAGACCTTTTGATGATGGCCATTCTTACTGGTGTGGGGCAATATCTTAATGTAGTTTTGATTTGCATTTCTCTAGTAAAGAGCATCTGGAGCATCTTTTCATGTGTTTGTTAGGCATCTGTGTGTCTTCTTTGGAGAAAAGTCTTAGGTCTTTTTCCCACTTTTTCATTGGGTTGTTTCTTTTTCTGGTTTTGAGTTGTATGAGCTTGCTTGTGTATTTTGGAAATGTATCCTTTGACAGTTGTTTCATTTGCTGTTATTTTCTCCATTCTGAGGGTTGTCTTTTCACCTTGCTTATAGTTTCCTTTGCTGTACAAAAACTTTTAAGTTTAATCAGGTCACACTTGTCTACTGTGGTTTTTATTTCTATTACTCTAGGAGGTGGATCATAGAGGAGCTTGCTTTTATTTATATCATAGAGGGTTCTGCCTATGTTTTCCGCTAAGGGTTTTATAGCTTCTGGTCTTCCATTTAGGTCTTTGTTCCATTTTGAGTGTATCTTTGTGTATGGTGTTAGGAACTGCTCTGATTTCATTATTTTGCATATAACTGCCCAGTTTTCACAGCACCATTTATTGAAGAGGCTGTCTTTCCCCATTGTATATTCTTGGCTCCTTTGTCAAAAATAAGGTACCTATAGGTGCGTGGGTTTATTTCTGGGCTTTCTATTTTGTTCCATTGGTCTGTATTTCTGTTTTTGTGGCAGTGCCATGCTGTCTTGATGACTGTACCTTTGTAGTATAATCTAAAGTCAGGAAGATTGACTCCTCCAGCTCCATTCTTCTTTCTCAAGACTGCTTTGGCTATTTGGTGTCTTCTGCGTTTCCATATGAATTTTAATTTTTTGTCCTAGTTCTGTGATAAATGTCATTGGTAATTTGACAGAGATCACATTGAATCTGTAGATTGCCTTTGGTAGTATAGACATTTTCATAATATTGATTCTTGCTACCCAGCAACATGAAATATGGAATATGATGCATCTGTGGAGTTTGGTATTAGATGAGGTGGAGTGTCTTGGAAGCAACCCCCTTTGGTTACCAAGGGACCAATGTATATAATATATATGTGTGCATGCTTCTATGGTGGCTCAGTAGTCAAGAATCTGCCTGAGATCAAAAACACTCTGGAGGCAACAAATAGTAGAATAATGGAGGCAGAAGATAAGATTAGTGAAGTAGAAGATAGAATGGTAGAAATAAATGAATCAGAGAGGAAAAAGGAAAAATAAATTGAAAGAAATGAGGACAATCTTAGAGACCTCCAGGAAAATATTAAACACCCCAACATTCGAATCATAGGAGTCCCAGAAGAAGAAGACAAAAAGAAAGATCATGAGAAAATACTTGAGATAATAGTTGAAAACTTCCCTAAAATGGGGAAGGAAATAATCACCCCAGTTTAAGAAACCCAGAGAGTCCCAAACAGGGTAAACTCAAGGCAAAACACCCTAAGACACATATTAATCAAATTAATGAAGATTAAACACAAAGAAAAAATATTATAAACAGCAAGGGAAAAACAACAAATAACACACAAGGGGATTCCCATAAGGATAACAGCTAATCTTTCAATAGAAACTTCAGGCCAGGAGGGAATGACAGGACATACTTAAAGTGATGAAAGAAAATAACCTACAGCCCAGATTACTGTACCCAGCAAGGTTCTCATTCAGATATGAAGGAGAAATCAAAAGCTTTACAAACAAGCAAAAGCTCAGAGAATTCAGTACCAGCAAACCAGCTCTCCAACAAATGCTAAAGGATATTCTATAGACAGGAAACACAAAAAGGGTGTATAAACCCGAATCCAAAACAATAAAGTAAATGGCCATGGGAAAATACTTACCAGTAATTACCTAAAATGTAAATGAGTTGAATGCCCCAACCAAAAGACAAACTGGCTGAATGGATACAAAATCAAGACCCCTATATATGTTGTCTACAAGAGACTCACCTCAAAACAGGGGACACATACAGACTGAAAGGGCTGGAAAAATATATTCCATGCAAATAGAGACCAAAAGAAAGTAGGAGTAACAATACTCATATCAGATAAAATAGAATTTAAAACAAAGGCTATGAAAAGAGACAAAGATGGACAGTACATAATGATCAAAGAATCAATCCAAGAAGAAGATATAACAATTATAAGTATATATGGTATACTGTCACCCTGCTTATTTAACTTATATGCAGAGTACATCATGAGCAACACTGGAAGAAACATAAGCTGGAATCAAGATTGCCGGGAGAAATATCAATAACCTCAGATATGCAGATGACACCACCCTTATGGCAGAAAGTGAATAGGAGCTAAAAAGCCTCTTGATGAAAGTGAAAGAGGAAAGCAAAAAAGTTTGCTTAAAGCTCAGCATTCAGAAAATGAAGATCATGGCATTCAGTCCCATCACTTCATTGAAATAGATGGGGAAACAGTGGAAACAGTGTCAGACTTTATCTTTTTGGGCTCCAAAATCACTGCAGATGGTGACTGCAGCCATGAAATTAGAAGACACTTACTCCTTGGAAGAAAAGTTATGACCAACCTAGATAGTATATTCAAAAGCAGAGACATTACTTTGCCGACTAAGGTCTGTCTAGTCAAGGCTATGGTTTTTCCTGTGGTCATGTATGGATGTGAGAGTTGGACTGTGAAGAAGGCTGAGCACCGAAGAATTGATGCTTTTGAACTGTGGTGTTGGAGAAGCCTCTTGAGAGTCCCTTGGACTGCAAGGAGATCCACCCAGCCCATTCTCAAGGAGATCAACCCTGGGATTTCTTTGTAAGGAATGATGCTAAAGCTGAAACTGCAGTACTTTGGCCAGCTGATGCGAAGAGTTGACTGGAAAAGACTCTGATGCTGGGAGGGATTGGGGGCAGGAGGAGAAGGGGACGACCGAGGATGAGATGGCTGGATGGCATCACGGACTCGATGGGCGTGAGTCTGAGTGAATACCGAGAGATGGTAATGAACAGGGAGTCCTGGCATGCTGCAATTCATGGAGTCGCAAAGAGTCAGACATGACTGAGCGGCTGAACTGAACTGACTGATGCACCCAACATAGGAGCACTGCAGTATGTAAGACAAATTCTAACAAGTATGAAAGGGGAAATTAACAATAACATAGTAATAGTGGGAAACTTTAATACCCCATTCACACCTATGCACAGATCATCTAAACAGAAAATTAACAAGGAAATACAAACTTTAAATGATACAATAGACCAGTTAGACCTAATTCATATCTATAGGACATTTGACCCGAAATCAATGAATTTCACCTTTTTCTCAAGCGCACATGGAACCTTGTGCAGGATAGATCACATCCAGGGCCATAAATCTAGTCTTGGTAAATTAAAAAAAATTGAAGTCATTCCAAGCATCTTTTCTGACCACAATGCAGCAAGATTAGATGTCAATTACAGGAGGAAAACTATTAAAAATTCCAACATATGGAGGGTGAACAACATGCTTCTGAATAACCAACAAATCACAGAAGAAATCAGAAAAGAAATCAAAATATACATAGAAATGAATGAAAATGAAAACGCTACAACCCAAAACCTATGGGACACTGTAAAAGCAGTGCTAAAGGGAAAGTTCATAGTAATACAGGCATACCTCAAGAAACAAGAAAAAAGTCAAATAAATAACCTAACCCTGGTGGCTCAGAGGTTAAAGCGTCTGCCTCCAATGTGGGAGACCCGGGTTCAGTCCCTGGGTCGGGAAGATCCCCTGGAGAAGGAAATGGCAATCCACTCCAGTGTTCTTGCCTGGAGAATCCCATGGACAGAGAAGCCTAGTAGGTTACAGTCCACGGGGTCGCAAAGAGTCGGACACGACTGAGCGACTTCACCTCACCACACCTAAAGCAACTAGCAAAGGAAGAAATGAAGAACCCCAGGGTTAGTAGAAGGAAAGAAATCTTAAAAATTAGGGCAGAAATAAATGCAAAAGAAACAAAAGAGACCATAGCAAAAATCAACAAACCCAAAAGCTGGTTCTTTGAAAGGATAAAGTTGACAAAACATCAGCCAGACTCATCAAGAAACAAGGGGAGAAAAATCAAATCAATAAAATTAGAAATGAAAATGGAGAGATCACAACAGACAACACAGAAATACAAAGAATCATAAGAGACTACTATCAGCAATTATATGCCAATAAATTGGACAACGTGGAAGAAATGGACAAATTCTTAGAAAAATACAACTTTCCAAAACTGAACCAGGAAGAAATAGAAAATCTTAACAGACCCATCACAAGCATGGAAATTGAAACTGTAACCAGAAATCTTCCAACAATCAAAAGCCCAGGTCCAGATGGCTTCACAGCTGAATTCTACCAAAAATTTAGAGAAGAGCTAACACCTTTCCCACTCAAATTCTTCCAGAAAATTGCAGAGGAAGGTAAGCTTCCAAACTCTTCTTATGAGGCCCCCATGCCACCATCACCCTAATACCAAAACCTGACAAAGATGCCACAAGAAAAGAAAACTATAGCCCAATATCACTGATGAACATAGATGCAAAAAACCTTAAAAAAAATTCTAGCAGTCAGAATCCAACAACACATTAAAAAGATCATACACCATGACCAAGCGGGCTTTATCCCAGGGATGCAAGGATTCTTCAATATCTGCAAATCAACCAGTGTAATACACCACATTAACAAAATGAAAGATAAAAGCCATATGATTATCTCAATAGATTCAGAAAAAGCCTTTAACAAAATTCAACACCCATTTATGATAAAAACTCTCCAGAAAAGCAGGAATAGAAGGAACATACCTCAACAAAATAAAAGCTATATAGACAAACCCTCAGCAAACATTATCCTCAATGGTGAAAAACTGAAAGCATTTCCCCTAAAGTCAGGAACATACCAGGCTACTCTGTCCATTGGATTTTCTAGGCAAGAGTACTGGGGTGGGGTGCCATTGCCTTCCCCATATACTAATGCATATATATGGAATTTAGAAAGATACGATAACCCTGTATGCGAGACAGCAAAGGAGACACAGATGTATAGAACAGCCGTTTGGAGTCTGTGGGAGAAGGAGAGGGTGGGATGATTTGAGAGAATGGCATTGAAACGTGTAATATCATATAAGAAATGAATCGCCAGTCCAGGTTCAATGCAGGATACAGGATGCTTGGGGCTGTGCACTGGGATGACCCAGAGGGATGGTATTGGGAGGGAGATGGGAGAGGCATTCAGGATAGGGAACACATGTACACCCATGGTGAATTAATGTTGATATATGGCAAAACCAATACAATATTGTGAAGTAATTAGCCTTCAATAAAAATAAATAAATATAAAAAAAAAGAATCTGCCTGCCATGTAGGAAACACAGTTTCATTCCCTGGGTTGTAATGTTCCTCTGGAGAAGGAAATGGCAACCCACCCCAGTATTCTTGCCTGGGAAATCCCATGGACAGAGGAGCCTGGNTATGGCAAAACCAATACAATATTGTGAAGTAATTAGCCTTCAATAAAAATAAATAAATATAAAAAAAAAGAATCTGCCTGCCATGTAGGAAACACAGTTTCATTCCCTGGGTTGTAATGTTCCTCTGGAGAAGGAAATGGCAACCCACCCCAGTATTCTTGCCTGGGAAATCCCATGGACAGAGGAGCCTGGCAGGATAAAGTCCATGGGGTCGCAGAAGTGTAAGAAAGAACTTAAGATCTAAACAACAACAATGTAAAATATACTTTGTACTTGTTCACTGAAGCTGTTACAAGATAGTTCAGTTGCTCAGTCTCATCCGACTCTTTGGGACACCATGGACTGCAGTACACAAGGGATCTTGTTCATCCCCAGCTCCTAGAGCTTGCTTAAACTCATGTCCATTGAATCAGTGATGACATCTAACCATCATCCTCTGTCATCCCCTTCTCCTGCCTTTAGTCTTTCCCAGCATCAGGGTCTTTTCCAGCGAGTCATTTCTTCACGTCAGGTGGCCAAAGTATGGGAGCTTCAGCATCAGTCTTTCCAATGAATACTCAGCATTGATATCCTTTAGGATTAACTGGTTTGATCTCCTCACAGTCCAAGGGACTCTCAAGAATTTTCTCTAGCACTGTAGTTCAAAAGCATCAATTCTTCAGCACTCAGCCTTCTTTATGGTCCAACTCTCACATCCATCCATGACTACTGGAAAAAACATAACTTTGACACATGGTACTGACTAAATGTTAGCTCTTATTATCATCATATATGTCTTATTCAAAATGACCTTAAATTGTCACGGTAACTTTTGACCAGTCCATTTTTTTTTTTTTTAAAGTATTGGCATGATATTTTGAGTCTTTATTTTTTTGTATTTATTTATTTTTTTACACGAACTCCCAAACATGAACCCCCCTCCCACCTCCCCCCCCACATCTTCCCTCCAGATCATCCCCATACACCAGCC
>SJYX01008698.1:18752-40055 GCA_006410675.1 Oreotragus oreotragus | reverse complement strand
ATTGCTTTGGCTATTCGAGGTTTTTTGTATTTCCATACAAATCTTGAAATTATTTGTTCTAGTTCTGTGAAAAATACCGCTGGTAGCTTGATAGGGATTGCATTGAATCTGTAGATTGCTTTGGGTAATATATTCATTTTCACTATATTGATTCTTCCAATCCATGAACATGGTATATTTCTCCATCTATTAGTGTCCTCTTTGATTTCTTTCATCAGTGTTTTATAGTTTTCTATATATAAGTCTTTAGTTTCTTTAGGTAGATATATTCCTAAGTATTTTATTCTTTTCGTTGCAATGGTGAATGGAATTGTTTCCTTAATTTCGTTTTCTACTTTCTCATTATTAGTGTATAGGAATGCAAGGGATTTCTGTGTGTTGATTTTATATCCTGCAACTTTACTATATTCATTGATTAGCTCTAGTAATTTTCTGGTGGAGTCTTTAGGGTTTTCTATGTAGAGGATCATGTCATCTGCAAACAGTGAGAGTTTTACTTCTTCTTTTCCAATTTGGATTCCTTTTATTTCTTTTTCTGCTCTGATTGCTGTGGCCAAAACTTCCAGAACTATGTTGAATAGTAGTGGTGAGATATTTTGAGAGTAAAATACTTTGTGAGCTTTCATTTAATATTAAAATCCAGGGTCAAAATAGTATTGAAAATACCATGGACTTTGAGTGAAGCAAGCATAGTTCTGTTAGTTTTGTGTCTAAATCTTATTGTTTAACTTGGCTTCAATTTCCCATTTTGGAAAACTAATTATTAATCTTAAAGGATTATGAATATTGAATAAAATAGCTCTATAAATTGCTAATTATAAATTTTAGTACTGTCAGGTCTGTTATATCACAAACTATGAAATTTGAGTCTCTAGTCATTCATTTATTTATTAATGTTTACATGTTAACAGAAAGGGGAGTTTTACCTGATAATATTTTTCTCTAGTTTATTACTTTAAAGGTTCAAAAAGATCTGCATTGATAGGGATGTAAGCTCTTAATTCCCCTTCATGGATCACTACCTTATGGTGAAGGGGCTAGGGTAACTCAAAGAAGATATGAGCCAGGCCATGCAGGGTCACCTAAGATGGACTGGTCATAGTGAATAGTTCTGATAAAACATAGTCCAGTGGAGGAAGGAATGGCACACCACTCCAGTATTCTTGATGTGAGAACCCCATGAACCGTATGAAAAGGCAAAAAGATATGGCACTGAAAGATGAGTCCCCCAGATCATAAGGTGTCCAGTAGGCTTCCAGTAGGGAAGAGCACAGAATAATTACTAATAGCTCCAGAAAGAATGAAGTCGTTGGGTCGACAGTCAGTTGTAGACCTCTCTGGTGGTGACAGTAAGTCCAATGAACAGTATATTGCTTAGGAACATGAAATGTTAGGGCCATCAGTCAAAGTAAATTGGACGTGGTCAAGTCAACAAGAGAGTCTGAAATGCAGTACTTAGGTGCAGTCTCAAAAACAATAGAATGTTCTTGGTTTGTTTCCAAGGGAGACCAATATTACAGCAATCCAAATCTGTGCCTCAGCCACTAATGCTGAAAAGCTGAAGTTGACCAGTTCTGTGAAGACCTACAAGACTTTCAAGAACTAACACCAAAAAAAAAAAATGTCATTCTCATCACTGGAGATTGGAATTCAAAAGTAGGAAGTCAAGAGATACCTGAAGTAACAGGCAGGTTTGACCTTGGAGTGCAAAATGAAGCAGGGCAAAGGCTGACAGTTTTGTTAAGACATGCTCATAGCAAACGTCTTCCAACAGCACAAAAGATGTCTCTACACATGGACATCACCAAATGGTCAGTAACTAAGGGAGATTGATTATATTTTTTGCAGCCAAAGGTGGAGAAGCTCTATACATACAGCAAAAGCAAGACATGGTGTTAACTGTGGCTAGATCATGAGCTCCTTATTGCAAAATGCAGGCTTAAATAGAAGAAAGTAGGAGAAGCTACTAGCCCAGTGAGGTATGACCTAAATCATATGGTGGAGGTGACAAATAGATTCAAGAGATAAGGTCTGGTAGGTAGAGTACCTGAAGAACTATGGACAGAAGTTTGTAGCACTGTACAAGAGGCAGAGACTAAAACCATCCCAGAGAAAAAGAAATGCAAGAAGGCAAAGTGTTTGTCTGAGAAGGCTATACAAAAAGAGGAGCGAAAGGCAAAGGAGAAAGGGAAAGATATACCTAACTGAATGCAGAGTTCTTGAAAATAGCAAGGAGGGTTAAGAAGGCCTTCCTAAATAAACAGTGCAAAGAAATAATCTAATGGAAAAGAGATCTCGTCAAGAATATTGAAGATGTCAAGGAGGCATTTCATATAAGGATGGACACAATAAAGGACAAAAATAGGGCATAACAGAAACAAAATATATTAAGAAGAGGTGGCAAGAGTACGCAGAACTGTACAAAAAAGGTCTTAGTGACCTGGATAACCACAATGGTGTGGTCACTCACCTGGAGTCAGACATCTTGGAGTGTAAAGTGAAGTGGGCCTTAGGAAGCATCACTATGAACAAATCTAGTGGAGGTGATGGAATTTCAGCTGAGCTATTTCAGATCCTAAAAGTTGATGGTGCTAAAGTGCTGTACTCAGCATGTCAGCAAATTTGAAAAACTCGGCAGTGGCCCCAGGACTGGAAAAGGTCAGTTTTCATTGCAACCCCAAAGAAGGGCAAGCCAAAGAAGGTTCAGACTACTGTACAGATGGGCTTTTTTCACATGCTAATAAGGTTCTGCTCAAAATCCTTCAAGGTAGGCTTCATCAGTATATGAACTCAGAACTTCCAGATGTACAAACTGCATTTAGAAAAGGCAGAGGACCAGAGATTAAATCTCCGGCATTCTTGGATCATGGAGAAGGCAAGGGAATTCCAGGAAAAAGAAAAAAAAAAAACCACATACTTTTTTGGCTATGTTAAAGCCTTTGACTGTATAGATCACAACAAACTGTTGAAAATTCTTACAGATATGGGAATACCAGACCACCTTACCTGTCTCCTACGAAACCTGTATGCAGATCAAGAAGCAACAGTTAGAACCAGACAGTGAGCAACTAACTGATTTAAATTTGGGAAATGAACAGGACAAGTCTGTATGTCTCTCTGGTTATTTAACTTCTATGCAGACTACATCATAGGAAATGGTGGGCTGGATGACTTACAAACTGGAATCAGGATTCTCTGGAGAAACATCAATAACTTCAGATATGCAGATGACACCACCCTTAATGACAGAAAGTGAAGAGGAACTAAAGATAAGGTGAAAGGGGACAGTGAAAAAGCTGGCTTGAACTCAACATTCAAAAAACCTAAGAACATGGCTTCTGGTCCCATCACTTCATGGCAAATAGAGGGGGAAAAAGTAGAAGCACTGACAGATTTTATTTTCTTGGGCTCCAAAATCTCTGTGGACTGAGATTGCAGCCATGAAATGAAAAGATGCTTGCTCCTTGTAAGAAAAGCTGTCACAAACCATGTCAGCATATTAAAAAAGCAGAGACATCACTTTGCCAGCAAAGGATGTCTAGTCAAAGCTATGGTTTTTCCCGTAGTCATGTCTGGATGTGAGACTCGGACCGTAAAGAAGGCTGATCACTGAAAAATTGATGCTTTAAAATTGTGCTAGAGAAGACTCCTAGGAGTCCCTTGGACAGCGAGGAGATCAAACCAGTCAATCCTACAGGAAATCAATGCTGAATATTCATTAGGACTGATATTGAAGCTGAAGCTTCAATACTTTGGCCACCTGATGAGAAAGCTGACTTACTGGACAAAACACTGATGCTGGGAAAGACTGACAGCAGGAGCAGAAGAAGGCCGCAGAGGATGAGTTAGTTAGATATCACTGACTCACTGCATATGAATTTGAGCAAAGTTTGGGAGATAGTGAAGGACAGGGAAGTCTGGAGTTCTGTATTCCATGTGATTGCAAATGTCAGATTCAACTTTTGACTGAAGAATAACAATAAAAGTGCTTAATTTAGATTGTTGTAGTCATTATCAAAAATTTCCTCCACTTTTCCTCCTTTTCTTCTCAGTGTATTTGGATGCTTAAATTTCTCCAATCTAAGCAAAATAAAACTTAGAATCTACATGGTCCTCTAGTTCCAACCTCACTGAACCTAAAAAAAAAAAAAAAAAAAAAAAATATAAAACATGTTCATTATCCTCTCTTAAAACCACTGTAATCTGGCCTTTTCCTATCCCACCCTCAAATAATCAGTGACTTCTTTTCAGTCCTTACCTTACTTAAACTTTTTCAGCCTTTGATGATGTGGGGGCTACTTCATTTTTGAAATTCTCCTCCCATGGCTTCCACCATCTCTCCAAATTAATTTTCCTCCATTTCTGTCCCTGTTCTTTTTATTTTTTATTTTATTTTTTTTCTCACCTCTAGAACTTTTTCACCTGTGTCTTCTACAGATTATATTTCTCATATTTTCTTTTCATCTAGGCTGTCACCTGGTATGTAGCAGATGCTGCATAAATAATTCTTCAGCTTAGATTGTCTGTCCCTTAAGGTTAATTATCCTTGGTGTTCTATCCTTAACATGCTTCTCTAGAAATTCTGTGTGTCTTCTTTGATTGATTTTTATTAATTTCAGTGGATTTAGTTATCTTGTGGATTAGTTCCCTCTTTCCCTTTCATATATTTTCCAGTGCCCTTTGTCTATGATAGTGCTTGTAATTGTTGATTAAGTAAAGTCTACATACAGAAATGTATTCAAGCCAAATTGACCAAATAGGACATTTCAACTTCTCTGCTTAACCACTGTACATAGAGTAAACATGGAGAGTTTTAACTTTTAGGCACATTGCAAAAGTGAATACCCTTGTGTAATACTATTATTAGTATTAATAATAGTAATTATTAATACTAATGTATTATTAGTTCAATACTTGAAAATTTCCAGTAAAGCCATTTTATGTATATTACTAGTCACAAATAAAAATCACTATGTGTATATATCATTGTATTCACTTCTTAATATATGAACTATTAGCTTCAGTAATTTAGACTTACTCTAATACAAGTTCCAGATTATTTATATAATAACAGTATAAATAATTAGGTATAAATTAGATATACACACTTATATAGAGATATTTTAAAAAGTATTGAAACCCATGTTGCTTTTATTCATCAGTGTTCAGGAAGTCTTAGCTACTACTATAGTACAAAAAAAGGAAATTGGTAAAAAATAATACAAAAAAAGCAATCTCAATATTTACAAATGATATATTTTTTAATGGATTAAACCAAATAGTAAAGAATCAACTGATAAATATTTAGATTAATAAATGTGTTTAATGAGTTGCTCAAATTAAAATTAATACTCCTCAGTTAAGATAATCCTATTTGGGTTTTACCTAGGGGCTCAGTAGTTAAGAAACTGCCTGCCAATATAGGTTCAGTCCCTAGTCCTGTAAAATTCTGCCTACCAAGGAGCATCTAAGCCTGTGTTCAACAGCTGCTGAGCCTGTACTCTAGAGCCTGTGTACTGCAATTACTGAGCCCCCAGTCACTGCAACCAAAGATAGCCTGTGCACAGCAGTGAAGACCTGGTACAGCCAGAAATAAATAAAATTTTAAAAAATGACCCTATTTGTTATAATAGCTGCATCTCAGTGACTTAACAAAATTAGTTTTTCATTAAAGTCGATTTTAAAAAGTTGATACTCATTACCAGTGCCACTGCATATGCATATCTGTCTCATTAGATAGTAAACTCCATGAGCATAAGAGCCTCATCTTTGTTACTTACTGTTATATTCTTAGCAGAATTTCTAAATGTAAATCCAGTGGTATAATGCCAATCCCTCTTAAAAGTTTACTGTATGTTCCATATTACCTATAGAGTGAAACCTACACCCCCTTTCATGAGGTAAACAACATTTACCACTTAAGCTTTCTTTTATCCTGTCCCCTGTCCTCAACTTTGTTTTTTCCATAGGGCCATAATAACTCTTTTATCCATGCCTTTGCACTTACAACTTAATTTTTTTCTCTTGGAAATGTCGGTCTCACCTTCTTTGATAACTATTTTTCTTAACAGCTCAAGTACCATACTCATCAGAATGGTTTCCTCAGTCCTCCCCTCTCTACTCTGTCCTCTCCACTCTTGAAGCAAGTCTGAATGTTGTTCTTCCTCTGTGCGTCCATAGTACTTGCTCATATCGCTTTTATGACCCTTGTACAGTTTACCTGGGGCTTCACTGATGGCTCAGATGGTAAAGAATCCGCCTGCATTGCAGGAGATCAGGGTTCCAGATCTGTTTCGGGAAGATCCCCTGGAGGGGAATGGCTACCCACTCCAATATTCTTGCTTGATCCCATGGACAGAGGAGCCTGGCAGGCTACATAGAGTTCACGGGGTTGCAAAAAGTTGGACACAACTGGGTGACTAACTTTCACAGTTTATTTATTTCTCACCACACTAGCCTATAAACCAGTAAGAGCAGGAATCCTGTACCTCATTTATCTTATATTCCCAATGTATGTGCAGGTTTGAAAACTAGAAGATTCAAATAAAAGTTTATAGAATAAGGAATATTAGTATGGAGGCTGTTGGGGCAGTTCAACCCCAGTCCAAACCCAAGTGAGAGTAATGAGAGCCTCAACTAAAAGAATGACAGATAGGGAGGGAAAGAACTGGTTTTAAAATGAGTGTGTATCATTGGTGAAATATGACTTCCAGTTGTCTGAGTTGGAGAGTATAGAAGCTATTCATCTAGATGAGAATTAGAAAAATTTTTAATAAGAGTTATGAGGGGAGAAACCCTATATTGTTGTTATAGAGTATGGATGCTTCAACCCATTGCTGAACTTGAGAAACAAGCCAAGAATAACACCTTGGCCTCATTGTGTTGTTGAGAAAATACTTTGATCCTTTGCACTACATTAACCCATGTCTGTCTGCCTAGTGCCAATCATGCTGGTGATTTGCTCTGTTATGCTTCCCTTTTGTGAGTATAAGTACTCCCTGGCTCATCCCTATGAGTATTCCTTTCTGTCATCATGGAGTCGGAAAGAGAAGGCTGGTTCATGTCTCTACCAGCTGTCTCTCTCCTCTTTCATTGATATGCCATATAAAACTGCTCTGCAGTGATAGCTTTTATGCTCAACTTTCTCTTAAGCTCTCAGTTCAGGTCAGTTGCTCAGTCATGTCCGACTCTTTGTGACCCCATGAACTGCAGCACGCCAGGCCTTCCTGTCCATTTGCTGGTCCCAGTGACCTGGGTGCACGTTTCTCTTGCTCTCATGCAGCAGAACCAGGAGAAGGCAGGATCCCGTGGTGCTGCTGACTGCCAGGCCAGCCCTCTGCACTGAGACAGGCAGCTCAGACGCAGCTTTGAAGTCTCAAATCAGGTTACTAGGTCGTCCAGGAGAGCGGAGGATTTGGCCATGTAAATGTGGTTCTCCCAGAGCTGCTGATCAGTATCTTGAATAAAATCATCATTTTCCCAACAAGTGCTCTCTGAGGCCCCTGTCTTAGCTTTCTGGACAGCACCACAAAGACAGTTTTTACCTTCAATGACACATAGAAATGATTTGGGCAGTGCTGACCCTGAGTTTGGAGACTGATGCTTCCATAGCCTCTACGAGACAAGGGGAAGAGCTGGCACAGCTCCTGCCTGTGGTTACAGGTCTCCTGGATTTCTAGGGTCCTGTAATTTGGGATGGGAGCACCAAGGGGAAAAAGCAAAACAGCAGTGTCATTCCTGACTCAGCTTAGCTATGAACAGCACCTTTGAGAGCATCTCATTTTTGTTTTAGTCAAACCACATTTTCGTGAAATGCAAGTACAGTACTTAATGCACACAACAGAATTTCCCCTGAACACCATAATTAAGCATGATTACACTTGATTTTAACAAGCACAGGGCACTTTTAATAGCAATCTGCTACTTTCTGAGATTATGTTATTGATCGTGATGGAGAGGGATATTTGTGGGAGACTCCAGGTCGCTCCAGGTGCCTGGTTATGCTGCATCCACACAGATTCCTGAAACTCAGGGAGCGTATCCCTGCCAACCAGTGGGGAGAAACCCACACCATCTGCAAAGGGCATGGTTGGTTGCTGGCAATCACAGGCTGCAGTGTTGTTGTCTAAAGGTGATGGAAGGAAGTCAGTTGTTTCAGAGAGATCTGGGTCAAATCCTCAGAAAAATGAGACTCCAATGCAACAGCAAGCACCATGTGGATGCTGGCACAAGAAAATGTATTTCTACCAACCCTTTCCTCAGCCAGAACAAGGAGTATTTACTGAGCTTGGACACACTTTCATCAGATTAGTAACACCCACCACGCAATAGTAAAGTGGTTGCAATAGGCTGTTGTTGTCATTATTGTTGTTTAGTTGCTAAGTCCTGTCTGACTCTTTGCCACCCCATGGACTGTAGCCCTCCAGGCTCCCTGGTCCATGGAATTCTCCAGGGAAGAATACTGGAGTGGGTTGCCATTTCCTCCTCCAGGGCATCTTCCCGACCCAGGGATCAAACCCATGTCTCTTCCATCAGCAGGTGGATTCTTTACCACTGAGCCACCAGGGAAACCAATAGCCGTAGATTATCTATTATCTATTCTGGTTTTGTTTTCTTAAAACCCCCAATTCAGGTTAGAGATGACAGTCAAGAAGCAAATGAGGAAAAGAATAGGCTTACAAGCTCTGCAGAGCTGCTTTAATCACAGTGTCAAAGTGTAATCTGCTGTGTTATACGTATGCGTAGTCTATAAAAGGTTTGGTCTGAGCTTGTGAGAAGCCATTTTTAGGGCTGAGGAGAAGTATCATATCCAACCCAAAATTTTATTTGGCAAAATATTATTTCATCAGCTTACTACCATGAAAACATATTCAAACAAAATAGATGCATTTTATCATTACAGAAAATGTTGTTTTCATTTTCCATCTATTACCTGTATATTTTTTAGCTTGCCAAGATCTCAGTCTAGGACAAGGGTTAAGACATGATTGGACTTCATTAAATTCTCCAAAGTATATCAAAGGTCTTTTTATAAATACAGTTTTTGCTTGTTCATAAAATACACCATTATCATTTTAATAAAATTTTTTGTCTTTTCAGGTTAAAAAAAAGAAAAAAAAAAGATGCACTGTTTTCCTAGACATATCTGTCCCACCTGGAATCATAGGTGAATCAGGAGTTAGATAAAAGTTTCATGAAAGAATCAGTGCATCAAACATGTGATGGTAGCAAACATAGGTTTTAAATACATGCTGCTACTGCTAAGTCGCTTCAGTCATGTCCCACTCTGTGTGACCCCATAGATGGCAGCCCACTAGGCTCCTCTGTCCCTGGGATTCTCCAGGCAAGAACACTGGAGTGGGTTGCCATTTCCTTCTCCAATGCATGAAAGTAAAAAGTGAAAGTGAAGTCACTCAGTCGTGCCTGACTCTTCACGACCCCATGGACTGCAGCCCACCAGGCTCTTCCATCCATGGGATTTTCCAGGCAAGAGTACTGGAGTGGGGTGCCATTGCCTTCTCCATATATAAATAGAAAACTCTGTGGCATTAATTAAAACTCATCTTGAAGAGCATGTACCTGTCTCTTATACACATCTAGATGTGTATAAGAGACAGAGGTTACTGTTTTTCTGCAGGGCGGAGAATGGGCATCAGGATCCCACTGAGTTAGCAGCAGCCCAGATATTACATCTGTAAATAAATATGGAAACTGAGGGTATTGATTTTTACCTGTTACAGCAAACTGTGCGATTATGAAATGCCTAGAACCCCTCTGTTCCGTGAAGAGGGAGCTCCTCTCAACACCACCCCAGCACTTTTATCAGTTTTCACCTGGATCATTCAGTCCAAAAGCCTCAAAACTACTTCCCAGGACCCGTCAACAGCAGCTTAAAAGTTGAGTCCCAGTGGTACAGCCAGAAAGTCTTGAATTTAAGCCTTATCTTCAACATTTATGACCGAGATGGTTCAATGTTTGCAGTGCTATGTAATTTTCTTCAAGTTTCAGTTCTTTTTTCTGTAAAATGAGACAAATGATAGAATCTATCACATGTATTTGCAAAAGCACTGGGAACTGTTACAAAGATGACAGAAACTGCATAAACAGTATCCCCGTGATAAACATTAAGTAGTTAGTATATACTAGCCATTGTGCTCAGCATTGAAAAGTAATACACAAAAAGTAGACACATCCTCTTGTCTCATGGTGGTTACAAACTAGTTTGAAATTTATATAGTGTGGCATGTGGTAGGCAGCTACTAAATATTATTTGTTGTTATTAACACTGCTACTGCTGCTGCTGCTGCTGCTGCTAAATCGCTTCAGTCGTGTCCTCCTCTGTGCGACCCCAGAGATGGCAGCCCACCAGGCTTCCCCGTCCCTGGGATTCTCCAAGCAAGAACACTGGAGTGGGTTGCCATTTCCTTCTCCAATGCATGAAAGTGAAAAGTGGAAGTGAAGTCGCTCAGTCGTGTCCCGACTCCGAGCGACCCCATGGCCAAAAGATAAAGTGTTATTAACACTAGTAATAATAATGTTATAACATCGTCCTTATGGCAGATATTTCTAAGTCTCCATGGAAGATGTATCAATGAGGAAATATGAGAAATATGTGTGTGTGTATATTCTTTACCATCTGTATGCATATATGTATGCATAGATATTTTGTTTATATATATATATTTGGGCTTCCCCAGTGGCTCAGCAGTAAAGAATCTGTCTGCAATGCAGGACCTGGAGGATATGTGGGTTCGAGCCCTGGGTGAGAAAGATCCCCTGGAGAAGGGAATGGCTACCCACTCCAGTATTCTTGCCTGGAGAATCCCATGGACAGAGGAGCCTGGAGTCCATAACATCACAAAAAGTCGGACATGACTGAAGTTACTTAGTGTGCACGTAGCACATATATATTTAATAATTAGATTTTATATCAGAATTTCCCTTTATAATTCAAGTTTAAATATATATGTACACATACACACCGATATCAGCTGGATACAAATACAGACAAATAGTCAGTGTCCAGCAACCCTGGAGTGGTTCAGTGCACAGCCTATGAGAACAGACACAGCAGTTCTGGCTGTAAGCGTGGGGGTTTTGGAGCAGTGGACCTGGGGGAGCTTTTGGTAACTCATAGTTAAGATAAAAATTATAAACCAGCAAGGGCTAGTGTTTATTTTTCTTTTTTTAAAATTTTAATTGGAGTTTAATTACTTTAAAATATTCTATTGGTTTTGCCATACGTCAACATGAATCCGCCACAGGTGTACACGTGTTCCCCACCCTGAACCCCCCTCCTCTTCCCTCCCCATTAGAATCAAACTTCCTCTGACTTTTGTCCCATTTGAAAGCATGAATGTTGCGAAGAGGCAAAAAGTGTAAAAGCAGGTACAAGGTTTTTTATTAGACAAACAATGCAACTAGTGGGAGAGCATACAGAGATGCTGTGCAGTTAAGACAGAAGCAAGGCAGAGACACACACCCAAGAAAAAGGATGTGGATGTCCCCCCAGCAAGGAGGGGCCCAGGAAAAGAGTGATCCAGATCGCTTGCGCAGGGCAGTTCTTCGGGTTTTCTCTGGCCAATCATCTTGCTTCACTTAGCCCTGAGTCTGTATTTGGTTTATCTCAGGGTCCTCCCTGTGTGGGTATATCTCTTAGCCAAGATAGCGTCCAGAGACAGGGTGTCTAGGAAGAAGAACGCATTGTGGTCTGGCAGCCCCTCCCTTCTCTTTCCTCTGAGCAGCCTCTCTGCACTTGCATAGTCAGGAGGGTTTCCTTGACCTTGAGAATGAGAAATGCATGGTCTCTTTATCTCCTATCCAAACAGGACTCAGTTCCTCCTGGCTCTTGCCCTTATCCTAATCTTGGAGTGTCCACAGGGCCCAGGTTCCAGCTGCTCAGCATGGGGCCTTTCTATCTCCTGCCTCATCCCCAGCTGGTTTTAGTATTTACATTCCCACAAGCCATTCATGAGGCTTTCACTGGTTTTGTTGTTTTTTTTTTTTTTTCCTTCTTGTCTTTGTTGATGTGGTCAGTCTTTTATTGTTCAGCCTTTCTGCTGAGTCTGTATGAAAACATATTCTCCCCCACCATTTGAAGCTGGGACAAACCTAGACAGTGTATTAGCAAGCAGAGACATCATTTTGCCGACAAAGGTCCGTCTAGTCAAAGCTATGGTTTTTCCAGTAGTCATGTACAGATGTGAGAGGTATACCATAAAGAAGGCTGAGTGCTAAGGAACTGATGCTTTTGAAATTTGGACTTGGAGAAGACTCTTGAGAGTCCCTTGGACAGCAAGGGGATCAAACCAGTCAATCCTAAGTCAGTCCTAGATATTCTTTGGAAGGACTGAAGCTGAAGCTATGATCCTTTGGCCACGTGATGCGAAAAGGCAACTCATTGCAAAAGACGCTGATGCTGGGAAAGATTGACTGAGAGAGGAGAAGGGGACGACAGAAGATGAAATGGTTGGAAGGCATCATCGACTCAAGGACCGTGAGTCTGAGTAAGCTCCGGGAGATGGTGAAGGACAGGGAAGCCTGGCGGGCTGCAGTCCATGGGGTCACAGGGTCAGACACGACTGAGGAACTGAACAACAACAACTTCCTTTGGGAACCTCCTCTCTGTATACACGTTCTGGAGGGATGTTTCAGATTTTTTGAATTGTTTGCTTTCTCAAGTCCAGCTTGTCAGGATCTTTGCTGCAGTCTGGACATTTACAGGAGCTCCAGGAGCTGTGCTTCCCAATGCTTCTCTGGGAGGCTCCTCCCCGTGGAAATTCCATCGGAAAGTGGTTCTGACTGCAGCGCTGTTTCTTTTCTCCCCTTGAAGGCTGATTCAGTGTACATAGGATGAACGTTGCTTTTAAGCCCCCAAGTCTAGCAGAAATTGTTTGGGACTTTTAAAACATCTGTAATATTTTACACTTACTGTTAAATGTCAGGCACTGGGAGAATTATACCTATTTTCTCATGGAGTTCAAGGGTAAGAAATGGTTGAGGTCGTTACCAGATGGTGCAATTTGAACAAAAGGCTAGATTCTTGACTGAATTAACTTTAATTTCACTTCAAGGTGTTAAAACCTTTTTACCTTTTTACTTCAGCTCCCTCCAAGGGCACTTGCCAGCCCTGGGTTTGCAAGCTCAGCTCATCTGCAGATGCTAACATCATACCCTGATAGCAGTTGATTTGACATGCAAACACCTCCTCTGTTTGAGGCAATTGGTCTCCTGGAGAGGGTTTTGAAAGAGCTCTTGTTCTATTTCTGAATTTGATTAAAATAGCTTATTAGTCGGTCGAGTAAATTAAATACTTGCCTTTACATTTCCATGAAATTTGGAGAAAACCCAATAAAAGAGATCAATGTAGTGCACAGAAGTTTTATGACCACCACTATTTTGCAGGACTTGTTATGAATATTAGATTTGCAGAGTCTGGCCTCATAATTCCATATCTAATGGATCTGAAACATGAATATCTTCTCATAAATAGTATTGATGGAAGAAGGCTCCCATGGAGTATAAAATAATCTCCATATTCAAGAGTCAATTAGTACTAAGTCATTCCTTTTCCTTTCTTTTTTTTTTTATTAAACATTTCCACCCCTTGACTATAGAAGTCTTCCTGTTAAATCTTTCAAAAGTATATCTGCAGGAATTTTTGAATAGTTCAGTATTATTCACAACACTTAATTTTTATGATTGCTTCTAATTATTACTAAGTGGAGGACGGGCTCATCTACTTGTTAGTTACTTTGACTTTTAATAAAGGGAGACTTTCTGTCTTCATTTTCAAATCTTCAACCTGTGTTTCCATCTAGTTTCATTGGTGACATTTTGTGATTTGGAATGAAGAAGAGGGGCCTTATATTTTCAAAGCACAATAAAGACCAAGTGTGTTTAATGTCCAGCAGTGTTTTCAGAGGTAACGTAACCAAGCCCAGAGCAGTAATGCAGCTTTGTGCCAGCTACCAAGGGTCAGGCCCCGTTTATGTGACCTGCACAGCTGAGTGCAGGCAGCTGAGTTAGCAGTGTCTACTGTGTAAAAAAGAATGTAAGTGGACTTCCGTGATGGTCCAGTGGGTAGGACTCCACACTTCCACTGCATATGCAGCTGCTGACAAGTTCAATCCTGCCTGCCAAAGGGCACAGCATCTCCCTCACCAAAAAAATGTAAGTCTATACACTTAAAAAACAAAAAAAAGCTGATTAGAGTGTCTCACCTTGAGACAGACAGAAGGAAAAAACAAACAAACATGTTTTTGCCTTGATTCATCATCTATCCTGTTGTTTAATAAGGAGGCACTTCAAGTGATGTTGTAAAAGGAGATGTAGGGATTGCCTGGAAGAGTCCACATGGACTCTGGCCAGTTAACTCCCCATTGATTGACTGGAAAAGTGACCATTCTCGTGAAAGAAAAAGTTAGAGCAGTCAAGAGATGTTCTCAGATGTTTGGGAGTCTGCTCTTATCCCTGTGATTTTAATCTACGTAACAGAATAGCTTCTCATATTAAAAGAGGTACTAATGTATGCCTGTGGAATCTGGAAAAATGGCACAGAGGAAACTTTTCGCAGGTCAGGGAGAGAGAAGCAGACATAGAGAACGGATGTGCGGCCCTGGGGTTGGGGGCGGCGGGGATGGGTCGCAAACTCGTGATGTGCATATATGCACTTATTGTTGATCAGTTGCCAAGGCATGTCTGACTCTTTGTTACTCTATGGACTGCAGCACAGCAGGCTTCCCTCTCCATCACCATCTCCAGGCTTGCTCAGATTCATGTCCTTTAAGCCAGTGATGCCATCCAATCCTCTCATCCTCTGTCATCCCCCTGCTCTTCCTGCCCTCAAATTTTCCCAGCATCAGGGTCTTTTCCAATGAGTTGGCTCTTTGCATCATGTGGCCAAAGTATTGAAACTTCAGCTTTAGCATCAGTCCTTCCAATGAATATTTAGGATTGATTTTCTTTAAGATTGACTGGTTTGATCTCTCTGCTGTCCAAGGAATTCAAAAGTCTTCTCCAGCATCACAGTTCTAAAGCATCAGTTTATCAGTGTTCAGCCTTTTTTACCATCCAGTTCTTACATCCATACATGAATGTGGGAAAAACCATAGCTTTGACTAGATGGACTTTTGTCGGCAAAGTGTCTCTGCTTTTTAATACACTACCTAGTTTTATCATAGCTTTTCTTCCAAGGAGTAAGCATCTTTTAATTCTGTGGCTTCAGTCACCATCTGCAGTGATTTTGGAGCCCAAGAAAATAAACTTTGTCACTGTTTCCACTATTTCCCCATCTATTTCCCATGAAGTGATGGGACCGGATGCCATGATCTTTGTTTTCTGAATGTTGAGTTTTAAGCTAGCTTTCCACTCTTTTCTTTCACCCTCATCAAGAAGCTCTTTAGTTCCTCTTCAATTTCTGCTATTAGAGTGATATCATCTGCCTATTTGAGGCTATTGATATTTCTCCTGGAAATCTTGATTCCAGCTTGTGCTTCATCCAGCCTAGCATTTCGCATGATGTACTCTGCATAGAAGCTAAATAAGCAGGGTGATAATATACAGCCTTGACATACTCCTTTCTGAATTTTGATCCAGTCCGTTTTTCCATGTTCAGTTCCAACTATTGCTTCTTGACCTGCATACAGGTTTCTCAGGAGGTGGGTAAGATGTTCTGCTATTCCTATCTCTAAGAATTTTCCACTGTTTGTTATGATCCACAGAGCCAAAGGCTTCAGTGTAGTCAATGAAGCAGAAGTAGATGTGTGTGTGTGTTTTTTTTTTTTTTCTATCTATTTCCCATGAAGTGATGGGACCGGATGCCATGATCTTTGTTTTCTGAATGTTGAGTTTTAAGCTAGCTTTCCACTCTTTTCTTTCACCCTCATCAAGAAGCTCTTTAGTTCCTCTTCAATTTCTGCTATTAGAGTGATATCATCTGCCTATTTGAGGCTATTGATATTTCTCCTGGAAATCTTGATTCCAGCTTGTGCTTCATCCAGCCTAGCATTTCGCATGATGTACTCTGCATAGAAGCTAAATAAGCAGGGTGATAATATACAGCCTTGACATACTCCTTTCTGAATTTTGATCCAGTCCGTTTTTCCATGTTCAGTTCCAACTATTGCTTCTTGACCTGCATACAGGTTTCTCAGGAGGTGGGTAAGATGTTCTGCTATTCCTATCTCTAAGAATTTTCCACTGTTTGTTATGATCCACAGAGCCAAAGGCTTCAGTGTAGTCAATGAAGCAGAAGTAGATGTGTGTGTGTGTTTTTTTTTTTTTTCCAATTCCCTTGCTTTTTCAATAATCCAACAGATATTGGGAATTTGATCTCTGGTTCCTCTGCCTTTTCTAAATCCAGCTTGTACACCTGGAATTTCTTGGTTCATGTACTACTGAAGCCTAGCTTGGAGGATTTTGAGCATTTCATCTTGCTAGCATGTGAACTGAGTGCAATTGTATGGTAGTTTGAAAATTCTTTAGCATTGTCCTTCTTTGAGATTGGAGTAAAAACTGATCTTTTCCAGGCCTGTGGCCACTGCTGCATTTTCCAAATTTGCTGACATATCGAGTACAGCACTTTCACAGCATCATCTTTTAAGATTTGAAATAACTCAACTGGAATTCCATCACCTCTACTAGCTTTGTTCATAGAAATGCTTCCTAATGCCCACTTGACTTCACACTCCAGGATGTCCAGCTCTAGGTGAGTGACCACACCATCATAGTTGTCCTGGTCGTTAAAATCATGTGTAGAACAGAGAGCTAGTGGAAAGCTGCAGTACAGTACAGGGAGCTCAGCTCAATGCTCTGTGATGACCAAGAAGGATGGAATGGGTGGGAGATGGGAGGAGAAACTCAAGAGGGAAGGGATATATGTATACATAGAGCTGATTCACTTTGTTTTATAGCAGAAACTAACATAACATTGTAGAACAACTATATCCAAATTAAAATAGAAATAAGATGATGAAGGAATCATTTATGTGTTGTGACTTGTGGGATGGAATTCTTGGGAGCAGTGTGGACCTCACAGAGAATAAAGTTCTGGGCAAAGTAGGGCCATCAATTTTCTAGAAGCAGCAAATGCCATGCCCTGACATTTGCTCTTATTTAATGGAAACTGTTGGGTCTTCCCAAGTGGTGAAATGATAAAGAAACTGCCTGCCAATGCAGGAGATAAAGGAGATGCAAGTTTAATCCCTGGGCTGGGAAGATCCCCTGGAGTAGGAAATTGTAACTCACTCCAGTGTTCTTGCCAGGAGAATCTCATGGACAGAGGAGCCTGGCAGGCTGTAGTCCTTGGGGTCACAGAGTCCTATGTAACTGGGCATGCATACACAGTGGAAACCATGAGAGAGAGGAAAATATCAGTTTAGAAAAAGTTGGCAATTATTTAATTTTAACTACATGCTTTGGTTCTTTATTTTTTCCCAAATTCTTAAAGATATTTTCTTAGCAGTTCCAACTGACCATTTCTTATCCAATAGAGTTCCAAGTGTGAGATTCATAGTGACTCAGTTTTACTTGAGATAAAATTCCTTTTGTTCTAAGAGCCCAGCACAGTGTAGGTGCCATTAGTTAGCACTGTTTGTCTCTAGATATTTTAGAGCTTATTGGTGCCAAAAATGAAGTGAGAATCTTCATCAGTAAAAACAGTATTTCCTTTATTCCAAAACTGTGGAAGAATATACTTTTTAAATATTCATCTTGATCTTTGAGAAATATGAAGCAATATGGGGGAATGTGGAAGGAAACAGCATTAGTGATATTTGTGAGAAATAAACTGAACTTTAGCAGTGCTTATTATAAATGTTTTGAGCATACTGTACTATTGATAATGACAATGAGAAAATTATAATAATATGACCTTCTCTTAACTAACCCTCTCAATATGAAATCACATCCCAAAGTGAATTCTTCCAAAGTTATAAAAATAGCAGGCTTCTGGCTGAAGGTGGAGGAATAGTATTTCTCTGCTCACCATTTCCTCCCTGAACCTAAGTAGCAAGTAGAATAAGAAACGTGCAGGGAAAGGGGGAGTTGTTTCATCTTTGTTGTACCAAGAGGGCATCCATCACCGGAAAGAGCAGTGTAAGCTCAGGATGGAAGCATTCAGTGACCAGGAGGACCAGGTCAGGGAGACCAGCAGGAAGGTGAGGGGCTCTGTGTTTCTCTCCAGTGGAGTTTGTGAGGTTGGCCCTCGGTTTCCTGTGGGGATTGGTTCCAGGACTCTGCCACCTTGAGGTGGTCAACCTTTGAGGATGCTCGAGTCCATGATATGAAGTGGCATAGCATTTACGTATAATACACATCCCCACATCCTTCTGCATACTCACCTCTTGATTACCTGTAATGCTGTGCAGTAGTTGCTGCAGGGCAGCAAATTCAAGCTTTGACTTTGGGAGCTTTCCGGAATTTTTCTGCTGAATGTTTTTGATCTGTGGTTCAATGAACGTTGGTGAAAGTGTTACAAATGTCAGACCAAATGCAGGCCCCTTTTGCNGCATACTCACCTCTTGATTACCTGTAATGCTGTGCAGTAGTTGCTGCAGGCCAGCAAATTCAAGCTTTGACTTTGGGAGCTTTCCGGAATTTTTCTGCTGAATGTTTTTGATCTGTGGTTCAATGAACGTTGGTGAAAGTGTTACAAATGTCAGACCAAATGCAGGCCCCTTTTGCCCAACTTAAGCACCAGCACGTCTTCTCACACTTCCTTTTAGGAAATTCCCACAGCCAGGAGAAGCTTCCTTCCTGAGAGATGAGAGAGTTTAGGACCGAGTGGGGGCCTCTGCAGAGCAGCGGTGCTGTTGTGAGCAGA
Organism: Oreotragus oreotragus; assembly: GCA_006410675.1. Taxonomy (NCBI): domain Eukaryota; kingdom Metazoa; phylum Chordata; class Mammalia; order Artiodactyla; family Bovidae; genus Oreotragus; species Oreotragus oreotragus. The sequence goes on along the minus strand of SJYX01008698.1, from coordinate 21,232 downwards.
GCGCCAGCACCTGGCCCAGCCACTTGCGCGGTCCTGCCAAAGGCCTGGCTATCCATGAACTCTGACACTCTAGACACTCGGTTCTCACTCTCTTGTGTGCTCACTACTGTTCTTTCAGGCCCCCCCGACACCAGCAGTTCCCACCCCAAGACTTCACTCCAGTCTCCTTGTCATCTTTCTTCATCAGTCTTCTTGTCCTCCTGTAACCAGAAAATTAATAGAATAAAAATAAACCAGCTTCCCAATAATTTTATAATACTAAAATTAGAGAATACAATTTTCCCTTTGGATTTCCTACAGTTAATATCTTGCTAAAATGTAACCAATATTCTCAATGGCATTTAAAAGAAATATTTATCAGCAGCCTGGAGCAATAGACTCCGTCTTTTAACAACTCTCAGTGTATGCCAGTTGGATGATTCTGAAGTTTAAATCAGTGACGAAAAGTATGTCAAGAGAACAGGAAAGTGGCCCAACTCTGACATAATGAAAGACATACCTATTCTAGAAGAATCAACTGCATGGATATAGCTTCATGCACTTATCCATAAACAGAGTATCTTAATTTAAGTTGTATTAGTCTGCTGGAGCAGGCATGACAGTGTACCACAGACTGGGTGGGGCTGAAGCACAGCCATTTCTTTGCTCACATTCCCAAGATCCAAGTGCTTATCAAGTTGGATTTCTTCTGAGGCCTGACATCTTGGTTTGGACATGACTGTCATCTGGCTGTGTCCTCACAGGCCCTTTCCTGTGTGTGCAAATCCCTGGCGTCTCTTTTCCATATAAGAACATCAGTCATGTTGGATTGGAGCCCAGTCATTACAACCCCTTTTAAACTCAGTTACTTCCCTAAAGACCCTGTCTCCAGGTAGAGCCATCCTGGGGCTTAGCGTTCCAGGGTAGGAATTAGGAGGAGACAAAATTCTGTCCATAGCATCTCTGAGGAATAGTTGATTAGCAGTTAATTCAATATTGTATGCCCAGATAAGTCCTTGCTATGCAGATATGCTGTGTTGCCAAATTAGGACAGAGCCATATGCTTGGATAAAATGACATTACCGTATAAGATGAAATGCTTAACAAGAACACAGGCCTGGGTAGAGGCGATGCCAGCTCTTTAGAGGTGACCTAATGAAGTACTGTGGGCCCAGCCAAGATGCTTTTCCAGAAACAATTTTAGGCTCACTCTAATGCACAGATAATTGGATAATCAAGTGCCCAAATGTTGAGCCTAATTGTAGAGCAAAGTTGACAAAATTAGCCTAGAAAAAACGTTTACATTATGCACAGCTAAATGCCCATTTCAATCCAGAAATCATGTTTGTGAAGTAGGCACGAGATAACTGTTTAGCAGATACAGTAAACCCAAAATGTTTATCTTTAGTTTTCTATAGTAAATATTATTTACTAACACTGTGCACTGGGTAGAGAAAGTCAACATACAATCTCTATCTTAGTAAAACAGGTACAGGATAGTCATCTTTAAGCACTGTGACTTCCTAGCTGTGAGAAGAACTGGCTGTAAAATACACTTGGAGGAAACAGTGTTTATGTTCTCAGACTGTTAACTAAAAGCATGTGAAATGCTATCAGAAATGATAGCTTCATTTTGGTAGTTAATATCTCCTTAGGAAAAAAGAACTAACAGACCAGATAATTTGTTAACTGGCTCCCTAGTTTCTAAAGTTAAAATCCACATTTTTTTTTTTCCTTTTCTTCATTGTGTACCTCTTTCTCTTCTTTCTGGTGGGCCATTCAAATGTGCTCTCCAGCCATGACAACACACCTCCACTGGGAGTCAGGAAGTTGAAGATTCCCTGTAAATTGCCAACTAGTCCAGCAGAAGATGCCTTGCACGGCAGAAGTAAGATTCTGCCGTGATCTTGACGGCAGAATTCAGAAAGAATAAAGAAATCATGACATGGCTTCGGTTCATGATACTCTCAGGCATTCTTTTATTTTTTTTTTACCTAATCTGTTACTTTGTTACTTTGTGACTTCTCTGAAAATTGTTCTAGTAACACATTTTCTCTAAAACAGCATTCCCTTTTATTTATCTTTATTTAACTCCCAACTTATTCCCAAAAGAATTTACAGAAACGGATTTGTATTTTTTTCCCCCTGAACACTGAACATAAACTAACAAGATATTTAAACACTGTACCAGCTAACACTGCCAAACATATTGAAGATGATTTTATGTTTGAGAGGGGATTTCATTTCCATTGACGTGGTATTTTTGGCAGGCATCACATTCCATTTCTAATTTTGCTAGCATCTCGTGGCGGATGCTAGCATGATGCGTTATGCAAATGCCACTTTAGAAGACACTTTTTTCCTTTTTCTTCCTACATGAGAGAGTCTAGGAAGTGCTAATATTATATTTACAGGATTCTTCAGAGGTAGGAATGGTTAGGTGACCAGCAAGACACAAAGAATTATAACAGAAGTCACTAGATAAGGCCTCTGGAAAAGTT
>SJYX01008697.1:6228-23897 GCA_006410675.1 Oreotragus oreotragus | reverse complement strand
TCTTTGTGATCCCGTGAACTGTAGCCCTCCAGCATCCTCTCATGGAATTCCCCAGGCAAGAATACTGGACTGGGTAGTTATCCCTTTCTCTGGGCATTCTTCCAGACACAGGGATTGAACCTAGGTCTCCTGTACTGCAGGCAGATTCTTTATCATCTGAGCCTCAAGGGAAGCCCAAGTATAAAAATAGCATAATTTTAAGATAAAGTAATTTCCATTGCTCAAGGAATTAATGATATAATTATATTCATAAAATTTAATTATATTTTTAATTATGTTTTAATAATTATAGATTAAATTATAGAATTTTAGAGATGGAAGGAGACTCATAGGTTATTTAGCCTAGTTTGAAATTTTTAGATATTGGAACTAAATCCCAGAAAGTTTCATGGACATACCCAAAGTCCAGTGGTCTACCTAAAAAGGCACATACTTTTTAAATTTGCACATCTGATTGTTTTGAGAAAAGACACAAAATCTTTTGATGATATTACTGATGGTTTCTCTGCTCAGTGATTCTATCTTGGGAGGTCATAAACAAGTAATAGAGTTTGGTTTTGATTCCACCCCACCAGTGACTAATATTTAATATAATCATTTCATAACCCATCATCATTTAATTCTGGTTTTTATTTCTTGCTCTTACTCTCCCTCAATCAATAAAAAATAATAATGCATGAAATCAAACTTCACCTTCCACCAATATTGTGAAGGTAAATATAATTAGTCATATGTATGTAGCAATTATTTCAGGAAGGCAAGTTTGATTTTGGTGGATAATGAACTAGGAGAAAAGGAGACTTGCTTTTGATTCTTAANAGCCATGGCTACATTAAAAATACACCAGAACAGGAAAAAGACTCTTTGCAACTTCACTAAACTGGGGAAATACATTGGAAACTAACTAAACTTTTTAAAAGCAAGGGCTTTGTCTCATCCCATAGCACCTAAAATAGTTCTTGGTACAAAGTAAGGGGTTAGTAGCTGATTCAGATTACGCAGTTCTGAAAAGTCTGTAAATTATACATCATGGAGATCTATATGCTTCTAGCTTAATAGATTCTACTGTATCTAATCTTGTAATGTTTTTCTTTGGAACATTCTCTGGTTGATGGATTTCAACAACTTTCTACCCCAACTCTAATAAAAATAAGTTATACATGAATAACATTATTAAACTATTTTTTTTAGTTTCCATTACCTGGGAGCATTCAAAGCAATAAGTGAAAACATAAAAAGAAAAGACAGTGTCTAAGTTAATGACATTTTAAGCCATGTAGCATTTTTAAGACACACATTTTTGAAAATCTAGATATATATTTATAGACATTCATATGTTATATATGTATTTTATATATATATGTATATGTGCATGTATTTAATAATGCATGCAGTAAACTTATGATTTTTTATTTTTTGCATTTTTATTTTTTAATGCACTATTTTTCAGAGAAAAGCCCAAAATTTAATAATGAAAAAAATTTAAGCAAAATTACAAAATATATTAGGTTTCAGGCTGTTTTCTATATCTTAACCATTTGCAGGAGATTGTCAACTGAGTCGGTAATATACAATTAGCAGACTTCCTATAGTATTTGCATTTTTATCTGTTTCCAGCATCTCTGTTTTTCTTAAGACTCTCTCTTTTCACATGTGCAAATAATGTAAATAGGTATATAATTATCACATCACCTACAGACATGTTCATTCACTTCTCTGAGTAAATAAGGAAAGCAGTTATATTTGTTGTACATATATTTCATATATACTTAAACTGCATAAAATTGTACTTTCCTAAGTTAAAATGGTCAAATATTAACTAGTTCACGGAGCTCAATATAACACAAATTTCTTTCCACTGTATTCTATGATATTAAAATATTTCTCTTTTTATGGTTAATGAAACTATATTCAGTATATGCAGAACTGTTCAGAATTCTAAGCTGATTAGTGTTCTATTTTCTGGTTTAGTTAACTCAGTTAAGACACTATACTACTGAGCCATTTAATTTCTCAAAAATATATCTGCAAAATTAGATTATTAATACAAAGACGTGTGAATAAACAGTTATGGGTTTTTCCTTGTTCATCTAAGGTTTATTTTTCTTATAACAACCTCTTCCTCTATCACTTTCCTTAGTATCCAAAAATGTACACACTCACCTCTCTCTATTTAAAGCAAAATCTCAGTTCTCTACCCATTCTTTTTTTTAAATTAATTTATTTATTGGTTGCTCTCGGTTTTCATCGCTGCGCAGGCGTTCTCTAGGTGCAGAAATCAGGGTCTGTGTTGCAGTGTGCGTGCTTCTCATTGGGGTAGTTCTCTTGTTTCCGAGAACAGGCTCTAGGTGAGCAGGTTTCTGTAGTTGCAGCACATATGCTCCAGGGCCTGCGGGCTTGAGTAGTTGTGGCTCATTGGCTCTAGGGCGCAGGCTCAGTAGTGGCCTGGGGGCTTAGCTGCTCCTAGGCCCCTGGGATCTTTCTGGACAGGAATGAATGGAACCCATGTTGATGGCGTTGGCAGGTGGATTTTTATCCACTGTGCCACCAGGAGAGTCCTCCACCTTCTTTTTATTGATTAAAGTGATGGTTCAGAAAAAAATTTAATGGTCCATAAAGTTGCACATCTTTTTTTAAGAATTTTTTTTTTCAAAACCAAGTTTAAAAATTGGAAGAAATTATCTTTATCAGGATAAATGAAATTCTTAAGACAGTTTCATCGTAGCATTCATCTGTCTTTCGTCTCTCAAAATATTTTCTACAAATTATATATCTGACTATGTTTATGCAAATATCCCTAAATTTGATGCCAGTAAGTCCCTTGTGATTCATATGCCCATAATTCTCTTTTGCTCTGAGTCACATTTGTAAATACTTAACTTGTAAAATTATTTTGAATTATATAGTGAAAGTATTTATTCATTAATGTACTTATTAATTATGTATTACAGTAGATATAGAAACTGTCACAGTGCCAGACACATAATAGATGCTTACACTTTCTGACTAAATGTCTGAATGATTGAAATAGTCCAGTATAAATAAAAATACAAAAGTCACATGATTTTGAAATTAGATCATGAGAATGTAAACTTTCTTGAGCAGGTGAAATTCAGAAAAAAAGATACACAAATGGTTAATAATCCTATGAGAAAAGGTTAAACCTAACTAATGATTAAAGAATTACAAATTAAAGCAACAAAAAGCCATTTTTACTTATCAGATTGACAAAGTTTAAACTGGTTGATAATGTCTACTGCTGCTAAGGATGTGGTGAAATGTTTATACTTATACACCTTTGTGCAACATAAATGAGTGTAACTTTTAAGAGAAACTTGCCTTTTCTTTAAATATTTAAAGTTTCTATTCAGTGACTCAGCAATCACATGTCTAGATATTTAACCTATAAACTTATTCATACAAGTGAGAGGTGATGCATGTCACAGTTTATATATTGTAGCATTTCACAAATTTAAGGGAAAAAGCTAGAAACAATAAAAATTTTACCATTTTTCTATTTTTTAAGACAAACTCACAAATACTCACCTAAAGGGAAACTAATTTCTCTTATGCTTATTGAAGTGAGAGGACTTTGGGATGAGAGGGGCATTCATTCTTAAATATCCTGCCTATTTAACTCTATGTTAAATGGGCTATAGCTTTTTAGTACTGTAGGTAATTTTATTCTTCTTTTTTGGACTTTTTTCAGATCATAAGATTTATTCTTTTTCCAGAAATTATATACAATAGGAAAGCTGTAAGAAGTTTTCCATTCAATTGAAAATATTTTGTGGCAGGTGTCAGTCTCTANTTTAAATATCCTGCCTATTTAACTCTATGTTAAATGGGCTATAGCTTTTTAGTACTGTAGGTAATTTTATTCTTCTTTTTTGGACTTTTTTCAGATCATAAGATTTATTCTTTTTCCAGAAATTATATACAATAGGAAAGCTGTAAGAAGTTTTCCATTCAATTGAAAATATTTTGTGGCAGGTGTCAGTCTCTATTTTCAATGTAAACTTCATAGTTATGATTAATAATCCTAGAAGGAGATGTGGAACTCAATACAACCCCCTCTCTCACTCAGGTAAAAGTTTAAGGAAAACACAATGAATCATACATTTCTGTATAATCTGTGCTTTTGTCAAAAGGTTGCCATGACTCATTTATGACTTTCCATAGTTTTAAAACCAGTGTTTTTAACTATAGAAGATCGACTTCATGGTCCTATTATGACAACAGTTGAGTCAATAATTGACTCTTTAGTTCATGCATGAATGTTTTTGTAGAAATAAACCAAGTACAACTGTCCTTTGCTACAACTCCACAATGCAGAATCTGAAACGAAGGAAGAGACTAAAAAACTGAATGCTCTTATATGTACTAGCACCAACTCATTTGATTTTTTTAAAACTTTTTATTTTTGTATTGGAGTGTAGCCAATTAATGAAGTTGTGAACAGCAAAGGGACTCGGCCATAAGTACACATGCATCCATTCTCCCTCAAATTCCCCTCCCACCCAGGCTGCCGCATAACATCGAGTCCCCTGTGCCATACAGTATGTCCTTGTTGGTTATCCATTTTAAATATGGCAGTATGTACTTAACCTCTTTCGATTTTCACAGCTCCTTATGGGATCAACTATAGCTCAAGGGTCAAATAGCTGCCAACAATACAAAGAACTAGAATTTGAACCCAAATCCATATGATTTAAAATATTGCTTACATGACCAAACTATCATGTAATTCTCACTTAATTCGCTTCTGTATCTATTTGTTTTTTAGCCAGTCCCATAGTTTTCAGAATCAGATCTTTGGGACATTATTTTGTAGAATAAATGCTTTGCTACTCAGTTTTAAGCAGTAAGCTCTGGTATTAGAAAAACAGTATCTATGGATGATTCCAAAGTACCATTTTAACCAATGGTCTTATCATTGCCTTACTTAAGATAGAAGAAAACAGAGATAAAGTCAGTCCTCTGGATTTTCAGCACCCTTTGGGTATTCTTTTTAAACCATTCTTCTTTAGAAGGGCTGCTTTAAATGAATTGACTTTTACTTGTCTGTGAGGAAAGGTAAACTGATGCCAACAGTTCAAAATATATCAGGAGTTTAATTCCCTCAGAAAAAAATTATTTGTCTCATCTCTTCTTTGAGGTCCCTTTTGGGCTAGATACTTTAGCTCCCAAGAATGAACACACACATAGAAAAAAAATAATAACATTTAGAATAAAGGAACATTACAGAAATTAAGAGATAGTACAACTGTTTCCACTAACGTATATCTTTATGTCTCTTTAAAAGCAATAATAGACTCATAAACATGGCTAATAATGAGGATAAAATCCCATCTCTTAATCTATATCACATTTCTTGTATCAGAGTACTTATTAAAAAATCATGTTATTGTTTTCTTAAAGTTATTTAATCAGAAGCTCTGACTCAAGAAAAACATGTCCCTAACATAAATAATGATATATTGTGNTTTTCCCAGTCTTCAATATTCTGCTAGTTCAAACACCCACAACCGCTAGCTCTAGTTGGTCACAATACAGTGCTCCTTGAGCAAACTTGCAAAATGCAAAGTTCTGAAGTCCTGCCAAAACCCCACTTCTTGTGAAATAAAAATCTTTAGCTTAGCATTTGACCTCTAAGAATAACATCATTTCATTTCCTTATGTCCCTGCCAAGTATGTTGTGCTCAGTTGTGTCAGACTCTTTGCGACCCCATGGACCATAGCCCACCAGCCTCCTCTGTCCATGGGATTTTCCAGGAATAATACTGGAGTGGTCACTACTCCAGATTCTTTACCACTGCACCACCCACATGTCTCAGGCCAAATAAGGCATAAAACTGTGGCTTTCACACACAGGATCCATTCCTATGCTTTGCCTCACTCCTGTGAATGAGATGCCTTCTCAGAACCATCTGAGCCCAGCTTTTCCAAAAGATAGCTGACTTATCCAATAGGAAGGAATGAGTGTACAGGAGCACCTCTCCCAAATGTTTATCAGGTTACCCTTAGTGATTTTAGTATGCTTTAAATTTTAAATATATATTAAATAATTTTTATATATATCAGTTCAATCACTCAGTTGTGTCCGACTCTTTGCGACCCCATGGACTGCAGCACGCCAGGCCTCCCTGTCCATCACCAACTCCTGGAGTTTATTCAAACTCATGTCCATTGAGTTGGTGACGCCATCCAGTTCTTAATAGGCTAAGCCCTTTGAAATCTTGATCAGTTTCTGTCTCATCTTCACATGTTCCATGAAGTTTTGATGATATTAGTTACAATAAGCATTGCTTGAATGAACAAATGAATGAATGACTGCATGGTTGGAAGGAGGGAGGGATGGAATTGAATGGATGAATTTTCAGTAGAAGAGAGCATGGGGATGGACCTAAATATCTATCACATTCTTGACTCCCAAGAGAAAAAAGCACTTATAAAACAAAGTGTAACAGCATTTATTATTCACTCACAGACAGTTAATGGACTCTACTACATGATGGGAACTATGCCAATGACTTTGTTATCATGCCTGTGCTCGTTTGTAAATATATCTTACCTAGCAGAACATTCTTGCATATTTCAGGCACAAAAGAGTAATAAACTGTAGCCTAGGTAAGCTGCCACTTAACGGCTCTATCAAAACCAATATATTTAACTCCCAATGTTAAAAATGCAAGCAAACGTTTAACTTCCAAGATCAATTACACTTGTAGAAAGAGGCTTGCTGGGAACAGCATTCTGTCTTGTCAAGGACTCCTTATCATCAAAGAAGAATAAACACTCTAATTATTTTTTTTTTTACTTTTTTTTTTGTTTTCTAATTGGATCATTCATTACTCTCTTGAATTCAAATCAACATCAGATTTATAGTTGGAGGCTATTGAAATATTGATTTGGTTATAGAAATGTCAAGCTTGGCAGGTAAGCCGTCTTTCTGCCAGAGAAAGCTTTTGCTTTAGTAAACTTGTTTTAAAAGGCAGATGGAATGTAATCAGCAAGTAATTTGCATTTGTATCAAGTATGGAGAGAAGTTTTTAAAATTTAAAGAGTCTCGTTAGCATCCCTCTGATGCCAGATTCCTGGAATTAAGGTAACAAACCTGAACCACAGTATACAAATCCTGTTTATTATAAGGTCTGATGTTGATCTTTTTCTGCAGACCCATGCTACACTTAAAGTGAGTTACAGGGGTCACTGCATCCTACAAGGTGTCATTATTAGGACAGACACTGTGTCACTCTAGTTAGATACAAATTCTACCTGGTTCTGTAATTTCTGGCCAGATAAACATAAAACATCAAATCAACTTTCTATAGATCTTAGTCTGTCTCTTATACACATCTAGATGTGTATAAGAGACAGCAATAGGAAAGCTGTAAGAAGTTTTCCATTCAATTGAAAATATTTTGTGGCAGGTGTCAGTCTCTATTTTCAATGTAAACTTCATAGTTATGATTAATAATCCTAGAAGGAGATGTGGAACTCAATACAACCCCCTCTCTCACTCAGGTAAAAGTTTAAGGAAAACACAATGAATCATACATTTCTGTATAATCTGTGCTTTTGTCAAAAGGTTGCCATGACTCATTTATGACTTTCCATAGTTTTAAAACCAGTGTTTTTAACTATAGAAGATCGACTTCATGGTCCTATTATGACAACAGTTGAGTCAATAATTGACTCTTTAGTTCATGCATGAATGTTTTTGTAGAAATAAACCAAGTACAACTGTCCTTTGCTACAACTCCACAATGCAGAATCTGAAACGAAGGAAGAGACTAAAAAACTGAATGCTCTTATATGTACTAGCACCAACTCATTTGATTTTTTTAAAACTTTTTATTTTTGTATTGGAGTGTAGCCAATTAATGAAGTTGTGAACAGCAAAGGGACTCGGCCATAAGTACACATGCATCCATTCTCCCTCAAATTCCCCTCCCACCCAGGCTGCCGCATAACATCGAGTCCCCTGTGCCATACAGNAAACTGAATGCTCTTATATGTACTAGCACCAACTCATTTGATTTTTTTAAAACTTTTTATTTTTGTATTGGAGTGTAGCCAATTAATGAAGTTGTGAACAGCAAAGGGACTCGGCCATAAGTACACATGCATCCATTCTCCCTCAAATTCCCCTCCCACCCAGGCTGCCGCATAACATCGAGTCCCCTGTGCCATACAGTATGTCCTTGTTGGTTATCCATTTTAAATATGGCAGTATGTACTTAACCTCTTTCGATTTTCACAGCTCCTTATGGGATCAACTATAGCTCAAGGGTCAAATAGCTGCCAACAATACAAAGAACTAGAATTTGAACCCAAATCCATATGATTTAAAATATTGCTTACATGACCAAACTATCATGTAATTCTCACTTAATTCGCTTCTGTATCTATTTGTTTTTTAGCCAGTCCCATAGTTTTCAGAATCAGATCTTTGGGACATTATTTTGTAGAATAAATGCTTTGCTACTCAGTTTTAAGCAGTAAGCTCTGGTATTAGAAAAACAGTATCTATGGATGATTCCAAAGTACCATTTTAACCAATGGTCTTATCATTGCCTTACTTAAGATAGAAGAAAACAGAGATAAAGTCAGTCCTCTGGATTTTCAGCACCCTTTGGGTATTCTTTTTAAACCATTCTTCTTTAGAAGGGCTGCTTTAAATGAATTGACTTTTACTTGTCTGTGAGGAAAGGTAAACTGATGCCAACAGTTCAAAATATATCAGGAGTTTAATTCCCTCAGAAAAAAATTATTTGTCTCATCTCTTCTTTGAGGTCCCTTTTGGGCTAGATACTTTAGCTCCCAAGAATGAACACACACATAGAAAAAAAATAATAACATTTAGAACAAAGGAACATTACAGAAATTAAGAGATAGTACAACTGTTTCCACTAACGTATATCTTTATGTCTCTTTAAAAGCAATAATAGACTCATAAACATGGCTAATAATGAGGATAAAATCCCATCTCTTAATCTATATCACATTTCTTGTATCAGAGTACTTATTAAAAAATCATGTTATTGTTTTCTTAAAGTTATTTAATCAGAAGCTCTGACTCAAGAAAAACATGTCCCTAACATAAATAATAATATATTGTGACTATACAGGGATAAAGCTTAAACTCTTGTGCATGCCAGGAATTACTGCTCTGTCATCTTAAAGTTTTTTAGGTCCCCTGTTTTGTTGTCTGTATTTCAGACAGACTGCATTTGAGAAAGAGAGGAAGTAGGGTGTGGTTATGTACACAGTTCCTATGGTTAATAAACTAAAATAGGTTCTTGATATCTTTGTTACTCCAAACATCGAGATTCTAGAGTTCTTGGTTGGAAAGAAACAAGTAAATAATTTTAGCATAAAAAATTAAAATTACTTGCAGCTGTATGGATTGAGCACCTTGAGTTCTTAAAAGACATGCTCACATTGAGATGCTTAATTAAACCCAACTTTTGGACCTCAAATACTGAGAACTGCAATTTGAAGGCTTTTATTCATTGCTTTTGATGCCACTTAGGGTCCAAAATGATCCTACTGAGATTTCTCTCACTGATTCAATGATGAGCGAATAAGTAAATTATTATCTAATAAATTATTATTAGATCATCCAGACATTTCTATTTACCAATCACTTCTTGTCACATTACTAAAAGTTGTCCACAGATGTAAATTTTCACAAATCAAAAGACAGGTGTCACATACCACAGTCTTAAGCTCTTTCTGAGAGGCATTTTGTTGAATTGCTAAATTGGTAAACTTAAAAATTATGTTCTCTCACAAGGCTCCAGGAAGGAGCTAGTAAATCACGTGGAGCTTCCCCTAAAACAGCCATCATTAAGTAGAATTTCCTAAAGTTAGGAAAATATAAAGTGCTCATATCAAAGATCCTTAAGAAAGCCCATTCAAATTAGGATCAATTTAAATCAAATAGGAAGTGCTTGACATTCAAGTTTGCATTTTTTTTCCCTCAAATAGAGCAAATGATTTTAATTAAAGAAGAAAGAGAAAAAGCTATGCCTCTCATACTTACCAGTTCCTTCGTTCATTTACGGATGCTTCCTCCTATCTCTTAAATTCAGGTGTTTCTCAGGATAGATCTGAGTATGCACTCCGTTGAAGGCTCCATCTTCTGTGTTCCTACCCAGCTAGCATCTCTGAATACAGCCCTCCAGTTCATAATGGTTGCTCTTAGAAGCCATATGCTAAATGTTTGCTGGATATGTATCAATCTGAGCTCATGACCTGCTCTCCAAATTTCTGCCACTAATTTTACTTGTTAAAAATGCTTAACAATAAGTATTACTCATGAAGCAGCTATGTTGTAAGCCCTTTCCATGCATTTGCTTATTTGATTGTCACTACAAACAGTAAAGGATATGTTGTTATGGTTCTTAATATACAGAAATGGAAACAGAAACTTAATGAAGGTTAAAGTTAAGCTGCTGCAAATTGAGCCAGCTAATGAGAGGCAGTGCTGGGACTTCAATCCATGTGGTTCTTCCTCGAAAGCCTGTGGACCTGACCACTAGGCAGCTGGAAATCACCCTTCTCACCCTGATTTAAAACCTCAGGCATATTTTGATGTCTCCTTTTATCCATCTAATTATCCTGCTAGTCTAGAGGTAAACTAAAGACACAAATTTTGAGCCCCATAAGAATTCTGCTATGTACATCATATACATGATGTCTTATACACACACACATATGTATATAAACATCCATATCAGATCATATAGTTTTGAGAATTAGGAGAAAAATGTGTTTGTTGAGTAAATAAGGCTCATTTTAATTCTATTTCAAAATTTATTTCCTACATATTTCCTCTTTTGTACATTCTCTGTGTCTTCCATAGTTCAGTCAGAACTTTCAATCCCTTGACCTTGATTTTTCCCAGTCTTCAATATTCTGCTAGTTCAAACACCCACAACCGCTAGCTCTAGTTGGTCACAATACAGTGCTCCTTGAGCAAACTTGCAAAATGCAAAGTTCTGAAGTCCTGCCAAAACCCCACTTCTTGTGAAATAAAAATCTTTAGCTTAGCATTTGACCTCTAAGAATAACATCATTTCATTTCCTTATGTCCCTGCCAAGTATGTTGTGCTCAGTTGTGTCAGACTCTTTGCGACCCCATGGACCGTAGCCCACCAGCCTCCTCTGTCCATGGGATTTTCCAGGAATAATACTGGAGTGGTCACTACTCCAGATTCTTTACCACTGCACCACCCACATGTCTCAGGCCAAATAAGGCATAAAACTGTGGCTTTCACACACAGGATCCATTCCTATGCTTTGCCTCACTCCTGTGAATGAGATGCCTTCTCAGAACCATCTGAGCCCAGCTTTTCCAAAAGATAGCTGACTTATCCAATAGGAAGGAATGAGTGTACAGGAGCACCTCTCCCAAATGTTTATCAGGTTACCCTTAGTGATTTTAGTATGCTTTAAATTTTAAATATATATTAAATAATTTTTATATATATCAGTTCAATCACTCAGTTGTGTCCGACTCTTTGCGACCCCATGGACTGCAGCACGCCAGGCCTCCCTGTCCATCACCAACTCCTGGAGTTTATTCAAACTCATGTCCATTGAGTTGGTGACGCCATCCAGTTCTTAATAGGCTAAGCCCTTTGAAATCTTGATCAGTTTCTGTCTCATCTTCACATGTTCCATGAAGTTTTGATGATATTAGTTACAATAAGCATTGCTTGAATGAACAAATGAATGAATGACTGCATGGTTGGAAGGAGGGAGGGATGGAATTGAATGGATGAATTTTCAGTAGAAGAGAGCATGGGGATGGACCTAAATATCTATCACATTCTTGACTCCCAAGAGAAAAAAGCACTTATAAAACAAAGTGTAACAGCATTTATTATTCACTCACAGACAGTTAATGGACTCTACTACATGATGGGAACTATGCCAATGACTTTGTTATCATGCCTGTGCTCGTTTGTAAATATATCTTACCTAGCAGAACATTCTTGCATATTTCAGGCACAAAAGAGTAATAAACTGTAGCCTAGGTAAGCTGCCACTTAACGGCTCTATCAAAACCAATATATTTAACTCCCAATGTTAAAAATGCAAGCAAACGTTTAACTTCCAAGATCAATTACACTTGTAGAAAGAGGCTTGCTGGGAACAGCATTCTGTCTTGTCAAGGACTCCTTATCATCAAAGAAGAATAAACACTCTAATTATTTTTTTTTTTATTTTTTTTTTTGTTTTCTAATTGGATCATTCATTACTCTCTTGAATTCAAATCAACATCAGATTTATAGTTGGAGGCTATTGAAATATTGATTTGGTTATAGAAATGTCAAGCTTGGCAGGTAAGCCGTCTTTCTGCCAGAGAAAGCTTTTGCTTTAGTAAACTTGTTTTAAAAGGCAGATGGAATGTAATCAGCAAGTAATTTGCATTTGTATCAAGTATGGAGAGAAGTTTTTAAAATTTAAAGAGTCTCGTTAGCATCCCTCTGATGCCAGATTCCTGGAATTAAGGTAACAAACCTGAACCACAGTATACAAATCCTGTTTATTATAAGGTCTGATGTTGATCTTTTTCTGCAGACCCATGCTACACTTAAAGTGAGTTACAGGGGCCACTGCATCCTACAAGGTGTCATTATTAGGACAGACACTGTGTCACTCTAGTTAGATACAAATTCTACCTGGTTCTGTAATTTCTGGCCAGATAAACATAAAACATCAAATCAACTTTCTATAGATCTTAGTTTAATAGTCTCTAATTTAAGAAGAGCATCTCTTTTCTGCTTGTCTCTCACTATTGTAGTGAGAGAAATGAATATATTTTTAACAAGAATCCTCCATCCTCTGCACTTTTTAAAATAACACATTTTTTTCTTGAGAAGATATTATACAATTCTAGTATAGATGTGTTTCTCTATATGAAAAAAAATAGTCATTTACTATCTTTCTGATGAGCTAATCAGGGGAAAAAATGAGAAAGAGGGACTTAAAAAGAAATGAGGAAAAGAAGGAATAGACAATGATATAAAAAGAAAAAAGGCTGAATACCTATGTGGAGCTTAACGTTGAAGAGTATTTGGTATGTTGGAAATTATTAGCTACTCTATCATTTTGGGTAGATCTTATTATATGAAGACCTCTTTTCTACCCCCTCAAGATACACACTGAGTACACTTCTAATTGACAATTAATTCTCCCTCACCCCAGGGGAACAAAAATGAACCTCTACTTGTCCATAATACATATGCGAGGAATAGACAGAAGACCCTAGGAGATTAACTACCTCCCGATCCTTGTAGCTCAGCTGGTAAAGAATCTGCCTGCAATGTGGGAGACCTGGGTTTGATCCCTGGGTTGGAAAGATCCCCTGGAGAAGGGAAAGGCTACCCTCTCCAGTATGCTGGCCTGGAGAATTCCGTGGACTGTATAGTCCATGGGGTCACAAAGAGTCAGACACAACTGAGTGACTTTCACACTTATTACACTCAGCCCTTCCTTAGTTTTGCTTGTTCCTCACACGGTCAGGAGGGAAAGTGTTCTAAACCTCCTTGAGTTGGTGAGACTAAGTCCTCTGCTATTGTCAGAATGGAGAAGGTAATGAGCTCCAGAATGAGATATTGCAAATTTTGTCCAATTTCAGTGGAGAGAGTCATAAACCATTTGCTATTGTAGCTGTTGTTTTCCTCCTCTCCCATAACTAGGGTTTGCAAAGAAATGTTTTAAATTGAGATAGTGTGTCATTTTTTTTTTTTTTTTAATGCTGGGAGCTGAGCACCTTAGCAAACTCCTCCAAACAAGCCCTACAAACTCTTACCCTTATACACCCCAATCTGATGATTCAAAAATGAAACCTTTTAATCTCAGCCCACTGATCAACTAAGGTATTTTAATGTTTTAGCTGTGAGTAAAAATAATTGCTTTCTCAAAGAGAATACCTTCAGTCTCCTCTAGAATTAGGACTGGAAAAATCAGCCCTGGGCTTCTGTTTCTGCCCACAGTTTTCAAAATAAGAATGATGCCTTCGCACTTAATGAAACAACCCTTCATGGCTGGTCAAGAGGACTCAGGAGGTCGACTCTCCAGGCCCCTGGCAGTGCAGTGTAAGTACCTTGCTCAGTCCTTTTAAATGCTAGCAGATATTTTCTCCATGGATATTAGAGCTTTTGAAATTTTAATTTTTAATCTGTTATCCAATCCAAAATAGTATTTTCACAAAACTAAAATGGTAATTTAGCTGCCTTTTCCCCTTCTTTTGTGGGATTCTTCCAAAAATCTGAAGGATGTTCATTAGGAGAAATTATACATTAGCAAACCACCCAATGTAAGCACACAGTTCATTCTGAGAATACGTGTTCAGCAGTAGGGTCTTGGTACATACATGTGATGTTGCTGTTGTAGAAATATTCATATAAGGAAAATGGGTTTGTGGTTTCGAGACCCTAATTGAGTTGTCTGAGAAACCAGGCATACCAATGAGGCATTTCCTGTATCCTACGCATCAAATTTGCAGATTAGATGAGCTGTAATTCTAAATGTACAGTCTTAGCTCGTTTAATTCCTTATTTAAAGAAGTGGTGGGAAAGATGGGTATTGTTTGGATCTACTACTGCAGATTATCATAGAGGTTGATTTCTTCTTAAATTATAATATTTGGTTTTCAGATTTTCAGAAACAGGAAAAACTGCTATGAGAATCCTATATACTGTGAGAGAATATAGATGAAGCTTTTTGTATTTTATACAATGTGATGAAGGTACAAACAGCTAACTGATGTCCGTAAATGGACTGGGCTGGTTGTCGCTCCGATAAGGTTTTAGATTTGGTGAGTCTGCTCTTTGGGTGGATGGGTGCACCGCTCTGTCCTCATCTCTAAGTGGCTGACGCTGCAAGGCCGCCTTCCTTCTAGACGCAGTTTTAGGCTGGCTTCTCTCAGCTCACCATGCTTGCTGCCTCTATCACTCTCCTATTGGCTTGCATCTTTGGCATTCTGGCCATTTTCCATCTTAAAAGATCCAATTCTTCAGTTTAACAAATTCACATGACCACTCTCTGTGACACCAAGCAACAGGTTTCCTAAAATAGACAATAACTGCCATGTCATGATGTCTCATTATTTTCAGTTTTTTTAATCTTTTGAAGCAGAAGTATTTGATGAGACAAACATGCTTTTTAAAGACTTTAAAGGAATGGTGGGTTAGAATCAAACTCTTCAATATGCCCTCACTTCAGAAATATTTGATATAATTTATATACAAAGAGACTAGGTTCTGAGAAACAGCCATCATATTATCTATAAACTATGTAACCTTGGACATCATGACCCTTTTCAGCTCCACATTCCCTGACTATAAAATAAGAGTTTGGAACAAGTGATTTCCATGAGTCTTCTCAGTTCTGTCATTCTCACCACACTTTACCAAAAATCATTATAGTAAGTTCAGTTCAGTTCAGTCGCTCAGTCGTGTCGACTCTTTGCGACCCCATGAATCGCAGCACGCCAGGCCTCCCTGTCCATCACCAACTCCCGGAGTTCACTCAAACTCACGTCCATCGAGTTGGTGATGCCATCCAGCCATCTCATCCTCTGTCGTCCACTTCTCCTCCTACCCCCAATCCCTCCCAGCATCAGAGTCTTTTCCAATGAGTCAACTCTTTGCGTTAAAGAGCCTGTCAAATCAGACTCATGAATGTAGAAGTCACGGATATATAGACTCTTTGTACCCACCCGCAATGTAACTGTTCTTTCCATTTTGTCCTTAATTCTAACATTGTACTGTATAAAGTATATGACAGAAGGACAGTTTGGATGAATAATTAATGAATGACCCTACAACAAGCATCTCAAATTGATTTGATTCTCATTGTTATATATTCTCATTGATCTCAATAAGTATGGATCTTTTGTACTTATTAGGTTAAAAAAAAGCCCCCTTTATTATCACAGCTTTACTGTACCTCAATCTGAATTTGTGCACCAGGGTGAATTTCTGCTGACCTCAGGTAGAAATTTCAAGAAGAAGAAAAAAAGAAAAAAGTAGATTTATACAGGCAATTTTAAAATGTAGTTGTGATCTATAGTATCTGCAGATGATATTTTAACTTCTAAAAACCATTTTAAAAAAGTGAAACCCATTTTGAGTCTCTTAAAATCACTTACTTAAATGATGACAAACTTTCTTGAAAACACTAAACCCCCTAAACAAAGTCTTTACTTTGCTCTGTTAATCAATTACACTGGCATAAGACCATTTAAGAATATGTCACTTACTACAAGAGTGGTTAAGATGCATCTCAGAGGCTGTCTCCTAGAATCAAGTGAATTCAGTTAAATCAAGCACCATATATTTACATTCCACTATAGTAGAGCATTTTCTGTCATACCCCCATTTTCCTCTCTTCTCTGTTCTTGAGCAAAACAGAGTGCCCTCAGTTCTTATTACTAAACTGTTAAAATGTGTCACATTTCTAAATTCCTCTATACCTATTCATTACTATATTTAACATATTTTTATCAAGCAAACCCCCCACAAGTAACCATGTTGTCCAATATACATTCAAGCCTTTAAAATAGTCTGCACAATTCTAAGAGTAACAAGTTCAGTTTTTAGAAGCATCAGTTTAAACTGTTAGGGTCGGATAACTTGCTATAGTTACAAAATGACTTAAAGTTTTAAAAACGGCTTGATATTCTAAGAAAATATCAGCTCTATTTTATTTACACCACAGTACCCAGGAAAGGAAGAGCAGAGGCTTCCAAAGGAATTGAAATTATTTTCTGTAAGTGACTAAGGGACTTGAGGCAGTGTGATAATCGCATAGAATAAATTGATACTTTTGATAAAATTAATAAATGAACATTTTTTGGAATGAAAACATTTCTATGAAAACGATTGTCTGCTGTCCTAAGGAAAATTTTTAAAAATTCAGACCTTGAATTATACAGAAAAATATACTTTGTATCTGTAAGGTAGTTGGTTGTGTACAAATTTGAGCTCAATCTTTGCATGCCCCATGATTTTTCTTAATTAAAACCACAGCTGAGTGACTCATTTAGAGAAGTTAAAAGCAGAGCTTGAGGGTCAGCAGGATGACTTAGTGGAAACTGTCAACTGTTGTCCCCTGGTATGTTCAAAGTTTGGAGGAGACCATTTCCTGGTTGAGTTCTGCCCACATATCTCCCATAGAAATTCAGAAGAACTAATGAATCCTATTAGTGTATCAACAAGAGCCTGTGTCCCCAGAGAGTGAATTTTGACTTCTATATCTTCCTCTTCAAAATACTGACTTCTTGGCCAAACTTACATCACCTCATTTTTGTTCTGGGAACAAATCTCAAAAACAGATTCATCTTCAGCTGATAGCAGAAAAGAATGGAAAAACTGTTGTGGTAGAGAGGAAGCAGTTCAAATAAGTGCTAAGATAGTCTTTAAGTGTGTGACTAACAATAGTTTCACTTGCATAAAAGAACTAAGCCCAAATCTGTAACCTTAAGTAGGAAGAATAGTCTTTAAGCAATCAGCAATTCAGCTTAAAGATTAATATAAACGGAAGGTGAAGAAAAAAATTAAACTTTTCAAAGGTATTTGCTAAGCTTAAATTGTCTCTGGTTAAAAACCTTGAATATTTAGTTTAAAAATTCTATAAGTAAACTA
>SJYX01008696.1:204376-216079 GCA_006410675.1 Oreotragus oreotragus | reverse complement strand
CCCCACCCCATATCCCCTGCCACACGATCAAGCACTTACTTTAAAACGCTGCCTTCTAAAAATACACGGACATATCTCAGAGACAGACTGCATCATCAAAAGCGTCAAAGTCTGGCATAAGTACCGCGGTTTAAGTTGGGTGATGATTAGCAGAAATTGTGCTATATTGGGGAAGGCTGCTTCCAGATACAGGCTGGTAAACAGAAACCAAAAGCCCCCGAGATCCATATGTTTTCTCCTTGCATGAGCTGCTTAGCCAACAACCTTCTCAGGTGGATGGTCCTGGGTCTGGCAGAGTAAGACACAGAAGTAATGTGCACACTGGACTGGAGACGTCTAGACCCTTCAGCCCAGCCTGGGGATGAGTCCACCGCAGACACTGGGACAGGTCCGGCCAGGTTCAAGAGCTTGCCGGTACACATTCTAGGACTTAGTTTATCTACGTTATAAACTTATCTCTAAAAGATCCAGTCGTCGTGAATCCGAGGGGCCAGCTTTCTTGACTTAGCAGAGCTCCCTAAGTCGAAAAGTGCCACGTCTTTGGAAAACTTTTGGCACAATTAACCTTTCAGGAAAGGAGAGTGGCTTTCAGAGCAGATGAAGTTGGATGCCGAAGGTCTTCATGGCTCTGCATAAAGCGTGTTATAAAAGGCCATAGACCTGTGTGGATCTGGCTGAAGGGGACAGGGGCCCCACGGGGAAAGCCTGTCCCAGTGAGGCGATCTAGACCAGCCCACGGTGACTGCCTAAAGACTGACTACGCAGCTGCATTAGGGAGAGGAACTCAAACATTTCTGAACATTCCAAATGTGATGCTTCTAAAGCAGACACCTCGAGGAAGTGAGAGAAGTGCAGGCAGGCTTGGATTTCAACCCTGCTCCTGCACTCATCCAGCTGTGTGACCTCGGAGCACTCAGCCTCTCTGAGCTTTGGTGTCCTTCCCTAGGAGATGGGGCAGTGCTCCCCAGGCTGGTCCAGGTGCCCTCCACCCAGGCTGCAGTTCTGCCTTCTGCATCTTTGACCCCTGCTGTCTCTGCCTGCCCCCGGCCCCGCCCCCTTGTATCTATCTGGTCAGGCGAATTCTTGACCACGCCTTTCCCCACTCGAGCTGACCACGCCCGGCTTTGCCCTAGCCCCCGCCCCCACCCAGCTCTCCATCATCTGCGACCCCTTGGCACACTCTTGCGTGTCCTTGTGCACAGCGCTGTCTGTCTTGGCTGCAGAGTGAGTGCCCAAGGCAGCAGTCACCCTCTCCTTCACTGAGGAGTGGACTTCTGGTCCTCTGAACAGAGTGCTGACTTCAGGTCCTGGGGAACCAAGGAGGGCCTGCTCCCTGCCTCCCTTGCGTCACATCCCAGGAGGGTAGAGAGAGATTAAATGCCTGTGGGAACATCATTTCTGTGATTCCACACCACTCTCTGCTGTAAAGGGAGGTGCAGCATGCTAGGAGAGCAGAGCTAGGGGCTGGTCTGGACCCAAGGCGTCAGGGTGCATTCCTTGAGGACACAGTGCTGGCATGTGGGCGCAGGAGACACACTCTGCTCATGGGGGTCTTTGTTCCTTGAGGGGCAGACGGACAGTAAACAAAACATGTTAAGATATGTGTGTGTTGGATAGGCATAGAGGCAAAAAATAAAAACCAGGAAAGAGGGCAGTGCTGGGGAATTGTAGGGAGGGGTGGGGGCAATACGGTGTGAGAACGGCAGTCAGGGGAGGCCCCCGAGAAGGAGACAGCTGGACGGCTGGGGGCAGACGCGATCAGATCACGGATGTGTTTCGGAGCTGGAAGTAACAGGATTTGCTCCGTGAGTCTGAGTGCAAGAGAGAGAAGCGGGGCAGAGGATAAGGAGGCCGAAGGAGCCGGGGATGGCATGCTGCAGTGAGGGGACAGGGCAGGGAGCGGAGGGTGCCTCGCTGGCCTGATGTCCACAGTCACACCCCTCTGGTCCCGCTTCCTCCTGTTCACTCCCTCTTCTGCTCAACCGCATCTTTGCTTGCCCTTCAGGGACACGTAAGCCAGAGAGCTTCTCTGTTTCACGCTCACCCTCGACAGATAGTTTGGCTGGGGATAGAATTCTAAATCCAAGTGTTCTCCCCCCGACACTTTAAAGCGATCTCTTAGCTGCTTTCCAGCATCTCTCTGTGCGGGTGAGACATCTGCTAATTATCACACGCTTTCTCCAGGGCCCAGATCCCAGCGAGGAAGAAAGGCAGGGGTGCCAGTGCCAGTTGCCTTTTACCAGAGGCCCTGCACGGAGACTGGGGGTGAGGTGTGAGGAGACGGGAGCCAGGTGGGCGGTTGTGATAAGCCCCAAATGCTCCACACGCAGCTCGCCCAGGCGGTTCAACCCTGGGCATGGTCCCCACTTGCCAGGCAGTCCCGAAGCTGCCTTGGCTGGTCCTAGAGACTGGGCTCCTTCTGTGTTGGCCTCCAGGCCTCTATCCTCAGTGGCCGTGGAAATCCTGTGCCCACTGTTGGCACAGGCTGGCTCTTCCCAGCTGCCTCTGTTTCCACGTCAGGCGGTGGGCGATGGCCTCATTCTAACTGCCCGTCTCACACGGGCATCTCGTCCCTGCTCCCGGGAGAGCCCCACCCACCACCTGCGCCCCCCCAGGCCTCTGGGGCCACGCTGCTCTTCTCTGTTTCTCTTTAATCCCATTTCTCTGTTGTGTTTGAACGTAACCGTGCGTTTTAAAAAACAGCTTCCACCTCTTGGCCGAAGTTCTCCACGCATTCACGCATGTTGTGCAGCTTTCTGTTACATCCGTGGACACATTAGTTCATGGATCTAATGCGTTGTTTTAACGTCCTTAGTTTAACATCTGTAGTTGTTTTAACATCCTTATCTGATAATCCCCACACTGGGGGTCATCTCTGAGTCTTACCTGTTGACGGCTATATCTCTCAGCAATGGGTCAGTTTTCCTTCTGTTTGTATGTAGAACTTAAAAAAAAAAAAAGCTGAATGACAGCATGTGCAGGAGAATGGTAGACTGTGGTGGAATGATGTTTACGGCTGGAAGCAGGCTCACCTCTCCCCTGCCAGGCTGTGAGTGTGGGGGGTTTGTTGCGTCAGTCTGGTGGGTGATCGAGCCTCATTTGAATTTTGTTACTGCTGCCCTCACCCCTGATGTGCCTGGGGGGAGATCCCTTTAGCAGAAGGAGCCCGCCAGGCTTGAGTGGACGTCCTTTGCCTCCCTCAGTGGCTTTGCTCCCCGGGAGAGGGTGTCTGGAGAAGCGGGTGGTGTCTCACGTCTGTCCTCCACCAGTAGCTTCACGTGGCCCCTTCAGGAGCAGCAGCAAAGGCTGCAGGAGGAGGGCTTGTGAGCTTGATCATTCCCGGTGCCCGAGACCCCCAGCCTGAGCACCAGCCCCCATTTGGCCTTCGGGAATTTGCTAACATCTCAGCTGATTTCTTCCCACACTCCCACCTCCTCCTGAGCCCCACTGGGCATGAGAGCTGGGGTGTCAGGATCTCCTTGGAGCCTTGGGGCTTGATGGAATTCAGTCTTCTCAGCTCCTGTGACCTCAGCTCACAGACAGGCTCGAGAAGAGTTCTGAATCTGTAGGTATTTGGCTTTTTCTTGCTGGTAAGATGGAGTGGCATTCCCTTGCATCTTGCTGCCTCGCAAGCAGAAGCAGGACTGAGGTCCTGGGTCCTTCGTGTTTAGCAGGCCGCCGACTGCTCCTCTGCATTCCCAGGGGCCTTTCAGCAGGCCACGCTCTGCCACATGATGTGGAAACTCACTTGCTTTTCAGCTGATTCCCAAACCACAAGAATTCTGCCCAGGTTTCGTGTCCAGCTCACAGGCCTGTAATTCTCCAGAATCCACTTTTGGGGTGCCCATTCCCAGTCCTCTCGAGGCCTCGCCTGTCCCCGCAGCACCCCCACCCCCAGCCGCCATCCTGCGCTGCATCCGTCGCTCCATCAGTGTCCTGGGGCGTAACCTGTCAGGACTGGAGAACCACGTGTGGACTGCCATTCTTTCCCAGCCCACCCAGGCCCTGATATCCTGCTGTTGTGTAGTCACTAAGTCATGTCCTGCTCGTTTCAACCCCATGGACTGTAGTGGCCCGCCAGGCTGATATTGGAGTGGGTTGCCATTCCCTTCTCCAGGGGATCTTCCTGACCCAGGGATCGAACCCGTGCCTCCTGCATTGGCAGGTGGATCCTTTGCCACTGAGCCGCCAGGGGAGCCCCCGAGTCATCCTAGGGATGTGTATTCTTCCCGTCGAGGCCCCTCAGTTACAAGAAGATGAGAATAGGGTTTGCGTGGTCCTGCATTGACCTCACTGCATCACGGGATTTCATCAGGAAGGTGATGGGCCCTGCCTCATGTGCCTGAGAGCAAGCCCCTTTTGTTATCCTGGCCTGTTTTGTAAATGTCTTCACATCTGTGCTTCAGCTGCTCGCTGCATCCCATCTTCGTAGCATGACCTTCTTCCTGCCCGCCTCCCAGGTCTTGCCAAGATAGGAGGGCATGCGAGCCCACCGGCAGCCCGCCCTCCTCTTCAGCTGCAGCTCTCTTCCGTAGAGCCCTTCCTGACGGATGCACTCAGAACATGGTTGAGCGCCCTGTCCCCTGTTCCCTCTTCATTTCTAAAAAAGGGTCTTCCCGTCCGACCAGTTTTATCATGTGAGTCTTTGGGGATCTTCAGCCATCAACAAACATGCATTGAGACCTCACTGAGTGTCAACCCCTTTGCAAGATAGTTGGCATTTAAAGATGACTTTCAGAGGCCCCTCCAGGGAGTCTCTCAGCCAGGTGAGGTGTCACCTTACAGGGGTGGCTTCATCAGGATGCAGGCAGGAAGAGAAGAGCATCTGGTTTCCTTGGTGGCCCTGGAGAACTTTCCTGGAGGAGACCTTGGTGCCGGTGAGGTCTGTCTGAGCCTCTGTGGCCACTTTCTCAAGGACCCTCACTTCCACTCCATGAAGTAGGTTTCCTTCATTGATCAAAACGAAAGCAACATGCAACTCTGGATGTGATAAGTGACACTGAACTACACACACACACACACACAAAGTTGTTACATAAGATGTAACCTTGGAGGGAAGTTGGGCGGAGGATCCCGGGGATCTCTCTGTATCATCCTTGGAACATCCTGCAAACCTGTAATTATTTCAACATTAAAACCTTAGCACAAAAAGCTTAGACAAGTCAAGAAGACTGTCTCAAACTAAAGCGTCTCTCCTTCTCAGGGCCTGGAACGTTCTCCCACGCTTTCTCAGCCCTCACTGCATCTTGTCCAGACTTTCAAGCAGCGCCGGACATGGCCCCTTTTAATTTGCCCCTGGAAAACCCCAGTGGAGCGGGCAAGCCGAGTGGCTTTCTGACCAAGTCGAGGCACAGAGCAGGAACATTCCTCCGTGGCCTCAGGGTCGGAGATGCAGGCTGGAAGCTGGGCCTTAGGGGCTGTAAAACAAAACAAATGGACGTTAAATCACCATTCTTCTCAGCTCCCTGAAAGCCCTCGAGCCACCTAGGGTGGCTTCCGTGGCACTGAGTGATTTGGTGACGTCCCGGTGACGCGGGGCCCTCACTCAGCCCGGCGACAGCAGACGCACTGACGCCAAGGCCATAAACTGCTCCCCATCCTTCAGATGCCTCTCTTCTCGTCTCCTGAGAGGGCACTGTTTGCCCTGAGGGTGACTTACACTGCACAGCGGCCCCGGGCTGTTCGCGGCGCTCTGGGGCTGTTCTGCAGGAAGGAGCCTAGCCGGGCTCCCCAGGGACCCAGAAGGCTGGGGTTTGATTTGCGTTTTCCCCTAGAACATTCTTCCGTCCTGCAGCTCAGTTTCTGTGACAAATGGCAAGATTTAATGGCCTTAAAGTGCTCGCTAAGGGCCCAATTAAATTAGAAAATGCCCCGCAGAAGCCATGGGTAATCCGTGCCCACCCCCGACCCTGCTTCCCCAGGAAGCTGGGGCTGGCCAACCAGGTGTTTTCCATTTTTCAATTTTTGTTTAACTTGACGTGAGCCCAGGACCCAGCGAAGGAGCGCACTGCCTTCACTGGCTTCTGGCCCCCTTGCCTAGGGTGTGCGCTGACCCAAGGGTGACCTCTGCTTCTTTGCCAGTTTGACAGGCTCTGGGAAGAGATGCCCATCAACTCCAAGGGGAGGCTAAAGTACCTGGACTTCCTGAGCAGCTTCAACGTGGACAAGCCGGCCTCGCCACTGGCCACGGGTGACTCAGCCAAGGTGCAGAGAGGGAGCAGCGTTCCCGAGGTCTCAGACCGGGGCCGGTCCGCAGGGTCATCGCCCACTTGCGACCTGAAAGCGGGGTCCAAGTCACGGAGTCACCCCTGCGTGAGTTCCTTCCCGTCTCTCGGCGTCTCACCGGGTCCACGTTCTCCCCAGGCCAGGGACTTCATGTCCCCAAGGGCTCAGGGGACAGAGAAAGTGCCTTAGAATGAGCCCCTGGGCCTGAGGGCGGGTTCTGGAGGGAAGCCGCTGGTGGGTCCTCTCAGTCACCTGCCTTGGAGAGGACAGAGGTGTGGGCATCGGGGGCAGAAGAGATGGAGGGGAATTGGGGGCTGGGGGGCAGGACCCGGGAGAGGGAGCCGGTCAGCCATTGTCAAGGGCACTGTCACCCAGGAACACAGATGCCCCCAGGGTGGACAGATCTGCTGAGGGCCACATACCGAGAGGTAAGGGGTGTTAAAGCCCATTTTACTGTTGAAGATCCAGGACTTAAGAGGGACCCGCGTGGGCTCAGGGTCCCTTGTTAGCACAGAGACACCCAATGGCAAACCCAGGCTGTCTGACCCCACAGCCCTGGTCCTGGGCCACGCCCCCCAGCCCAGGATGAAAGGAGGGGCTCAGTCTCGCAGAGGGTCTCCCTTCCTCTGTAAGAAGCATAGCAGGGTCTCTGTGTGTGGGGGGGGGTGGGGCGGGCGGCAACCCGGCACGTGAGCACCCACCTCCATGCTTCATGCGGGGTGAGCCATCCTAGACGGAGCCGGTTACTCATTCATTCTGTCAGCACGTGTCTACTGCACACCTACCGTGTGCCGAGAATGGACACCGGCCCCTGCACTTGTGGAGTTTATGATCTCATAGGGGACGATGGGCAAGCCAGTGAACCTGTAAGTGGAGTGTTTAGTGCATTAAAGATGGTGAGTGAATCAGAGTCAAGGGGGTCAGAGCACCCTAAGAACATCCACGTCCCAGTCCCCAAAACCTGTGATGTGTGCCTTACCTGCCGAGGGGGGAATCCAGGTTGCAGATGGAGTTAGAGCTGCTTATCAGCTAACAAGATTGTCCCCGCCTGTCCAGGGGCCCCACCTGGCCGTGTCCAGTCAATGGGGACACAGAGGCACACGGGACATGCAAGAGAGACTCAGTTTGAGAAAGACCCACCCACCACTGCCTGGCAGCTCAGATGACAAAGAATCTGTCTGCAACACAGGAGACTTGGGTCCAGTCAAGGGTTGGGGAGGTCCGCTGGAGAAGGACATGGCAACCCACTCCAGTATTCTTGCCTGGAAAATCCCATGGACAGAGGAGCCTGGCAGGCTGCAGTCCATAGGTTCGCAAAGAGTCAGACACGACTGAGTAACACACACACACATCTATCGTTGCAGCTTTGAAGGTGGAGGACAGACGGGGCCTTGAGCCAAGAAATGTGGGGGCCTCTAGAAGCCAGGAAGGGAAAGGCTATATTTGCACCCGAAACTGTTCCAGTTAAAATGGCAACATCGGCACTTTCGTTTTGTCTTTCATTCTCCTTCTGAAATAACACTTCCTACGAATTGTGCGCCTCAAAACCCGGGTCACATCTGTAGGTTTCTCCTATGACGTCCCTTTAGAATCTCCAGGTACAAGACTGTTTTCTTTCTCGCTAGACCCCCTCGAGCGTGAGCGGGACCCTGCCCCTGCAGAACTGTGATCCCATCGAGACCAAGCTTTGCAAGAAGGTCCAGGGCTGCTGGCGCGAGCTGCTACGCGAGTGCAAGGAGAGGGACCTCAACAAGCAGGGCGAGATCCCCGGCCCCGAGTTCCTGGGTGCGTCCCACTCCGTCCCCCCAGGGTGCATGGGGCCACCTCCCGGCCCAGGTCCCCTCATCCCGCTGGAGCCCAGGCAACCTGCGGGAGCATCTGGGGGACGAAGACTCCTGATGCCTCCACCCTCACAGGGCAGGTCCACACCCACTGGATCAAGTTAGCACACGTGACTCTCAGGGGCTAGAACATGCAGGCTGGTTGCAGTCTCTGGGCAGAATATAAACAGGGACGGGCTTTGAGAGCCCAGGAAGGTTGCCCAGGGGCCTGGGGCAGCTGGGGACACAGCTCAGCGCTGTTGGTTCAATGTTTGCCATGTATCACTTTGATAAACTTCAAGTGGGCTTCCCTGGTGGCTCAGAGGGTAAAGAATCCACTTGCAATGCAGGAGACCCAGGTTCAATCCCTGGGTCAGGAAGACCCCCTGGAGAAGGGGATGGCTACCCACTCCTGTAGTCTTGCCTGGAGAATCCCATGGACCAGAGGAGGCTGGCGCGGGCTACAGTCCATGGGGTCGCAAAGAATCGGACACGACTGAGCAGCTCATAATTACTTGCTTACTTATCACTTTGGTAAACTTCAAATATTTACAAAAATCAGTTGGATTTATGCTCCCTCTAATTGCTGTATACTGTTGATGCAACGAAAACCCAGAGCAACCAAAAATAATGAATTAAAAAGAAAGAAAGCCAGACACAGATCCTCAGAGTGCACAGAGGTTGTCTCTTCAGAGAGGTCCTTGTGTTCCAGAATGGAACTCTCAGATCACCATTAGAATGAAAACCCTAAATGCACAGTTTGGTGTGGCCTACAAGACCCCTGAGAGCGTACCTCTGAAGCCCACTTGGAAACACTTGCGCAGAGGGCCAAGCCTGAATCGCTGACCCCAGGGGAGCCCCTGCCAGGCCCACACCGCAGCACAGGGAGCCTTCCCTTCCCCCCACCTGCCCGGCCCTGCCCGACTCCTGTGCGGCAGGAGCCTCGCTCCACGCTTTCGCTGCCTGTGGTCGTGGCCCCCACAGCAGTGTTCTGCTGCTGTGACTGCAGCAACAGAGACCGGGCCAAGCTGGGCCAGCAGGCCAAGTCAGGACAGAGGGAGCCCAGCAGGACGCGGGGTCCCTTCCGTCCCGGCCACACTTGCCCCGTTGCCTGCCTGTGTGTTCTCACATCTGTCCAGCCAGCGGCCGCGAGCCTGTGAAGCCAGGACCCGGCTGGGGTGTCTCAGCAAGTGATGCGTGATGAGTGAGTGAGTGAGCGAAAGCTGTGATCGAACCGAGCGGGAACCGCCCACCACCAGGTGAACTGATATGCTTGCCTTCAGCTCTCGCGGAGAAATTCAACCTGGACATCAGCAGAGACGAGTGCCGGCAGCTCCTCCTCAAGTACGACTTGGAGAACAACGGGAAGCTCGCTTACTGCAGCTTCATCCAGAGCTGCGTCGTCCTGCTGAAAGCAAAAGAGACCTCGCCGACGCAGAGAATGAAAATCCAGAATGCGAATAAAATGGTACGTCAGTCACCCGGAGGACGGGGGTGGGGCCGGGCTAGCCAGGCTCCTTTCATTTTTCTCAACTCCTCCTCGACTCTGTCGTTTCACTTCATGCAAGCAGTGCACGTATGAACCTTTACAAGCCTGTACAGGTCTGGAGGTCCCAGGCTGGGAACCAGTCGCCGGGATCCAAGGCTTGCGAGCCGGTTGAGTGGCACCTGCCAGAGGGGACCTCTGTGGGTTGACCGGGGGAACAGAGTCGGTGGCTCACAGGGCCGCCGGGAGTGGCTTTCGGTCACTTAACTGGAGGCGCAGGTGGGGGGGCGGCCTCAGTGAAGGGAAACACCTGTGCCTTACACGTAACTGCTTGCTCGCTCATCAGGCATCTGAGAGGCCGACCTCGCTCAGAGACACATGATCTTTCCTGCATAAGCTACACCCACGATGCATTGTCTGCAGTCCTATTGTTTCTTTGAAGAGGAATGAGACCCTAAAGACACTTAAATCTTGCAACTGGAGGGCCCCTGGAGTCTTACCTTTTTTCTGTCATTTGTAACTATATGATTCTCAACCACACCCAAGTCAACCACACTGTTAAGCACACGCCTTTCTCAAGTCTTTCCAAGGCATGAAGACTTTTGACACTCATGCTCTATCATGGAGAAGGCAATGGCAACCCACTCCAGTGTTCTTGCCTGGAGAATCCCAGGGACGGGGGAGCCTGGTGGGCTGCCATCTATGGGGTCACACAGAGTCGGACACGACTGAAGTGACTTAGCAGCAGCAGCAGCAGCAGCAGCAGCATGCTCTATCATCTGTAACACTGAACTGAGTTACACTGAATTAAATAAGTACAAACAGGCATTGTTGACTTGGAGACAAACACGGCCGATGCCAGTCACCCTCAGACCCAGCTGTGGGGACCAGAGGTGTGGGGCAAGCCCGGCAGCCCCCATCCCAGACCCCCACCCAGGCCCCCGCACCTCAGCAGCGGCCGAGTGATGGTGTGCCAGCCAGCAAACAGTGGGTTCCATGCAGCGAAATCTGTCATTTTGTGCAAAATCGGGCCGCATCTCACCATAGGTTCTAGTTTAGACAAGCAAGAGCTAGCACCAAAGGCTCACAACAAACTATGGAAGAAAAACTTGGCTTTATGACAATTATTTCTCTAGCTCAGTTATTCTGTTAAGTAGAGAAAATACTTTCCTCGTTCAATTGTCAGAGGGCCGGCCTGCGAGCATAACTGGAGAGCCAGGGAGACGCCTGCCCGCTCTGGCCCGCCTCTGCTTCTTTGGGCCTCAGTTCTGTAAGTGAGGGGTGGCCTGCTGGGAAGAGGCTCCACGCCCCCTTCCAAGCCCCCTGTGTGCAGAGGCCGGCCTGCTCCTAGGTGAATCGCCTACCCTCACAGAGGCGTCCAAAGGCTGCTCATGGACTGCTGGCGGGTGGGGGGCTGACTGAGATTGTGTATGGGAAGTGAGAGGCACTCTGGGATAGGACCTCCACCCCGCAACCAGGAGCCTGGGCCCCCGGGCAGATGTCCCAGCTCACCTCCGTGTGCCCCTGCCTCGCCCCCAGCTCTGGTCGTTCACCCAAACCCAACCACAGCCTCCAGACTCTGCAGCTCAGGACAGTCCTGCCTTCCATCCAGGAGCCCACCCTGGGCCTGATTGACAGGTGGTGAGACTCCCGGGAGCCTCTCCCAGGAAGGAGTGGGACCAGGGCCCGCCCTGCCCCTGCCTGTCCCCTCTGCAGGCGGCCCCCGGCCCCACCACGCCAGCCGTCTCAAGGGCCATATCCTTTCTAGCGCTTTGAGGCTTTCTCTGTAGCCTTAACAGCAGACACACTCCTCTGAGGACGTGAGCTGGGGCTTTGCTTTTTTCTTTTTAATAACCCTAGTTATTTATTTGTTCTGGCCGTGCTGGGTCTTTTTGCTGCGCAGGCCTGTGTCTGTTTGCAGCGAGCGGGGGCTACTCTCACGTGCTGCGCGGGCTTCTCACGGCGGCGGCATCTCTCGCGGCGACAGGCTCTAGGCGTGTGGGTTTCAGTAGCTGCCGCTCCCAGGCTCTAGACCACAAGCTTTCCCTGGTGGCTCAGACGGTCAAGTGTCTGCTTGCAGTGCCAGAGACCCGGGTTCGATCCCTGGGTTGGAAAGATTCCCTAGAGAAGGAAACGGCACCCCACTCCAGGACTCTTGCCTGGAAAATCCCA
>SJYX01008696.1:176370-203824 GCA_006410675.1 Oreotragus oreotragus | reverse complement strand
GCACAGGGAGCCTTCCCTTCCCCCCACCTGCCCGGCCCTGCCCGACTCCTGTGCGGCAGGAGCCTCGCTCCACGCTTTCGCTGCCTGTGGTCGTGGCCCCCACAGCAGTGTTCTGCTGCTGTGACTGCAGCAACAGAGACCGGGCCAAGCTGGGCCAGCAGGCCAAGTCAGGACAGAGGGAGCCCAGCAGGACGCGGGGTCCCTTCCGTCCCGGCCACACTTGCCCCGTTGCCTGCCTGTGTGTTCTCACATCTGTCCAGCCAGCGGCCGCGAGCCTGTGAAGCCAGGACCCGGCTGGGGTGTCTCAGCAAGTGATGCGTGATGAGTGAGTGAGTGAGCGAAAGCTGTGATCGAACCGAGCGGGAACCGCCCACCACCAGGTGAACTGATATGCTTGCCTTCAGCTCTCGCGGAGAAATTCAACCTGGACATCAGCAGAGACGAGTGCCGGCAGCTCCTCCTCAAGTACGACTTGGAGAACAACGGGAAGCTCGCTTACTGCAGCTTCATCCAGAGCTGCGTCGTCCTGCTGAAAGCAAAAGAGACCTCGCCGACGCAGAGAATGAAAATCCAGAATGCGAATAAAATGGTACGTCAGTCACCCGGAGGACGGGGGTGGGGCCGGGCTAGCCAGGCTCCTTTCATTTTTCTCAACTCCTCCTCGACTCTGTCGTTTCACTTCATGCAAGCAGTGCACGTATGAACCTTTACAAGCCTGTACAGGTCTGGAGGTCCCAGGCTGGGAACCAGTCGCCGGGATCCAAGGCTTGCGAGCCGGTTGAGTGGCACCTGCCAGAGGGGACCTCTGTGGGTTGACCGGGGGAACAGAGTCGGTGGCTCACAGGGCCGCCGGGAGTGGCTTTCGGTCACTTAACTGGAGGCGCAGGTGGGGGGGCGGCCTCAGTGAAGGGAAACACCTGTGCCTTACACGTAACTGCTTGCTCGCTCATCAGGCATCTGAGAGGCCGACCTCGCTCAGAGACACATGATCTTTCCTGCATAAGCTACACCCACGATGCATTGTCTGCAGTCCTATTGTTTCTTTGAAGAGGAATGAGACCCTAAAGACACTTAAATCTTGCAACTGGAGGGCCCCTGGAGTCTTACCTTTTTTCTGTCATTTGTAACTATATGATTCTCAACCACACCCAAGTCAACCACACTGTTAAGCACACGCCTTTCTCAAGTCTTTCCAAGGCATGAAGACTTTTGACACTCATGCTCTATCATGGAGAAGGCAATGGCAACCCACTCCAGTGTTCTTGCCTGGAGAATCCCAGGGACGGGGGAGCCTGGTGGGCTGCCATCTATGGGGTCACACAGAGTCGGACACGACTGAAGTGACTTAGCAGCAGCAGCAGCAGCAGCAGCAGCATGCTCTATCATCTGTAACACTGAACTGAGTTACACTGAATTAAATAAGTACAAACAGGCATTGTTGACTTGGAGACAAACACGGCCGATGCCAGTCACCCTCAGACCCAGCTGTGGGGACCAGAGGTGTGGGGCAAGCCCGGCAGCCCCCATCCCAGACCCCCACCCAGGCCCCCGCACCTCAGCAGCGGCCGAGTGATGGTGTGCCAGCCAGCAAACAGTGGGTTCCATGCAGCGAAATCTGTCATTTTGTGCAAAATCGGGCCGCATCTCACCATAGGTTCTAGTTTAGACAAGCAAGAGCTAGCACCAAAGGCTCACAACAAACTATGGAAGAAAAACTTGGCTTTATGACAATTATTTCTCTAGCTCAGTTATTCTGTTAAGTAGAGAAAATACTTTCCTCGTTCAATTGTCAGAGGGCCGGCCTGCGAGCATAACTGGAGAGCCAGGGAGACGCCTGCCCGCTCTGGCCCGCCTCTGCTTCTTTGGGCCTCAGTTCTGTAAGTGAGGGGTGGCCTGCTGGGAAGAGGCTCCACGCCCCCTTCCAAGCCCCCTGTGTGCAGAGGCCGGCCTGCTCCTAGGTGAATCGCCTACCCTCACAGAGGCGTCCAAAGGCTGCTCATGGACTGCTGGCGGGTGGGGGGCTGACTGAGATTGTGTATGGGAAGTGAGAGGCACTCTGGGATAGGACCTCCACCCCGCAACCAGGAGCCTGGGCCCCCGGGCAGATGTCCCAGCTCACCTCCGTGTGCCCCTGCCTCGCCCCCAGCTCTGGTCGTTCACCCAAACCCAACCACAGCCTCCAGACTCTGCAGCTCAGGACAGTCCTGCCTTCCATCCAGGAGCCCACCCTGGGCCTGATTGACAGGTGGTGAGACTCCCGGGAGCCTCTCCCAGGAAGGAGTGGGACCAGGGCCCGCCCTGCCCCTGCCTGTCCCCTCTGCAGGCGGCCCCCGGCCCCACCACGCCAGCCGTCTCAAGGGCCATATCCTTTCTAGCGCTTTGAGGCTTTCTCTGTAGCCTTAACAGCAGACACACTCCTCTGAGGACGTGAGCTGGGGCTTTGCTTTTTTCTTTTTAATAACCCTAGTTATTTATTTGTTCTGGCCGTGCTGGGTCTTTTTGCTGCGCAGGCCTGTGTCTGTTTGCAGCGAGCGGGGGCTACTCTCACGTGCTGCGCGGGCTTCTCACGGCGGCGGCATCTCTCGCGGCGACAGGCTCTAGGCGTGTGGGTTTCAGTAGCTGCCGCTCCCAGGCTCTAGACCACAAGCTTTCCCTGGTGGCTCAGACGGTCAAGTGTCTGCTTGCAGTGCCAGAGACCCGGGTTCGATCCCTGGGTTGGAAAGATTCCCTAGAGAAGGAAACGGCACCCCACTCCAGGACTCTTGCCTGGAAAATCCCATGGACAAAGGAGCCTGGTAGGTTACAGTCCATGGGGTCGCAAAGAGTCGGACACGACTGGGCGACTTCACTTTCACTTTCAGCAGTTGTGGAGCACTGGCTGAGTTGCTCCAAGGCACACGGACTCTTGCGGGACCAGGGATCTAACCCATGTCTCTCCTGCATTTGTAGGCAGATTCTTAACAACTGAGCCACCAGGGGAGCCCCGGGACTTTGCTTCTGGGGCCTCTGCTAGCGGCCAAGGACCCCTGGGTGGGTTGGTGTCCCGGGCCGGGATGGGAAAACCCTTTCTCAAGCCGGACTTAGGTGTGGGAAGAGCAAGTGCTCACAGGATCCCTTCTCTTCCGTGGGTGGGGACCAGCTAATTGGTAAATCGGGCGCTGATGAAGCTACAGGGCAACTGGTGAGTTTCTATCATAGGTACTAAAGGACGTAAAAATTGAAAGGAATTTAACATTGTGCTAATGTGTTTAACGTGGTGCCATGTTAAAAATTAAACTTTCCCAAAATGTATTACACATTATTGCCTACAGTTCACCTCCATGATATTCAGACATGTGTTGGGGCTAAATCATGCTAAAATATCTTGTTTTCAAATCTAATAGCACCTAAATGAAATAATCACAGTGTAGTGTGCTCTCTAATTACTAGATATAATTACAACCTTGCGATTTTTTTAAAAAATCATTATAAGAACCTACTAGAAGATCCAAATCGAACCTCTTTTTTTTCCCCACCTCAAACTATTTCGGTTATCTGCCTGGCCATTCCCTCAAATACACGGGGAGGGGTTCCCTGGGAGGTGGTCTGGTAGTGTTGGCATCAAACAGAGCCCCGAGGGGTCCTGATCCTGCCCCTTTGCCTCTCTGAGCCTCCATTTCCCAATCCAGGAAATGGGGATGAAGAGACCTACCTTCCTCCCAGGAGATGCTGTTTGTGATGAGCTTTGTTTAGTCACTAAATCATGTCCGAGTCTTTGCGTCCCCATGGACTGTAGCCCGCCAGGCTCCTCTGTCCACAGGATTCTCCAGGCAAGAACACTGGAGTGGGTTGCCATTTCCTCCTCCAGGGGATCTTCCCGACTCAGGGATCGAACCTGCATCTCCTATGTTGGCAGGCAGATTCTTTACCACTGAGCCACCTGGGACGAGCCTGCAGACTCCCTTCCAGCTGGGAACCCTGGGTGAGGAGTGAGCCCTGGAGGCCAAGAAGGAAGCAAGGCCCAGGAGAGGAGCTCACAGCCCCTTCCTTCCTGCTCGGGCCACACAGCCTGTCCACACCATCCTTCCCACCCCAGAGCTCCTTTCTCACCTCCTCGTGGGTTTTGACTCTTCTCCCAGAAAGAAGCCGGCGCTGAGACCTGCTCCTTTTACTCCGCCTTGCTTCGGATTCAGCCCAAGATCGTGCACTGCTGGAGGCCGATGCGGCGCACGGTCAAGGCCTACGACGAGGGCGGGACGGGGCTTCTCAGCGTGGCTGACTTCAGGAAGGTGAGCATGGCTCTTGTGGGGCTTCTCCCTCCAAATAGGACGTGGTTGCCAAATGCCAGCAGCCAGAAAAACCTCACCCAAAGGAGCCCCCAGCCCCGGAGGAAGGCCCAGGCATGGGCAAGCTGTCCAGATCTCACTTGCTGGGCTCCCCCAGGTTACTGGGGGCCACGTCCACTTGTCGTCCGCTGCCAACCCCAGGCTGTCCCCACCCCAAAGGCTTCTAGAATCCCACCGGGCCTTCCCAGGGCACCAACACCTGAGTGCAGCCGTCCGCTGCTGCTGCTCCTCAGAGCCCTGCCTACACCCAACACGAGGCCGCAGAGCAGAATGACGACCTCGGGGACTGAAGCTCGTCCCGGCCGTGGCTACTCAGGGTCCACAGACCCCAGCCCTGCCCTGCAAGAGCCCCCCGCTCAGCCCTCCCCTCTCCTTCTGCTGTCCTGGCATGGAGGGGCTGCCCACCCCGGACCATGCGGTCTGGCCAACCAGCTACCCCAGTAGAGACTGGACTCCGGGGCCTCTCCTGCCGGTCTGGGGGAGCACCTCGCCCACCCCAGTCCACCAGCCGTGATCGCGACACCCCCGCAACAGCCCCACCTCTGGAACAGAATCTATGCTAGACTTTACCCTGCAGAACCTTTGGAGGTTAACATTTGGAGGGTTTCCTCCCGAAGGAAAGAAACGGGCCACCCTCGAGGGTGACTTAAAACTCCCACATTTGGAATAACGCAGAACTCCTCAAATTGTCAGCGGGCCTGCTCCCATTCTTTGCTTCTCTCTCCCATCCCCTGCCTAGCTAACCACTGAGGTTGAGAAAATAATTGAAGTTAGGTTAAAAATCAAATATTACAGCCAGGGAAAAAAAAACTCAGTCAAGACATCAAAGCAAGAAAGGGTTATTACCTCTCAGTGCACTTAAGAAAAATGTATTCTAAGGATTTCTCTGTGCTTCAACAACTAAAACAAAAAAATTTTTATGTAAAAACCTTTTCTTAAATAGTGATGCAGGCAGATGAACGGCATTTAGTGGGTCTGAATTTGCAAGGACCCCATGCAGGGCACTAGAGAATGAGGGGCCCCCTGGAGCAACCCCCCCCCCCCCGCCCCAGCAACACACACACAGTAAGTGGGGCCAGGCCTGTCGCTGGCGGTGGTGAATACCCTGTCACCTCCCCCACGTGGCCTCCAGCTCACAGCGCTGGTTAGTCACTCACTTATGTCCAACCCTTTGCAAGACTGTAGCCTGCCAGGCTCCTCTGCCCATGGAATTCTCCAGGCAAGAATACTGGAGTGGTTGCCATGCCCTCCTCCAGGGGATCCTCCCGACCCAGGGACTGAACCTGGGTCGCCCACATTGCAGGCAGATTCTTTACTGTCTGAACCACCAGGGAAGCCCCGGTCTTTACTTTGGGATCAAATACAATTCTCAGCCAGAGAAGAGAAGGAGGATAACACCCTAGGAACTTGGGGTGGGTGACAAGCAGGGAGGGGGCAAGAGAAACGGAGACGTTGCCCTTGGCAATGAGACCTAATGGGTGCTGGGCCCTCCAGACACCCAGGTTCACTCCCCTTTCCTGCTCTCAGCCCATCAGCCCCAGACGCAGGCCAGCTGACCTCAGCCCCATGGGCCCGGGCCAGTCCTGCTGGCCCTGGAGGAAACTTGGGTTCTTCCAACCCCACTCTCTAGCCTCCTCTGAGAAATGAATTATAACACAAAATATACATAGGAAATGTATAACCTAATCTTCGTATTTATTTAATAGAGTGTCTATCACAGTTTGTCTCAGTTGCGTGTAACAGAGGTGAAATAAATGACAGCAGCTTAGACATGGTAGTTTTCTTCTCATGTAAAAGAATGCCAGAGGTGGGAAGTCCGGAGCTGGCATGGTGTCTGGACTGTCAGCAGGGACATCTGTTTTTCTCTACCATCCTCAACACCTGGATTGCTTCCCCAAGGTCACCTCCTAGCCCAAGATGGCTGCCGGAGCCCCAGCATCACTTCAGCATTCCAGGCAGCAAAGAGAGAAGGAGGGCAGGCCTGTTTTCTTTAGAAGAGGCTTCCTAAAAGTCCAGCATAGCATTCTCATTTCGTTTTAGTGGCCAGAACTGTGAGAGAGGCTGAGAATTGTCACCTTCCATTTTGGCTGGGCACACAGTAGCCTGGAAGAAAATCAGGGTCTGATAATGGAAGGGGAAGGGCCAATGGATATTGGTTGGGAAACCAGCAGGCTCT
The DNA here is from genome assembly GCA_006410675.1 of Oreotragus oreotragus. NCBI lineage: Eukaryota > Metazoa > Chordata > Mammalia > Artiodactyla > Bovidae > Oreotragus > Oreotragus oreotragus. The sequence continues at coordinate 197,323 of SJYX01008696.1, read as the reverse complement.
GCCATGGGATGTATTACTGTTGAGTCATAACTGCTCACTGAAGCCTGCACCTGCCCTCCTCCCCTCCCTTGAAGCTGCACCCCAAGGCCTCCCACCTAGTTAGGGCTCCGTGGCCAGCCTCCCCTCCAGTCCCCTCCGCTCTGTCCATCTTCCTTGTCCTCCACGTTGACCAGCCTCACAACACCTGTGTTGCTAGACAGGGCTGCCTTGTTGAAGGGGTGGGGGGTGCGGGGGGAGGGTGTGACTCTGGAGGGGGGCTGTCCAGGCTCGGGGTGGGAGGAGAGGTGGGCAAGGGCCCAGCCCCTTCCTGGCAGCCAGCCTCCTTGGTCTCGAACGGCTCCAGTACCAGGGGCGGCTCCTCTCCCCCGCAGGTCCTGAGGCAGTACAGCATCAACCTCTCCGAGGAGGAGTTCTTCCACATCCTGGAGTATTACGACAAGACGCTATCTTCAAAAATCTCCTACAACGACTTCCTCCGGGCCTTCCTCCAGTAGGGGCCCTGCACCGTGAGCCCAGCGCCGACAGACAGGGACCGCAGGGCCCGTCCCCACGCCTCGGGAAATCTATCAGCAGAGGGCCTCATGAACGTCCGGGGCATCCCCCCAAGCACAGCCCACACCTGCACCCAACCTGCGTCTTTCTGAGGTCAGCCCAGGCCTGGGCTCCAGGGTTGGTAACGGTGCTCTGGAGGGCCCCGGGCTGCCCCACTGAGCTCAGGACCCCTCTTAGTCTGAGCAGATTAAAATGTTAGCCTTTGCAAGAATGATTCTTGAGACTGTAAAAGAACCACCAACAATAAACTTGGAAACTCAGGATTTCTGCCAGTTTTATTCGTTAAGAGCCTGCTGGGTGACTCAGGGACACCCCCCTCCTCCACACAGGCCCCAGGGCTTCCCCGACATGGGGACCTGCGCCCCTGCCAGGCTTGTCCGCGGGGCCCCTTCTCTGTCCTGGGGGTACAGGCGCCAGCCGGGCCCCACGAGGAGCGCTGACATGTGAGCCAGGCCGCACCGGAGCAGCGGGGGCTCAGCCCTTCCAGGCCCAGCAGTGCCCGCCTCGGAGCAGCGGGGGCTCAGCCCTTCCAGGCCCAGCAGTGCCCGCCTCGGAGCACAGCAGGGTCTGGCGACTAAGTGCTGAGCTGTGTGCTTAGTCACTCAGGCGTGTCCGACTCTCTGCAACCCTTGGACTGTAGCCCGCCAGGCTTCCCTGTCCAGGGTCCTACAGGCAAGAACACTGGAGTCAGTTGTCACTTCCTCCTCCAGGGGATCTTCCCAACCCAGGGATTGAACCCCGCTCTCCCTCTCTACCGTCTGAGCCACCTGGGAAGCCACACCAGGAAAGACAAGCCAAGAGCAGTTCTGAAACACCATGGTCTTACCCACCCATCATGAAACAGATGGAAGGGAAACAGAGCCTGTTGCCTTCTGGAAGGTTCTGGAAGGAACTAGAGAGGCAGACAAGAGGGCTGCCCCTGAGCTGTGTGAACCCAGCTGTCAGGGAGGGGTGGGGACCAGGACCCTCCACTATCACCCTGAGTAAACTCAGGAGCATGACACAGCCCAAGGCCCCCCCTGGGAGGGCACCACCCAGCACCCACCGCGGCCCCAGCCACCAGGAGGGCAGGTTCCCCAGGGACCTGGGCAACGGCCTAGCTTCTCCTCCCCTTTCCTAGGGCTGTCACCGCCGTGACCACGCCTCGTCCTCCTCTCCCTGCTCCCACTGGATGCAGCCATGGCTGCTGATCAGGGAAGGAGGCAAATGTTCACACAGACGCCACGGGGGCTCTTAGAAAGCCAGACCAGAGTCAACCTCCTTTGAGCCCCGCTGGCCACACCACACTCCAGCCAGCTGGTGGGGTCTCCACTCCCACTGCAGAGAGGGAGACATCGAGGCCCCGGCGGAGGGGAAGGATGCCTGTGGGATGCATGGGAGTGAGGAGGCGGCTCCCGGCGTCTTGCTCAGCCTGGCGAGGGAGGCGTCGGTGACCAGGCTGAGGAGGTCTGGCTGGGCCAGGACTGGGGAAACCCCAAGATCCCAGAGACTCTGGGGGCCCTGGCAGAGCTCAGAGGAGGAAGATGCCCACCATGGGGGAAGGGGTGCCCAGGCAGCCTGAATTCAGGGAGGGGGATGTAGGATGGGGCCGTGGTTCCAAGTCAATGCTGTGGAGCAGAAATGCCCTCCACCCCGGCAGCTCTGCTAAGAGGGGAGGTGGGTGGATGCCCCTGCCCCAGCATTTGGGGCCCCTCCTGTGTGCCCAGCCCCTGCCCCGTGTGCCCGGCTTCAGCCTTCCCGAGATGCCTCTCACACAACCTTGCACTCTGCACCTGCTCCTCAGGGAATGCCAACTTGTCCTTCAGCACTCAGTGCAGAGCCGCCTCTTACAGAAAGCCTTCCTGACTTCCCCAGGCTGAGCTGAGCATTTCCTCTGGTGTGTTCAACAAGTGGCAAGTGGCTCGTCCTGACACAGAAGCAGGACTCAGTGGGGTCATAACTGGCCACCGTCAGACCACCAACCCTCCTGAAATATTCTCAGAGTACCTGTGGTGTCAGTGACACTGGGTTCAAGTTCCAGCTCTACCATGACACCCAGCCAGGTCATTTTGCCCTCTCTGAGCCTCAGTTTCCACATCTGTAAAATGGGCAATCATCCCTCGCTCCCCCAATATACACACACATGGAAAGAGCTTAGACCTGCAGTGGGATTTTTCTCTCAGAGTTAGCAGGGCTTCCGAGTAGAGGGTTGTAGGTGAGTGGGCTATTAGCTACACCCTCCCTTAACCCCAGGAGAGGTGGGGCAGCTACTGCTTTTCTGAGTCCTGGACCCTTCAAGCCTGAGTCAGAGAGCAGTGCTGGACCAAGGGTCGGGGTGTCCTGCTGCCCCTGCTCATCCCCTGGCCCATGTGCAGCTCTCCCCTCTGAGCCTCCATCACCACATCTGCAAAATGGAGAGGACCCCTGCTTGCCTCAGGCTGGTCCATCCGTGGGTCTTTTCCCAGCCCCACGGGCCATACACGCACCTGCCTCCTAGATCCCCCAACAAGGTCAGTCAAAGACAATCGAAAGAGCAGGGATCAGGCCTGGTGGGGGAGCCCTGGGTCTATGGAAGAGCCCTCACCCCACACCTGGAGCCAGACCTCAGACAGAGCCACACCAAGAGGCCTTCAGCCCAGGGCCCTCAGAGTCAAAGCGAGGAGCCTGGGGGCTGGGCTGCTTCCGGAAGGCAGCCCCGTGTTCCCCGGAGGGCTCTGGGGGTCCTCTCCTCTCCTGGGTCCTTATATCCTGGTAAGGTGTCTTCAGGCCTGGGTGTCCTTCCTAGGGCCTGGCCCAGCTGGAACCAGCAGCTCCTCTGGACCCCATGGTGTAGGAAGAACGGAGCGCCTGCTTTCTCCACCCCAGCAGAGTTCATAGGAGAGCAAATGGCCCCGCCTGTCTCTCCTTTGTGTATCCACGTCCCTTGCTTTTGACCCTGGAGTCCCTGTCTCTGAATAACGTCCATTTCCCCACTCCTTGAAGCCACACTCAGCCACATGACTTGTTTCAGCCAGTGAGCCACAAGTAAGCATGACACAGCCAAGGTCTGAGACGCACCTGTGGTTTGGGGCCTTGAGACACTGGGGAGGCCATCACTCCCTCCTGTACAAGACAAAAGGAGATGAACAACTTGCTGTAAACCCACCCGAGGATGGAGTTCAACACAAGCAGCTCACTACGGTCTGGAGATAGACAGGCACCTGCAAGGAGACGCCAGACCCAAGCCCTTGCTTTTATGGGCTAGACACAAAATACCATGTAAACCAGCAAGAGGATTCAGCTGTAACATTTCAACAAATTGCCCGAAACCAAATGCGGGCTAGCCTGAGGACGTGGAGACGCGGGGGACTCTGACACCAAGGAGCTGGGATGCTCCAGGAACCGCCGCAGGAGCTCACGGACATCAGGGGGTTCTGGAGAAAGCTGCCGCCTTCCTGCACCCCCCCGTACAGGGACTAGAGGAGGATCCAGCTGACACTTTGCCAGAAGCCACCTCCCTGCCCCTCGAAGGGAGCAGAAAAACACGCCATGCAGAGAAGAGGACACCAAGACCATGCCCAAGGGCACTGGTGGGAACCCAGCGCATGAGAGGGGCGGAGAGGGCACTCCTCCTGGGGGCAGTAGGGGAGAAACCCATGCAGGAGCGCAGGGGCACGGAGGAAGGCTCCTGGTGCTCCCAGGGTCTGAATCAGAGCCACCCCCTCCCCTATCAGCACACCGACCATCGCTGAATAAAAGGGGAACCAGCTAAGAGAGCCGCAGGAGCCCGTCTCTCCAGGGGGCCGCACAGAGGAAGCCCAAAGGCAAGGAGGGAGCAACGACAAATACAGCCCAAGTTCTGACGAGACTGGCCCGAGCCCCGCGCTCAGCTCCCAACAGAAAGAAAGGCAAATTCTTCCCCAAGCATGAAAATGCTTACCTCAGTTCTACTGGGCATCCTGGGTGGCGCTAGGGGTATAGAACCCACCTGCCAATGCAGGATGGGAGAAGGCACTGGCACCCCACTCCAGTGCGCTTGCCTGGAAACTCCCATGGACGGAGGAGCCTGGTGGGCTGCAGCCCATGGGGTCGCTGAGAGTCGGGCACGACTGAGCGACTTCACTTTCACTTTTCACTTTCCTGCATTGGAGAAGGAAATGGCAACCCACTCCGATGTTCTTGCCTGAAGACTCCCTGAAGAAGGACGCGGCACCCCACCCCAGTACTCTTGCCTGGAAAATTCCATGGACAGAGGAGCCTGGCGGGCTACGGTCCACGGGGTCGCAGAGTGGGCCTCGGGGACACAGGCACCAGCCGGACCCCACAAGGTGCGGCCGACATCGGACTCAGCGACTCAGGGGCTTAGCACACATGCTCAGTATCCACTGTCCTTTTGTATCAGAAGTTAGCAAACCGTAGCCAGGGGACCAAATAGGGCCTGGGTTCCATCCCTGGCTCGGGAACTGGTCCGGCAGGCCGCAACTAAGACCCAGTGCAGCCAAATAAATTTTAAAAATTTAACAGATTATAAATTAAAACAAAATTTTGTAAATATTCTTACATATATGTATGCTTGTATGCTCGGTTGTTCAATCGTGTTCAACTCTTTGCAACTGTATGGACTGTAGCCTGCTAGTCTCCTCTGTCCATGGGATTTTCCAGGCAAGAATACTGTGGGTTGCAATTTCCTTCTCCATATATATATATATATATATATATGTATGAAAAGTAAAGAAATCCCTTTTTTATTTTCTTTTAATAAAAAAGAAACTAGAGTAGCCAAAACAGAGAGCTCTTTCTGCTCTCTGTGAAAAAGAGCAAAAGCATTCATGCCACCCAACTTCAAGATTTAGCCATAAAATTATAGTAATCAAGAAAATATGATTTTGGCAAGATCACAGCACTACAGATCAGTGGAACAAAATAGAGTGTCCAGAGATAAATGCACACAAATGTAATCAACTGACTTTTGACAAATGTGCAAAGGAAATTAAATGGAAAAATAGTGCTCATTTGAAAAAATATGAAATTTATCATGTATCTCACACCTTACACAGAAGTCAACTTAAAATGTATTGTAGACCCAAGTATAAAATTTCTACAAGAAAACATCAGAGAATCTGCATGACCTGGGGTTTATCAATGGGATACACCAAAAGCACAATCTATAACAGAAAAAACTGATAAATTGGACTTAATGGAAATGAAAAAACTTTTGCTCTGAGAAACTGTTAAAAGAGTAAAAAGACAACCTACAGACCAGAAGATCTGCAGATCATGTGTTCATTTAAGGGCTTGTGCCCAGCGCCTAAAGAATTTCAAAATCCAAACACAAGAAGACAGACAATCTAGTTTTTAAGAAGGGCACAAAAGATCTGAGCATGCGTTTCACAAGAGAAATATGGCAAATAAACATATAAAAAGATGTTCAGCATCGCTAGTCATTTAAAAATGGAAATCCAAGCCACAATGAGATATAACACACCTACTCAAATAGTTTAAAAATTTTAAATACCAAATTCTGTTGAGGATGTGGACTAACAGGAATATTCATTATTGCTGGTGGGATTACAAAAGCTTTCCCTTCTCCAGGGGATCTTCCCAACCCGGGGATCGAACCCAGGTCTCTCGCATTGCAGGTGGATTCTTTACCAGCTGAGCCACCAGGGAAGCCCGTTTGGAAAACAGTGTGATTTTAAAAGGGCCAAATAAAAGAATCTTTAGATGAATGGGACTGCTTCCTATAGTACCGGGGTCGTGCATCTATAACTCTAAGCATTTGTTAAAACCCCCAGAACTGTCCATTACAAAGAGTGAGCTTCACTGTTGGTGGTGGTGGTGGTTAGTTGCCAAGTTACGTCTGACTTTTTTGTAAACCTATGGACTGTAGCTGGCCAGGCTCCTCCGTCCAAGGGCTTCTCCAGGCAAGAATCCTGGAGTGGGTTGTCATTTCCTCCTCCAGGGGTTGAGCCCACATCTCCTGCATTGCAGGCGGGCTCTTTACCGTCTGAACCACCAGAGAAGCCCCTTACATGGATTAGTATTCTAAAAAACATTTCCTAGCTCTGTCCATTAAGAGGGCCTAGAAATAGTGATACCCCAATAGCAACGAGTCCATCTACAATCCAGATCTGAATTTCTAAAGAAAAACAGTCAGAACTTGAAGGAGAAACAGCGAATGCATTGGGGCAAGGGAAATGCAAGATGAGCCTGCTCCAAAGTAAGGAAGTGAAACAAACACACAAAAAGAATATGTCGAAAGAACACAGGAACCAGTTTGAAAGAACTCCCATAATGGTCAAAGTTAGAACAGTTCTGAGCAACAAAATAAATGACAGCATTAGGTTCTGCTGCTGCTGAGTTGCTTCAGTCATGTCCGACTCTGTGCGACCCCATAGACAGCAGCCCACCAGGCTACCCCGTCCCTGGGATTCTCCAGGCAAGAACACTGGAGTCAGTTGTCATTTCCTTCTCCAATGCATGAAAGTGAAAAGTGAAAGTGAAGTCACTCAGTCATGTCCAACCCTCAGCGACCCCATGGACTGCAGCCCACCAGGCTCCTCCGTCCATGGGATTTTCCAGGCAAGAGTACTGGAGTGGGGTGCCATTGCCTTCTCCGCATTAGGGTCTAACCTAAAGATTATCCATGCTGATGTAAATAAGTAAAGGGCAGAGAAGGGGCAAATCTTCCTTACAGAACAATTTCAAATAATAAATGTAGGAGGGAAGAAGTTGNACCAGGCTCCTCCGTCCATGGGATTTTCCAGGCAAGAGTACTGGAGTGGGGTGCCATTGCCTTCTCCGCATTAGGGTCTAACCTAAAGATTATCCATGCTGATGTAAATAAGTAAAGGGCAGAGAAGGGGCAAATCTTCCTTACAGAACAATTTCAAATAATAAATGTAGGAGGGAAGAAGTTGAAATAGGAAATCACCATGAGAAAACCACAATAACCACTGCTCCAGGCAAGACCCATGGACGGATGCTAAAATCAGTGGGAAGCATGTTAGGCGGTTCGAATAGCCTGGGGATGGCTCCTCCAAACAGGTGTAAGTCAATGTGGTGATTTTATCCTAATTAGAAGACGCTTACTCCTTGGAAGAAAAGTTATGACCAACCTAGATAGTATATTCAAAAGCAGAGACATTACTTTGCTGACTAAGGTCCGTCTAGTCAAGGCTATGGTTTTTCCTGTGGTCATGGATGGATGTGAGAGTTGGACTGTGAAGAAAGCTGAGTGCTGAAGAATTGATGCTTTTGAACTGTGGTGTTGGAGAAGACTCTTGAGAGTCCCTTGGACTGCAAGGAGATCCAACCAGTCCATTCTGAAGGAGATCAATCCTGGGATTTCTTTGGAAGGAATGATGCTAAAGCTGAAACTCCATACTTTGGCCACCTCATGCGAAGAGTTGATTCATTGGAAAAGACCCTGATGCTGGGAGGGATTGGGGGCGGGAGGAGAAGGGGACGACCGAGGATGAGATGGCTGGATGGCATCACGGAATCGATGGACATGAGTCTGAGTGAACTCCGAGAGATGGTAATGAACAGGGAGGCCTGGCGTGCTGCAATTCATGGGGTCGCAAAGAGTCGGACACGACTGAGCGACTGAACTGAACGTTCTTGGATGCCTCATTCCTCTCCTTGAGTGTGAGCTGGCCTAGTGACTGTTTCTCACAGACCGAGTATGGAAAAGGAAAACTAGCATTTTCCAGTGGAGAAACTCAGCAGATATCCTGTACCCATGTGATCAGGATTAACAACCACATGAACATCCCTGGTGGCGAAGCAGGTAAGAATCTGCCAGCCAATGCAGGGGACACGGGTTCGATCCCTGATCCGGGAAGATTGCACGTGCCCTGGAGCAGCTAAGTCTGTGGGCCACAGCTCCTGAGCCTGAGAGGCTGGAGTCCCTGCTCCGTGACGAAAGAAGTCCCCGCGATGAGAAGCCTGCTCGCCGCAGCCAGAGAAAGTCCACGCACAGAAAGGAAGGCTCGGGGCGGTGAAAAATCAATAAACAGATACTTAAAAAAAAAAGTTTAATAGCCACGTGGTAAGTCACAGTGGTCTCACGTAACCCCAGATATAATGCCTTGAGAAGAACGCATCACCTCCACACCCTTCTCCTCCCAACACACAACCCCAGGCAAATCCTGAGAAATCATCAGAGAAACCCAAAGAGAGGAACAATCTACCAAATACTCAGTCCTCAAAACTTCCAAGCTCATGAAAACTGAGGAAAGGCTGAGAAACTCTCACCGACCCACAGAGCGCTACGGAGACACAATGACCAAATGCCACGTGGACTCGTGGATGGGACATAATTCAGAAAGATCCAAAGGAAGGGTAATAGCCTTACACCGCGCTCATCTCTTAGTTTTAATAAATGGACCATGGTTATGTAAGATGTTATCAGGGCAAGCTGTGGGGAGTCTCTGTACCATTTTTACAACTCTTCTGTAAATCTAAAATTATTTCAAAATGAAAAGGCTCTTTAAAGTGGGGAAATTGTTTCCTGTTCAGGCCCCAGCCAGGCTCCCTCTTCCAGGAAGCTTTCCCTGATTGTCCCTGAACACTGGGTTTGATATTCCTCGGGACTCCCAAGCCTGACCCTGTCTGCCATTCACTGAGCGCCAAGCATGTGACAGCTGAAGGGTTCAGCTTCTTCCCTGGATCATAGGAGCCTCCCAAAATACCCCTCAAGCTTCCAGACAGCAGGGCCTGTTTCCCATATCCTGGAGGACTTTCCAGTCTGGTCCTTCAAGGGAGGCTGGGACTGAGGACCCTGTGAGGTGTCCAGGATCTTCTGCAACAAGACCCCCAGCTGGGAGTTGTGGGTGACTTTAGGGGAGAGTCGTGGCTGAAGCCCAGGTCCACAGAGCTTGTCATCTCTACTAGTTTATCCAGGGGGCTGGGGCGAGGACCTCCTAGAAGAAAACGGCCTGAGGATTTGGTCCTGGTGGAGGTTGAAGAGGGAGTTCCCTTGTGGCTCAGACAGGATGTTCAAGACTCAGCTCCCTGAAAGCCAAATTGCAAGAAAAAGCGGCTGGGGGCTGGGCTTCCTGAGTGTGAGCTCCCGTAAGGAAAGAGGCAGAGGGAAGGGTCGCAGCTCACTGGGCTTGCCCCCTGGACTCCCAGGGACAATAGGACCCCATCCTGTATTGGAGACGGTTGGCAGTGTGAGTGAGCCCAGCGTGCTAAACTCTCTTTGCTATGGACCCCACTCCACCACTGAGTAAAGCTGCAGAGCCGGGGTGGGGGTGGGCTGTCTCTTATACACATTGCCTGGAAAATCCCATGGACAAAGGAGCCTGGTAGGTTACAGTCCATGGGGTCGCAAAGAGTCGGACACGACTGGGCGACTTCACTTTCACTTTCAGCAGTTGTGGAGCACTGGCTGAGTTGCTCCAAGGCACACGGACTCTTGCGGGACCAGGGATCTAACCCATGTCTCTCCTGCATTTGTAGGCAGATTCTTAACAACTGAGCCACCAGGGGAGCCCCGGGACTTTGCTTCTGGGGCCTCTGCTAGCGGCCAAGGACCCCTGGGTGGGTTGGTGTCCCGGGCCGGGATGGGAAAACCCTTTCTCAAGCCGGACTTAGGTGTGGGAAGAGCAAGTGCTCACAGGATCCCTTCTCTTCCGTGGGTGGGGACCAGCTAATTGGTAAATCGGGCGCTGATGAAGCTACAGGGCAACTGGTGAGTTTCTATCATAGGTACTAAAGGACGTAAAAATTGAAAGGAATTTAACATTGTGCTAATGTGTTTAACGTGGTGCCATGTTAAAAATTAAACTTTCCCAAAATGTATTACACATTATTGCCTACAGTTCACCTCCATGATATTCAGACATGTGTTGGGGCTAAATCATGCTAAAATATCTTGTTTTCAAATCTAATAGCACCTAAATGAAATAATCACAGTGTAGTGTGCTCTCTAATTACTAGATATAATTACAACCTTGCGATTTTTTTAAAAAATCATTATAAGAACCTACTAGAAGATCCAAATCGAACCTCTTTTTTTTCCCCACCTCAAACTATTTCGGTTATCTGCCTGGCCATTCCCTCAAATACACGGGGAGGGGTTCCCTGGGAGGTGGTCTGGTAGTGTTGGCATCAAACAGAGCCCCGAGGGGTCCTGATCCTGCCCCTTTGCCTCTCTGAGCCTCCATTTCCCAATCCAGGAAATGGGGATGAAGAGACCTACCTTCCTCCCAGGAGATGCTGTTTGTGATGAGCTTTGTTTAGTCACTAAATCATGTCCGAGTCTTTGCGTCCCCATGGACTGTAGCCCGCCAGGCTCCTCTGTCCACAGGATTCTCCAGGCAAGAACACTGGAGTGGGTTGCCATTTCCTCCTCCAGGGGATCTTCCCGACTCAGGGATCGAACCTGCATCTCCTATGTTGGCAGGCAGATTCTTTACCACTGAGCCACCTGGGACGAGCCTGCAGACTCCCTTCCAGCTGGGAACCCTGGGTGAGGAGTGAGCCCTGGAGGCCAAGAAGGAAGCAAGGCCCAGGAGAGGAGCTCACAGCCCCTTCCTTCCTGCTCGGGCCACACAGCCTGTCCACACCATCCTTCCCACCCCAGAGCTCCTTTCTCACCTCCTCGTGGGTTTTGACTCTTCTCCCAGAAAGAAGCCGGCGCTGAGACCTGCTCCTTTTACTCCGCCTTGCTTCGGATTCAGCCCAAGATCGTGCACTGCTGGAGGCCGATGCGGCGCACGGTCAAGGCCTACGACGAGGGCGGGACGGGGCTTCTCAGCGTGGCTGACTTCAGGAAGGTGAGCATGGCTCTTGTGGGGCTTCTCCCTCCAAATAGGACGTGGTTGCCAAATGCCAGCAGCCAGAAAAACCTCACCCAAAGGAGCCCCCAGCCCCGGAGGAAGGCCCAGGCATGGGCAAGCTGTCCAGATCTCACTTGCTGGGCTCCCCCAGGTTACTGGGGGCCACGTCCACTTGTCGTCCGCTGCCAACCCCAGGCTGTCCCCACCCCAAAGGCTTCTAGAATCCCACCGGGCCTTCCCAGGGCACCAACACCTGAGTGCAGCCGTCCGCTGCTGCTGCTCCTCAGAGCCCTGCCTACACCCAACACGAGGCCGCAGAGCAGAATGACGACCTCGGGGACTGAAGCTCGTCCCGGCCGTGGCTACTCAGGGTCCACAGACCCCAGCCCTGCCCTGCAAGAGCCCCCCGCTCAGCCCTCCCCTCTCCTTCTGCTGTCCTGGCATGGAGGGGCTGCCCACCCCGGACCATGCGGTCTGGCCAACCAGCTACCCCAGTAGAGACTGGACTCCGGGGCCTCTCCTGCCGGTCTGGGGGAGCACCTCGCCCACCCCAGTCCACCAGCCGTGATCGCGACACCCCCGCAACAGCCCCACCTCTGGAACAGAATCTATGCTAGACTTTACCCTGCAGAACCTTTGGAGGTTAACATTTGGAGGGTTTCCTCCCGAAGGAAAGAAACGGGCCACCCTCGAGGGTGACTTAAAACTCCCACATTTGGAATAACGCAGAACTCCTCAAATTGTCAGCGGGCCTGCTCCCATTCTTTGCTTCTCTCTCCCATCCCCTGCCTAGCTAACCACTGAGGTTGAGAAAATAATTGAAGTTAGGTTAAAAATCAAATATTACAGCCAGGGAAAAAAAAACTCAGTCAAGACATCAAAGCAAGAAAGGGTTATTACCTCTCAGTGCACTTAAGAAAAATGTATTCTAAGGATTTCTCTGTGCTTCAACAACTAAAACAAAAAAATTTTTATGTAAAAACCTTTTCTTAAATAGTGATGCAGGCAGATGAACGGCATTTAGTGGGTCTGAATTTGCAAGGACCCCATGCAGGGCACTAGAGAATGAGGGGCCCCCTGGAGCAACCCCCCCCCCCCCGCCCCAGCAACACACACACAGTAAGTGGGGCCAGGCCTGTCGCTGGCGGTGGTGAATACCCTGTCACCTCCCCCACGTGGCCTCCAGCTCACAGCGCTGGTTAGTCACTCACTTATGTCCAACCCTTTGCAAGACTGTAGCCTGCCAGGCTCCTCTGCCCATGGAATTCTCCAGNGGATGGATGGATGGATAGATGGGTGGTGGTGAGAGGGATGGATGGATGGATAAATGGTTGTTGGATGAATAGATGGATGGATAAATGAATGGTGGTGAGAGGGATGGATGGATGGATAGATGGGTGGTGGTGAGAGGGATGGATGGATGGATAAATGGTTGTTGGATGAATAGATGGATGGATAAATGAATGGTGGTGAGAGGGATGGATGGATGGATAAATGGGTGATGGTGAGATGGATGGATGGATAGATGGATGGATGGATAGATGGATGGATGGATGGACAAATGAAAATGGCAGAACTTCTACAGCTAAGGAGCTTTGGAACTGTAGTCATTATCTCTGCCAGAGCTTTTCCTGGGCAACACCTGGACCCTGAGTTTGACAAGGGCTGGATTGGAACTTGCCACTGCCAGGAAGAGGCCAGAGCTAAGGCCACCTCGAAATACTGTTTGGTGGGGGACCAGGTGCTTGAGCTGTGTGAACGTGACAGGGCACAGAAGTGCGCGGGCCGACCACCTGAGGGGAGCCAGGGCCAGCAGCAGGGTGCTAGTCGCTGGCACACAGAAGGTCTTCGGCCTCTGAACTCAACCCGGGACTTGGCTGGGAGGACACCTCTCCTCCCCCACAGGCCCCACACAATACCCAGAGACCGAGGAAGAGACACCGGTGGACTTTTTCTTTTTACAAAGACTTTATTGTCTGACATGCTTGACAAAAAAAAATTACAGCCACAATCAAGTTATGCCGAAATGATTGAGGAGCACGCCATCATCTTTCATACCTCAAGGACTTTTAATGAATTTTTCTTTTAAAGTAACAGCTGCCTTCATAACTTTTATTTTCCACATAAAAATACACCATATTCTGAAGATACCTTAGGAAAAAGATTTTTTTTTTTAAGTTTATAGTTCTTGGTCCGCATAGAAATTCAGTAGAGGCGATCAAGAGTCTGGAGTCATCACCACCCATTTAAGCACACACATGCCGTGCGTCTGAGGTGCCCCCAGAAACCCTGTAAACATCCCCGGCTACCAGGAACCACGTGGGTTGAACGGGACTCCTGAAGCCCCGCAGGCCGCAGAGTAAAGCTGGCCCCAGCCAGCATGCTGCTGCTCCTGGGCTCCCTGGATGTGTCCCTCGCCCTATGGGAGCCCCACTCTCATAGGGAAGGAATCACGGTCTCCTGGGACACTGGGCTCAGAGATCCAAGTCCTCCAGGGCTCCAGGGGCTTTCTGCGAAAAACGAACCAAACAGGTGCTGACCAGGATCCTTAAAGAAAAAGAGCCTTGAGTCCTGCATCGCCTTGTAGGGGCAGAGCTTTGGGTGCTGGCAGAGCAGGGCACTGTGAAGCCAGAGACCAAGGTCCAAATCCTGCCTCTGCCTCTTTTGAGCTGTGCTCCCTCAGGCTAGTTGCCTAACCTCTCTGACCTCAATCGCTTCATCCTAAAACAGGGCCAGCAGTACCCGCCTTGCAGGAGTGCCGGAAATGAGATCACATCTGCAAAGCGCTCATTAGATGCTGGTTCCCAGGCCTGGGATGAAGAGGAGGCAGGCAGGGCCCTCCTCTCAGACACACAATTGAAGGGAGCACAAAAAAAACTCGGTGATCCAGATCAGATACTATTTTAATGCAGTGTTTTTAAAAACCAAAATTAATGCAGGGGGGAAAAATCTATGATAAACAAAATACCTAAATTTTAAATAAAGAATCTAATGCTGCCCATGCCAATTCTGCCTCGCCAGCCTCACCCCCAAGTGAGAGACTCAGCCCAACACTGCAGTCCTTGAAGTGCCCCTGGTGGAACTGCGGGAGTCCAGTCCCAGCTCTGACTCTGGGCCGTGTTCCCATTAGGGCGCAGCTGGTACCCAGTACCACAACTGTGAACCATTCAGCCGTCTCAGCCAAGGGCAGGGGAGACAGAACCCAAGGGGTGAGGGAAATCCCACCAGGGGCAAGAACACATTCGAGGACAGCAGTGGGAACCCCAAGGTTCACCTCACTAGGTTAAGAGAGCTGCAAGAATGTGTGAGTGTGTGTCCACATCCCCACGGGCGCACACAGGAGGCAGGGCTGCCTTGGCCCATGGACCCCCCGGCTGCTGGGCTCTGCAGAGCTCGGCACTCCCCAGGGGACCAGGGGCATCCAGCACGTGGGGACCCTCCAGCCCAGTCCTGGGTCTTCAACAAGCTCATTCTCCAGAACCAACCCCCCTCCACCCCACCAAGTTCAGGCTCTGAGCAGGTGTCCAGGATGCTCAGGCCATCGTTCACATCAGCAAAAACGCCCATAGGAAGAAAACACGGGATGGCAAGAGGCCGATGGCTGGGTGGCCTGGCCAGGTGCAGCCCGATTTCTGAGACATCCCTGATTGCTCCCTCGGAGGCCTGGGGGAAGCGGAAGGGCTGCCCGCACTCAGACTGTGACCCCCACCCACCACCTCCCCAACCCTGAGGCGTGCAGCCACTCAGACCCTCAGTGAGAGGGAGATTTTGTGCCAGAACTTCAGAATCCGTCCAAGAGCAGCAGCTTCCCAAACCCACGAGGGCGTTCAACTGAGCAGATGAAGACTCCGTCAGGTCCCAAGCAGGACACGGCTGCGAGCATAGTAGGTCCTTTAACAAGGAGCACATGGAAGGGACACGCAGAAATCAGTGATGAGTGCAGATCCCCCAACAGCCCCACAGGGCCCTGACTCCGGGGACAGTCAGCGGTGATTTTCTTCATTCCAAGGCCTCAGCCCGTCGGCTGGGCTGGTCCCCGGAGCTGGACAGGCTGTGTGCAGGGAAGGAAGGGCGGCTGGGGGTCCGTGCTCTCGGCCAGGCGTGTGGAGCTGATGCGGTGGGAAGGGCTGGGGCTGCGGGGGCAGTCAAGAGTTCCGGGGGGTGGGGAGGTCGACGACTATGGGTGGATTCACGGGCTGGTAGTTGACGGTGCACACAGAGGCATTCACGTAGGTGGTCGTCCCATCCGCCATGACTCCGTACCCTGGAAAGTAAGCACAGCAGGCTGAGAGGCGACACCAGGACCCAGAGCAGTTGAACGTGATCTGGTAGGTGTGGTAGTCAGAGAGCACTTAGCCACAGGAAGCTAAAGATGTCTGGGACAAGCCACCAAAATTAGCAAGATACCCCGCCCGACCTGCTGTGAGCCGCAAATGACATAATAATCCACGTGTTCAGCCCGGTGCCTGGAAAGTGCGTGTTGAGACATCATCACTGATATCATCAACAGCACCACCACCATCACCACCATCATCATCTCCACTCCTGTTATCAATACTACCATCATCACTACCAATACCACAATCACCATCTTATCTCCATCACCACCACCACCATCATCACCAACACCAACACCACCATCATCATCTCCATCACTGTCATTATCAGAACCACCATCACCAACACCATTATCAGCACCACCACCAACACCATCTCCTCTCCTGTTATCAGTACTACCATCATCACTACCAATACCACCACCACCATCTTATCTCCATCACCACCACCACCATAATCACCAACACCACCACCATCACCAACACCACCACCACCACCATCATCTCCACCACTGTCATTATCAGAATCACCATCACCAACACCATTATCAGCATCATCACCACCATCATCTCCACTTCTATTATCAATACTACCATCATCACTACCAATACCACCACCACCATCTTATCTCCATCACCACCACCACCGTCATCACCAATACCACCACCACCACCATCATCTCCACCACTGTCATTATCAGAACCACCATCACCAACACCATTATCAGCATCACCACCACCATCATCTCCACTTCTATTATCAATACTACCATCATCACTACCAATACCACCACCACCATCACCATCATCATCTCCATTATCACCATCACCATCACCATCACTGTCATTATCAGAACCATCATCACCAACACCATTATCAATATCACCCACCACCACCATCACCATCATCATCTCCATTATCACCACCATCATCACCAACACCATCACCACCAGCACCACCAGCACCATCACCACCAGTACCATCAGCACGCATTATCAGAACCATCATCACCATCACCACCACTGCATTATCAGAACCACCATCACCACCACCATCATCACCATCACCACCACCACCACCACCACCTCTACTTCTGTCATCACTACTGTCGTTGTCACCTCAGTATCTCCACCACCATCGTCGTCACCACCATCACCATCACCATCCTCTCCACTTTCATCCTGGTCACCACTGCTGTCACCATCACCGCCAGTGTCACGGGCTTTCTTCTCCATGCCTCTGTCATCATACCCTCTTCCCACCATATCTACTTGTCAGAATCCTCTTCAACCTTCAGCTCAGATCACCTCCATACCAAAAGGGACACTTCCCCTCCTCTGCGCAGGTTGCGAGTTCTTTGGAGCCTGCGTTTTGCTTGTACAATCAGGCAGCGCATGGTCTGGATCAGACGATGGTGTTACATGCCCACAGTGGGGCTACAGAAAACGACAGGTGTTATTATTACCCTGCAGCACATGCGTCATCCACCTCTCCCATGACCTTTCAGATCCCGCCTTTGACAGCTCATCTGCTGCCCAGAAGTCTGTGAGCTCCTCAGGGTCTCGGAGGTATGATCACTCCCACCCCTGACAGCATGATGCAGAGGGAAGGGTCTGAGCCTTGCTGGTTTCTGAGCTGGAAAGTGATCTGATGTGAACCAGACAAACATGAGGCCCAGGAGCCCCAGCCCAACACAGACAGAGGTTCAAGAGGCCAGGGGACAACGTTGGGGGGAACCACAGTGGTCCCCCTGCACAATGGGAGCCCAGGTGCTTCGTGGTAGGGTATGGTGGGACCAAGAGGCCCTGGACAGGTGGGATAAAAGTTCAAAAGGAGCCAAAGGAGGGAGCCATCCAACTGGTGCAATTAGGCTCCAGTGAGGAAGGCTGAAGTCTAATGAGGTAAACCCTGGGCAGCAACAGGCCAGGGCAGGGACGGGATGGCAGTCAGGACTGCAGCTGCCGACATCGCCAGTCACCTTCACAGCCACGCTGCCCACTGCCTGAGATGACATGCACACCCCGCAACTCCAGCCATGTGGACACAGCAAGCGGTCCTGCCCCCAGGGCAGAAGGCAGAAGCTCATGTCTGTCTTGGGTGGGGACACTGGGAGGAGAAGTGCCTCTAGAGCCCCTCAGGCAGGCAGGCAGCCCTCCACAGTCATTAAGCACCTACTGTATGCCAGGCCATAGAGACATGAACAGGAAGACAGGCTTCCAGCCCTGTGGACAGTTCACAGTGTATCCCCAAATGCAATCCTTCTCTCGGTCACATCCAAATGTCCCCTCCTCCAGAAAGCCCCCTGCCATCTCTGAAGACTTCTCAGGCTAGAGGCACGGCAGAATTGCAGGGCTCTAGGAAGGAAAACTTACCCCTGAGTCTTGCCAGACTTTGCCCTCATCATCCTATGATGAAACACTTCAGCAATAGGTAACTGACAGCCAGTGTGTAGATAGGCGTACGTAGATACAAAGTGTATGTAGGAGGTAGGCTATTTCCCGCTGGCCAGGGAGGAGGTGACTGGGTTCAAGGGAGCCAAGAGGGCCCCCCTGAGAAGCCAGTGAGGTGCACCTTCCCCACCAGCGTGGGGTCAAACCAGTCCATCCTAAAGGAAATCAACCCTGAATACTCATTGAAAGGACTGATGCTGAAGCTGAAGCTCCACTGCTCTGGGCACCTGATGGGAAGAGCCGATTCACTGGAAAAGACCCTGATGCTGGGAAAGATTGAAGGCGGGAGAAGGGGACGACAGAGGATGTGATGGTTGGACGGCATCACCCACTTGATGGACATGACTCTGAGCAAACTCCAGGAGCTAAGTGAAGGTCAGGGAGGCCTGGCGTGCTGCAGTCCATGCGGTCACAGAGTCAGACACGACTGAGCAGCTGAACAGTAACAACCACCACGTGTGCGGCCCCCGCCTTCACTGACCTTCGTGGATGTGGCCGAAGACGTGCAGCCGCGGCTGGACGCGCCTCTGCACCGTGTTGAGCAGCTCCACGCAGCCCACCCGCTGCATCTTCCTGGGGACCCAGTCCAGGAAGCCTGGCAGGGGAGAGAGACGGAGGGCAGTGACGGGGCCCAGGCAGGCCCAGCCCTGGCCCCGCAAAGCCCAGGTCGTAGCTTGGCGGTCTCAGGGACATGGCAGTCCTGGACCCACCCTGCCCTGCCCCAGCCTCAGGGAGGGAAGCCTGGCTCCAGCGTGCACCTCCTGGGGCCTTGTGGCCTCCCCCACCTCCCTCTTCCCCGGCTCCTCTCGCAGGGCCACACAGAGAACACACTTATAAGAGCCCAGGCACCCCAGGCAGCGCGAGGCGGGGGTGGGGTAGGGAAGACGGCTCCACAGCTGAGAGCCTCCAGACCATTCCCGCTCAAAGTGGCCTCAAGGCCGGCATCTACCCATTGCAGAGAGAAGCCAACTCTCTCAGAGGCCTGAGGGGGACAGGTGAGGCCCAAGGTGCGCCAGCAGCAGGGAGGAGTCCGTGAGCAGAATTTGCAGGTCGGAAACTTTCTAAACACATCACAAAATCAGGCAAACGCCCTCTTTATCCTCTGCAGCCTCACGCACGTGCCCGCGTCTGGGTCTGCTTGCACGGCCAGCCTCCCAGAGCTGCGCATATGGTGGCGGCTTATTAGCCTCACATGGCTACACAAACGAAGGGTAATTGATTACTCCAAGCAGACGAGGGCTCAGCTCAGCCCCTTCTCTGCTTGGGCGGGAGAAACAGGTTCCTACAACTGCTGGGGAGGGGAAGACAGACACTGCAAAGAATCACACAGGCTGCAGTGGACCTGACTTAGAGGGGGCGGGGCAGGAAGTGGGAGGGAAGTAGGCTTGGAGCAGACCCTTGGGTTTAAGTCCCAGGCTCTGCTACCTGCTGGCTGTGTGACCTTGGACAAGTCACTTAACCTCTCTGTGCCACATTCAACAATTCATTTAACAACTGGGCTGGGCTGAGCACACAGGCAACCCCCAGAGCAGGGGTTGTGTGCTGTGTGTGAAGCAGACGTGGCAAGGCAGGAGCCCAAAAGATGCTGGTGGGGGAATGGATGGGGAGGAGGAAAGTAAGGAAGGAGGAGATGGAGAGAAGGAGGGAGAAAATAAGAAACCTGCTCCAAGCCCCACTACAAGCCACGTGTCATGCCTAAACCATGTCAGGGCCCTGGGCCTCCAGGTTTCCTCCATTTGAAAATGGGGAACATTTTGTGAGGGTGGAGGGAGGCACCCAAGTGTGCTGGCTGGTCACGTGGCACACATAGGTGCTCAGGACAGCTTCTCCCAAAACAGGTATCAGAGCGAGGGACTCTGGGGCTGCGCTGGGCCTCACCTGGCAACCCTTCCCATCTGGGATGACAAGTGGTGTCGTCAGCTTGGACCGGAGTGGGGCTGTGGGGGCTGGGAGGAAAGCTGGAGACTGCTGGGGTGGGTGGTCTCCCGGAGTGAGGGGTGCACAGGATGGGGCCTGGTGAGAGTGACCTTGTGGTATTCAGCCCCCAGGACTCAGGTCTTTGACACCCCTGAGCTCCACAGTGCCCACCTGTGTGAAAGGGGTAGCTGAGTCTGACCTCACCACCTGGCTATGAGCAGTCCAGGAGGTAACACATGGAGCCCCTGGCACACAGTAGGTGCTCAGGAAATGAGAGCGACAGTGGGGTGACTGGAACCCCAGCACCACGACTCAGAACAGAGCCCTTTGGCAGCCCCCTGAACAGGCCCAGCGCCCCCTGGCCCCAGCACCCAGAGCCCTGTGTCCTCCCAGCACTACCAGGGATCGGGCCGGGAGCCCGAGGCGGGGGTGGATGAGTCTTACCCAGCGGCGGTCCATGCGTTATCAGGACGTCCACGCCTTCGGGAATGAGGTTCCATTTCTCCAGCAGCGCTTGGCCACGTGGGAGGTTAAAACCCCAGCCATAAAACCAGGGCTGCCTGTTGGAGAAGAGCAGGGGGTTCAGAGGTGGCCACCGAGAGTGGGCGTGATGAGGCAGGAAAGGTGGGCCTCAGTGCCACTCAGCCATCAGGACCAGTCGGATACCCAGGACCTCACACCCAGGAGGTGTCCACCTGGATGGGGATTCAAGGTGCGAATTCATTACCTACCCAGTTAATGACCAGTCTTGTCTGTTTGTTTCCAGCTTTGTCTCACTCAGGATCTCAGTTCGCAAACTAGGGATCGAACACATGCCCCCTTCAGAGGAAGCTTGGATTCTTAACCACTGGAATGCCAAGGAAGGCCTCTGATGCACCTTTTCCCTCTTCAGTTCAGTTCAGTCACTCAGTCGTGTCCGACTCTTTGCGACCCCATGAATCGCAGCAC
>SJYX01008696.1:162225-172659 GCA_006410675.1 Oreotragus oreotragus | reverse complement strand
CATGCGAAGAGTTGACTCATTGGAAAAGACTCTGATGCTGAGAGTGATTGGGGGCGGGAGGAGAAGGGGACGACAGAGGATGAGATGGCTGGATGGCATCATGGACTCAATGGACGTGAGTCTGAGTGAACTCCAGGAGATGGTGATGGACAGGGAGGCCTGGCGTGCTGCGATTCATGGGGTCGCAGAGTCGGACACGACTGAGCAACTGAACTGAACTGAACTGATGGGTTCAATGGTGAGCATGTGACCTTGACCCTTCCAGCTGGAGGCAACTCCAGATGTTTCCTTCAGTGATGAGAGAAAGGAACGCTGTCACACCTGCATATCAACCAGTGAGCTTCCTACCCTGGGAGCTGTCAGCACCTATTAAACTGTCCTCAAGGGAGCTGGCTGGAGCACATGGTCCAGGGCAGCAGCTGGACCAAACTGCATCTGACACCCACCGCGCCTCTGCACTGCCCAGTTACATGGGCCATTAGAAAGCCATCTGAACTGGGTTTTCATTGACAATGAAAGTATTCCAACTGAGTCAGCTCTTAGGCCTAAGTCATTATGAGATCCCCAAATTAACACAGCCCTTTAGCATCTACAAAGTCACTGCCATCACTGTCACCATTGCCATCATCATCACCACCACCACCACCACCACCAACACCTTCACCCCGTCATTACTATCATCACCATTGGGGGTCAAATTGTGTCTCCCCCAAAATATTAATGTATGTGGAAGTATGAACCAATACCTGTGAATGTGACCTTATCTAGAAGTAGGGTCTTCACAGACATAATCCAGGTGAGGTCATACCTGATTAGAGCGGCCCTAATCCAGTGACTGGTGTCCTCAGAAAACACAGACACACAGCGGTAAGGGCCATGTGACAATGGCTGCACAGACTGGAGTGACTGTCTGCCAGTCCAGGAATCCCCAGGCTTCCAGCAACCACCAGAAGCTGGGAGAGTGACGGAACAGATCTTCCCTCTGTAAGAACTAACCTCGGTGACACCTTGATTTCAGACTGCCAGTCTCCAGAATTGGGCAGAATTGACACCTGTTGTTTTGAGCTTCGTGGTTTGTGATAATTAGTTCTGCAGCCCTAGGAAGCTAATAGAATCACCATCACCACCATCACCCCCTCATCGGCCACCCCAGGGACCTTCACACCTGCAGCAAGGTGGGCAGACAGGTCTCTTTCTTCCTGCTTTATGGATGAGGAGACTGAGGGCCATGGAGTAGAAAGCAAAAACTGTCGCCAGCATTCCCTGCACACCGACTTTTTGCCAAGTGCCAGTTATTCCTAAGGGACATCAATCTTGAATATTCACTGGAAGGATGGATGCTGAAGCTGAAGCTCCAATACTTTGGCCACCTGATGCAAACAGCTAACTCACTGGAAAAGACCCTGATGCTGAGAAAGAATGAGGGCAGGAGGAGAAGGGGACGACGGAGATGAGATGGTTGGAGGGCACCATCGACTCAATGACCGTGAATCCGAGCAGACTCCAGGAGATAGTGAAGGACAGGAAAGCCTGGCATGCTGCAGTTCATGGGGTCACAAAGAGTCAGAAACGATTCAGTGACTGAACAACAATCTGATTACACTGCAGGAAAGGGTTCACCTAACTCTCACAAGAATCCAGTGAATTCAGGGCTAGGATTATTCCTATTTTTCAGATGAGGAACCAGAGGCTCAGAGAGGTGAGCTGGCTCAGGGATCTGGGCCCAGGTGCAAAGACTTCCAGGCTGGGCACCTCCTCACCATTTGCCGACACACTCTGCACAAGTTGGTCATGGGGCTGGGCTTTCACATCCAAAGCCTCTCATGTGCCCAGAGCTGCCACTAAAATCCCCCTCCATGGCCCATGAGCACCCCCGGGGGAGGCTGACACCCCTGGCTATTGACCCACTGCCTCTGCCGTATTGGCAGCCGCCCAGTGCACCTCTATGGAACCCTGGGGGTTCCAGGGAACAGCATTTGAGAACTGACTTAGTCCCACCATGGTAGGTTCTGGACAAGACTGAGGTTCAGCGACAGAGGAAGGGAGGTCCCCAGGGTCACACCGTGGTCATTGTAGAAGTCATTCTGACCCCCTCTCCCCGCAGCCTTTGAGCCTGCAGTGTCAAGTCCTGGAGCATAAGCTTGTGAAGGAGCAAGATGAGTGGCCACACTGGCCTTTTGGGGGCAAAGGTCCTTTCCCATTTCAGACACTTGTGGGGTTCCCCTGTGCTGCCAGCCTTTGCTCACCCGTGACCCCTGCCCGGGACACTGGGTTCCTCCCCTCCTCTTGCCTGCCCCCTCCCACAGCATGTTTCTTCTTCAAAGTCCTGTCTCCTCTATCTTCCCTCTCACCCCAAATGCCCAGCACCTGCCCGGGGGAGGGGCAGATGTTTGTTCAACGACCAGTGTTGAGAGAGACAGCCTGGATGAATGAGTGAGCTTGTGAACCGGATGTCAAACAGAACTCTTTCTGTTGTCTTGGGATTGCAGCCAAAACCTCAAGGCTGGATATGATCCTCCATTTGGAATGAAAGCCCCCAGGTACCATCCAGAAAAACTTACTACTAAAAGCAAACAGCACACGCCAGGCTACCATCTCCCCAAGCCCACACCAGGCTAACTTTAGATCTTGAGGGAGACTTGTGGCTCCTGCCTTGTTCTTGGGGTGGGGGATGGGGTTTCTGGACACCCAGCCATGAGTGGGTACCAGAGGAACCACTCGTATGGGCGGGGACCTGGGGGCCTGCCTGCAGGGCCCATGAGAGAGAGAGAGACAGTGAAGGGTAGGCACAGAGAGCTGTCTGCACCCCCAGGCCTGGGCCGCCCCGAGGGATCCCCAAGCTCAGGACGCGCCCTGCATGTGATGAGACCAGGGGCCTGGGGCTGGAGAGGGCAGCGAGGTGGGCAGCCCTGGGGAAAGCCCCTTCAGAAGGTGCCTCCTCCCTCAGGCATACCTGACCCAGGCCTGCCTTAGCATGTCTGCAGAAAGCTGAGGGATCTTTCTGCAGAAAACATCCCCTCCAAACGTATACACGATTTTACAACCAACTTGGAGGGAATCAGAAAAAAGTCAGAGTTTCAGAAAAACATCTATTTCTGCTTTACTGACTATGCCAAAACCTTTGACTGTGTGGATCACAACAAACTGTGGAAAATTCTGAAGGAGATGGGAATACCAGACCACCTGACCTGCCTCTTGAGAAACCTGTAGGCAGGTCAGGAAGCACCAGTTAGAACTGGACATGGAACAACAGACTGGTTCCAAATAGGAAAAGGAGTACGTCAAGGCTGTATATTGTCTCCCTGCTTATTTAACTTATATGCAGAGTACATCATGATAAATGCTGGACTGGAAGAAACACAAGCTGGAATCAAGATTGCCAGGAGAAATATCAATAACCTCAGACATGCAGATGACACCACCCTTATGACAGAAAGTGAAGAAGAATTAAAGAGCTTCTTGAGGAAAGTGAAAGAGGAGAATGAAAAAGTTGGCTTAAAGCTCAACATTCAGAAAATGAAGATCATGGCATCCAGTCCCATTACTTCATGGCAAATAGATGGGAAAACAGTGGAAACAGTGGCTGACTTTATTTTTTTGACTCCAAAATCACTGGAGATGGTGACTGAATCCATGAAATTAAAAGATGCTTACTCCTTGGAAGGAAAGTTATGACCAACCTAGATAGCATATTGAAAAGCAGAAACATTACTTTGCCAACAAAGGTCCATCTAGTCAAGGCTATGGTTTTTCCAGTGGTCATATATGGATGTGAGAGTTGGACTGTGAAGAAAGCTGAGTTCCGAAGAATTGATGCTTTTGAACTGTGGTGTTGGAGAAGACTCTTGAGAGTCCCTTGGACTGCAAAGAGATCCAACCAGTCCATTCTGAAGGAGATCAGTCCTGGATGTTCATTGGAAGGACTGACGCTGAAGCTGAAACTCCAATACTTTGGCCACCTGATGCGAAGAGCTGACTCATTTGAAAAGACCCTAATGCTGGGAAAGACTGAGGGCAGGAGGAGAAGGGGACAACAGAGGATGAGATGGTTGGATGGCATCACCAACTCAATGGACATGGGTTTGGGTAGACTCCGGCAGGTGATGGATAGGAAGGTCAGCCGTGCTGCGGTTCATGGGATCGCAGAGTCAGACACAACTGAGCAACTGAACTGAACTGGAGGGAATCTTGGGATCATACAGACCTGGGTTAGAATGGGTCCACCTCTAATTACTTACATGACCTTGGGCAAGTGGCTTAATGTCTCTATGCCTCAATTATCCCCCCCCAATAAAATGGGCATAATAATAACACCATTTGCCTCAATACAGCTTTGAAAACAATTAATCCAGGTAAAGTGCTTACAAAAGGGCCTGGTCCAGTGCTTTTCAACTGCCATCCTCTCCATCACCATCACCATCATCACCACCATCATAACCATCATCACCACCATCATAACCATCATCGGCATCACCATGTCCATAGCATAACCACCACCATCAGCAGCACCACCATCATAACCACTGTCATAACCACCACCATTACCACCACCACCATCACCACCATCACAATCTCTATCATTAAAAAACCCCTCCTGAAACCCTCTCATGGAACCTGGATGAAAAACCTTTATAGCCGCCTGCTGCTGCTGCTGCTGCTGCGTTGCTTCAGTCGTGTCCGACTCTGTGTGACCCCACAGACAGCAGCCCACCAGGCTCCCCCGTCCCTGGGATTCTCCAGGCAAGAACACTGGAGTGGGTTGCCATTTCCTTCTCCAATGCACCTTTAGCCTAGGGCAGGGCTTTTCAAACTGCATTTTGAAGGGTCAAACCACATTTAAAAAAAAAAAGAAAAAGAAAAGGAAAAAACAGTAGAAAACATCAGGGTACAGCATAGCAGGGAAGGGACACTTCAGTTAAATATATTTGTGTTTAAATAGACACCCACATAAGGGTGTACTGAGTCACAATGCAAGAAAGACAAATGCTTTTCCTACCACAGCTCCTGGTCAAAAACGGTTGACAGCCCTAACATACAGCTCACAGCTCTGCCATTCTGAAGTCCTCAGAGTCTGGGTGCCCTCAAAGCCCCACTTTGGCTGAGCCGGGACGGGGTCCCTGCAGGGGAGGCTGCAGCAGCCTGGAAACTGCTCCCAAAGCCGAGCCCGGTGGCCCCCGGAAGCCCGCAGCCCGTCAGCTTACAAGAAAAGGAACAACGCCCTTCTGGTGCCGTCTTGCAAACACAGCATCCATTTTTCAAAAATCCTAATCAAATATTTACAAGAGGGGAACGAGACCTCATCAGTATGGAGAGAAGACGTCTGCTTGTTCCCATGAGTCGCGGCAGGAGCGGCTTTTTGGAAAAGACACTCAGCAACATATCAGAGGCCCCACAGGCCCCCCGGGAGCCCACCCACACGAGCTCCTGCCTACTCCACCTTCCCTTTCAGCACCCACGAGCCTGCGTCTGAGGGTGGCATTTCCCCAGAGATGGTTCTTGGAAACATGTGCCCTCATAATCCTGGGAAGCTGGAATCCACCCCACCCCCAGGGATGCCCAAGATGTTTGCTCAAGGGCACCCAAGTTGGCATCAGACACCCCGCCTCTGCCCCGGGGTGGGACGCTCCCAGACTCTATGTGTGTGTAAACTGGGATAAGGACGCCTGTGCCCCAGATCTTACCCATTAGAGGGGCTCCTTCCTGCTCGATGCTGTGCCCCACTGGCTGACACAGACGGCAGATAGAGAGGGTGGGCGGGAGGACATTTATGAGATCGGAAGTACCACCACCACGAAAACACACCTCCAGATTTCCAGGGGTGCTGTCACTGAGAAATGGGCAAGCTCTGGCCTTGACTGAAATTTGGGGGAAGCAGAGAGTCAAGTTATGCAAGGGACCGTCCAGAGGAGATGTTCTTCAGGGGGTCTGCAGGCTGTTAGCGGGCCTTTCCTGAGGGAGGCCAGAAGTAGGGGCCAGAGCAGCAGGAGAGACCGACCCTTCAGGGTGACCACACTCCCCAGGGTCTGGAAAAGCCACGCGTACGTGACATCCAGCCAGGTTTGTGCCATGGGAAGAGACGCCAAAGGGCGGTGGGTGGCACTTGCCCTTCCTGACGGTGAAGTTGGCCCAGATTCCCCCGGCACCCTCGTTTGGTCATTTGACTCCCTCTCCTGGTCCAGCGGGGCCTTCTGGGGTCAGAGGTGAAGTTAAAGGCTGCCCGGGGTTCCAGACAGAGGACAAGGCAGGCAGGGGCCCTTGGGGACTGTCATCCAAGCAGCCAAGCTCCAGCATCCCCCAGCCACCCTGGGGGCAGCCGTGGTCTGAGGCCCACGAGTGTCCTGGGACCCTGGTGCTGCCAGGACCATGGTCCCCGGCCCCAACACAGCTGGCATCTCGCCCGGACCCACAGCCTGACTGCCCCCAGGCCGAGGAGCCCCGACATCCACCCACCGTCCAAGACACATCACAGACCCCAAGGAGCTCGGGCGGATCAGAATTCCGACTGAGTGATGGCAGGCAGCTTTATGTCCTGAATTTCTGTCTTTCTGTTCTAAAGTAACCATTGGAATAATTTTCTTACAGAATGATAGTTGCCATGACAACCAGAGCAAATTTTCCTTTTCTGAAACAGATGTCTCATTTAGTTGAAAATTAGAATGTGAACAAACCCATGGGAAAAATTAATTCAAACTTTAACAGAGCGCTGAATACAATGTAATCTCTCAGAGGTTAACCCCTTAACAGCTTTTTTGTGCGCTTATGGTAACCTTCGAATCCCGTCTAATTAGGCCCGCTTAGCCAATATAAATGACCTCCACGTGGCCAATCATTAAACGGTTTCCCCCTGAAGTGTGAATTCTGGGCTCCCTAACAGCAGGCGGGAGGGAGGCAATACTTGTCTGTAGAAAACAGCCTGCCCTACTCTGGTGTCTCCATCTCCCCAGGTAAGGCGCACACCCCTGGGAAGGGGCTGTACTGGGGGCCATTTAATCAGCCACTCTGTCTCCCGGGGATGCTGGGGTGTGGGGCGGAGGAGGTCCAGGGGGCCCTAGGTACAGCTGGGCCTGGCGGTAAACCCAGACCAGGGCGCGATGCCTGAGAGCGGAGGGCAGGGGAGGGGCCCCCTTACTGGGGGGTGTCAAGAGGCCACTGGGGTGACACCCACACAGGCCGAGCTCCAAAGACTCTCCACGAGCCCCCAGTTCTCACACCCATCCTGGGACGCAACTGCCATCACGGCCTCATTACAGATGCAAAATCTGAGGTTCAGAGAGGTTCTGAGATTTGCACAAGGTTACCTGGGAACCAAGTGGCATGGCTAGGACTCCAATCCAGACTGCGGACTCCAGAGCTGGGCGCTCCACCTCCACCCCAGAGCGATGACAGTCCCCTAGAGCCTGCCCGTCTGCCTGAGCGAACCCCACTTTCCCAGCCATGCTCACACCTTAGCTCAGCCAGTCCTCAGGACAAAGCTCTCGGGAGGCCCCCACTTGAGCGATGAGGAGACAGTGCCACAGAGAGGCCAAGCAGTGTGTCTGAGCACACACAGGAGGCTAGATCGCCTGGACCAGGGCTCCTGGCTCCTGCACCCTGCCTAGTGGGCCACTGGCCTGAAGAGGATCCCGCTGCGGCGGCCGGGCCCCTGGTTCTCCTTCTTCCATGACGACTGTCTGCCTGTCCCTCTGAGCAACTCTTGAATGTCCCCCGTCTGCTCCCCTTCTCTGAGCCTGGCTTCAGAGAGAGGACATGCCTCTCATACACCCTGTGACTTCTACTCTAGAACCTTCCATGGCTCCCCATCACCTCCAGGACAAGCCTGGACCGCATGGCCTGGCACACAGGGCCCCTGGGCTCTGCCCCAGCCTACCTTCTGGACCGTCCGGCTCAGACTCCCCAGTGAGCTCACCACCCACCAGCCACAACGATCCTCTGCTTCCTGAACCCAGCCCAGCCTCTTCCCACCTTTGGGTTTTGGCTCGTACTGTTCCAGCCATCTGAAATGCCCTTCCCAGCCTCTCCTCGGAACCCATGACTAGTGATATATTAAGACCTGAGTCAAAGGCCACCTCCTCCAGGAAGCTTCCCCTGATCACCTCCATCTCTGAGCACAGGTAACCCTTCCTTCTCTGAGCACCCTTGCACTGGCTCCTTCAGGGCAGGCCCAGGTCAACCATCCCTGAGTCCTTCCTGCCCAAAAGATGGCTGAGTCTAGGCAGACGTCAGGGAGGGCTTGCATCAGGTGTGCATGAATGAATGATGGAATGAACTGACAGGTGCTCTACCTGGCAGACAGACAGATGGGAAGAACTTAGCATGAACCCTCTCCTCCCCGCATCCTCCCGACAGGATCCTCCCCAGAGGATCCTCCCCAGAGCCCCTGGAAATCCTGAAGACCTGAGACCCGCCCCCCGCTACTCCCAGGAACAGAAACAGAACTCTCACCATCTGCTGGGCTTCCCATTCTCCCTTCCGCTGCCACAACCTGCCTGGGGGAACTGTGTGCCCATTTCACAAGGGGGGCCTCAGAGGCGATGCTCACATCTTTGGCTCCTCCCGACTCCCCTCCCTCAGGGGACCATCCCTGCCTCCCCAGGCAGCCCGTTCCCCAGGTGAGGGCCAGGGCGGCTGTCCTGCAGATGGAAGGGAAAAGCCTCCTCAGTGCCCGCTCCCGCAGGACAGGTGGGCCTCTGCTTCTGCCTCTCCTTCTACAGGAGGAAGGCTGCAGTGGCCGGCAGGGACCTTTCACCGCAGAGGCCGCCCCTGAGCTCAGACAAGCCTGACAAGACAAGACAAGTTCAGGCAAGACGAGTGGACCAGGTCCACTCCAGGCCCAACACGCATCCTGATCCTCATCTACCCTTCCTGCCCCAGCACCCTCTCCCCCAAAGGCCAGGTTTTCTGGGGCCACTTCCAGGGAGCCGGCCACGGCCCCTGCCTCTCAGGTGAGGATGACACCTGTCACTGGCCCATGTGTGTCCTGGGACCCTCTCGGCTCCCCAGCAAGTCTGTGCTCAATCCACAGCAAGGGAAGACCAAGGCTCAGAGGGCGTTGATGTGCCTGGGTCCCCCAAGCCAGCTCCTGCTGACTCCTCATCCCACAGGCGCCCCGGCCTCCCGGGAGGTCCCGGCTCTGAGGGAGACAGGCATGCTTTGCTCCTTCTCTGCATCTTCCGGGCTGGTGAGTCGAGGGGGCCTGAGGGAGACGCTGCCACCCACCCTGCGGTAGGGCCAGCAGGAGCAGGCCTGTCAGTCACACCCCGTGCCTGGCGCCCACTTACGGCAAGTCAGCGAGGTGGGTGAACCCAAAATGGGGTCCTTTGTCATTGCTAATTAATTTTCCCCACCCTTCCACGCTCAGAGTCATTCATCTTCTGTTTGGCTGGGACTCTGTGACAGGAAGAAGGCAGACGATGCGTTCAAACATTAATCTCATGTAGAAGAGTGTGCGTGTGTGTGTGTGTTGAGGGGCCCTTCTATGAAGAAAACAGTGTGAAATCAGGAAGGATAAGGACAGGAAAGGCAGAGCAGAAGAGAGTGCCATGTGTGAGAGAAGAGCATCTGTGTGCAGGAGTGTGTGTGTGAGAAGACGGAACACACATGTGCGAGAGAAAGCGTATGGAAGAGGGAGAGAGTGTGTGCATGTGGGTGTGTGTCCTGCATGTGTGGTGTGGGGGCTCTGTGTGTGTATGTATGAGTACATGTATGTGTGCACATGTGTGACAGAAAGCATATGGGAGAGAGAGACAATGCGTACATGTGTGTGTCTGTATTGCATGTGTGATGTGAGGGCCTTGTGTGTGTACAGCTGTGTATGTGTACATGTGTGTGTGCATGTGTATTGCATGTGCAGTGTGAGAGCTCTGTGAATGTACAGCTTTGTGTGTGTATGTGTGTGCATATGTGCATGGTGGTGTGGGGGTTCTGTGTGTGTATGGCTGTGTATGTGTGTACGTGTGTGTGTGTGTGTGTATTGCATGTGCAGTGTGAGAGCTCTGTGAGTGTACAGCTGTGTGGGTGTACGTGTGTGTGCATATGTGCATGGTGGTATGGGGGCTCTGTGTGTGTACATGTACGTGTGCATGTGTGTGTCTGTACTGCATATGTGGTGTGGGGGCTCTGTGTGTACAGCTGTGTATGTGTGTACATATGTGTGTGCGTACTGCATGTGTGGTGTGAAGGCCCTGTGTGTGTGCGGCTGTGTATGTGTGTACATGTGTGTTTGTGTGTGTGTTGCATGTGCAGTGTGAGAGCTCTGTGTATGTACAGCTGTGTGTGTGTACATGTGTGTGTGCATGTGTGCATGGTGGTGTGGAGGCTCTGTGTGTGTACGTGTACGTGTGCATGTGTTGTGTGGCGTGCATGTGTGCTGCATGTGCTGTGTGGGGGTCCTGTGTGTGTGTGTTAGTGTGTGGATGTGTGTGCGTGTGTGGGGTG
>SJYX01008696.1:149751-161091 GCA_006410675.1 Oreotragus oreotragus | reverse complement strand
TGTGTGTGTTTGTGTGTGCATGTGTGTGCATGTGTGTGGTGGGGACTGTGTGTGTGCGTAGCTGCATGTGTACATATGTATGCACCTGTGTGCATGTGTTGTGTGGCGTGCATGCATGCTGCATGTGCTGTGTGGGGGTCCTGTGTGTGTGTGCATGTGTGTGCATGTGTGGGGTGGGGACTCTGTGTCTGTGCGTAGCTGCATGTGTACATATGTGTGCACCTGTGTGCGTGTGTTGTGTGGCGTGCATGCGTGCTGCATGTGCTGTGTGGGGGTCCTGTGTGTGTGTGTGTGTTAGTGTGTGCCTGTGTGTGCATGTGTGGGGTGGGGACTCTGTGTGCGTAGCTGCATGTGTACATATGTGTGCACCTGTGTGCGTGTGTTGTGTGGTGTGCATGCGTGCTGCATGTGCTGTGTGGGGGTCCTGTGTGTGTGTGTTAGTGTGTGCATGTGTGTGCATGCACCCAGAGGCAGCAAAGCGCGGGGCCAGAAAGTGAGGAATTTTTTCCTCCAGCCAAACTTGTCAATCAAAGACCCTGCCTGTCAATGCAGGAGACACAGGTCCAATCCCTGAGCCAGGAAGACCCCACATGCCCTGGAGCAGCCAAGCCCCTGCATCACAGCTGCCGAGCCTGTGCCCCAGCGCTCACAAGCCACGGGCCACAGCTGCTGAGTCCGTGCTC
The DNA here is from genome assembly GCA_006410675.1 of Oreotragus oreotragus. NCBI lineage: Eukaryota > Metazoa > Chordata > Mammalia > Artiodactyla > Bovidae > Oreotragus > Oreotragus oreotragus. The sequence continues at coordinate 160,408 of SJYX01008696.1, read as the reverse complement.
GGCAACGAGGGGCCACCTCAAAGAGAAGGCCACGCGCTGCGGTTAGAGAGCCGCCCTGCTCTCTGCAACTAGAGAAAAGCCACAGGCCAACAAAGGCCCAGCACAGCCAAATAAGTAAAAATTATCCCAAAAAAGTCATCGGCCACCAGTGGTGTACAAGGTTGACAAGTGTAACATCCGGCGGAGGAAGGAGAGGGAACTGACCGCTGGTGGAGGACACTGCTCATCCCTGGGGGACCCTCCCAAGCCCGTCACGTTGCCATCACAGGACTGACCAAGGGACCACTTGTGGGCACCACAGCTCAGGTGGGGCTTGCAGTCAGCCTGAGAGGCAGGCTTCCCAGCTTCCCTTGAACAGACGCAGGCTGTTCCCAAATTGATTTGGGCTCCAGGTAGGTGAGAGAGGGGTGAACCCAGATTCTGCGATGTTCCAACCAGCAGCTCCGGGGGCCTCACTTGGAGCACCTAGGCAGGGCCCCGGAACGGGGCTCTGGAGTGTTTACCACTGATGGGGCCAGGAACCTGGGACCCTGAAGGCCAGCCCCGACTGGTTCAGCAGCCTAACAGGGGCTACAGGAAGGATGTGCCAGGGGACAGGCTGGAAAACCACAGCTGATGAAGCAGGTCAAGGCTGGCCACCCCCGGAGCCGCCCAAGTCCAGTTCCTGCCTATGGCTGAGATCCTGGACCTGTCGCTTGACTTCCCCACGCCTTGCCTCACCCTCCCCCACAAACCAGGGATAAGAACAGTCCTGCCTTGTCCTGCGGGGAGTGCCTGGCAGAGTGAGGGGACTGTGGAGCAGCTCTTGGGAAGTCTGCGGAATGAGGGCTGCAGGTACCGAAGGAGACTAAGAGCCTTGGCCTCTCTTGTCTCAACAGACCAAGCCCATGGCCCATGCTGAAACCATCTAGAAATGCAGGATGGAGTGTAACAAGCACGGCTTAAATGCCCCGGGACCTCCAGCCTCTGAAGCTGGGAATGTGGGTCTTCATGGTCGTGAGGCAATGGGCAGAGGTTAGTAGGAGGTGTGACCACAAAGCTGGCCCTGAGAAGACTTCTGGGAAAAGCAGACGCCTCCACCAGGGAGAGGATGCTTCCCCTGGACCCTTGACCCAGGCTTCCACAGGCGGTAGACCTGCAGGCCCCCACAACTCTAGGCCAGGAAAGGACTGGAAAGCAGTCCCTGGCTGTGCGCACCCACAGGCTGGGGCAGACATGTGGGGTACCCCCAACTCAGGCGTCCCAGGACCCCCTGACAGAGCCTTGCAGAACAGAAGCGGGCTTGTGTGTTCAATTGCCCAGTCGCGTCCGACTCTGCGGCCCCGTGGACTGCAGCCCACCAGGCTCCTCTGTCCACGGGATTCCCCTGGCAAGAATACTCGAGCGGGTTGCCACGCCCTCCTCCACGGGATCTTCCCGACCCAAGGGGTCAAACCCACATCTCCTGCATTGCAGGCAGATTCCTTGCAGCTGAGCCACCTGGGAAGCTTTAAGAGCAAGAGCAGGCAACCTCAAATTACAACACCCCAAACACCGTGGAGAATTACTGCAGAGCCTGAAAAGTCAGTATTTTTTTTTTTTAAGATTTAAAAGATTTTCTTAATAGCAAAAGAGCAAAGGGTTATAGGTGGTTGGAGTCGAGTCCCAGACCCAGCCACTCCTCACTCCGAGCCAGGAGGACCTAGGGTCAAGAGCCCAGCAAGAGGCGCAGCAGTCCACACTGGCCTCACTGTGATCACCCACCACCCTTGGCCCGCAGGGGCAGTGCGGGCTGCCTCGGGCCCCGCCCCACCCAGGATCCTGCCCCACTCACCCAGTCTTCCCAGGACTTTGACCACATGCTGGTAAGAGGTGCTGAGAAGCAAGGGAAAGTTAGGAGCTCATAATTTCATTCTCTATTCTTTTTTTCTCTAAAAGATGTATTTCATCAAGNTGCCTCGGGCCCCGCCCCACCCAGGATCCTGCCCCACTCACCCAGTCTTCCCAGGACTTTGACCACATGCCAGCCCAGTACGGGAGGGATGAAGGTCTCCCTGGCAGCCACAGGCTTGTGCGGCCACGCTCCCGGGGCACCGTGACTTTCTAGAAGTCATCTCTGACTGGGCCCTGGGCACTGAGCCTTGGCCCAGAGCAGCTTAGAGGAAGGGAGTGGGAACCAAGCACAGAAGAAGAGGAAGAGCTCAGCTGTTACAAACTCCTAAGTGTTAGAAAAAAACAATTCTGTATACATACCGTATTCATTTATGGGTTTTGGATGCATTTTTTGTTCTCATTTAACTGAAATCGGCCTTGATTTTTTTTTTTTTTTAAAGGAGTGAGAGAGGGAGTGAAGTTGGCACGCAGCTAGTCCATCTGGTCTAATTACTTCTGGTATTTTGAAAGAAGGCATCTAAACCTGCTGAGACAGGAAACTTTGAGAAGTGGCGGCCGGGCCGCTGCTGGGTGTCCGGGCTGGGATCCTGCTCGGTGACTCGGAGGCCTGGCCGCCTGTGGGCAGGGCAGGGCCTGGGGGCAGCTGGGAGGCTGAGGGGCCAGCGTGAGTGGTGACCTCGGGTCAGGTCTCGGCTTCTGTGAAATGAGTGGGCACTCCTCTCGTGCATGGGTGTTCTTAGGATTCATGTCTTTTGCATTAGACGCTTGGCACACACTAGGCATTCAACACACGGTGGTCCCACCTGCCCCCAAACCTTTCCAGCTACTGCTTCGACTGCCCAGAATGGGGCCTGGGGGAGGTTGTCTACCTACAGCCTGTGTGGCCCTGGGTGAGGCTGGTGGTGGGCTTCAGTCTGAGCTCCCTCTTCTCTGTGTGCACAGAGCAGGCCTGGTGCAGGGTGGGGTGGGCAGACAGGAACTCAGCTGCCAGGGAATTTAAAACCTGTGCCCCGAAGGTGCTGATGAGACAATAACAGAGTTACTGTTTATACCACTGAGCTGACCAGAAGCTCTACACTTGTAGCTGCTCCAGCGGCTCAAACCTTCACCACCAGGAGGAGGTCTGATCCTTGGCCCCATTATATAGCTGAGAAGACTGAGGCCCACGAGGTGAAGTGGCTGGCTGAAGGTCCCACAGTAACTGAGAGTCCCTCTGGGCCTCCCCAGAACTGAAGACAGAGAGGTTGCTAAAATAAAATGCTTTCTAAAAGACTTGATGAAATACATCTTTTAGAGAAAAAAAGAATAGAGAATGAAATTATGAGCTCCTAACTTTCCCTTGCTTCTCAGCACCTCTTACCAGCATGTGGTCAAAGTCCTGGGAAGACTGGGTGAGTGGGGCAGGATCCTGGGTGGGGCGGGGCCCGAGGCAGCCCGCACTGCCCCTGCGGGCCGAGGGTGGTGGGTGATCACAGTGAGGCCAGTGTGGACTGCTGCGCCTCTTGCTGGGCTCTTGACCCTAGGTCCTCCTGGCTCGGAGTGAGGAGTGGCTGGNCCCACCCCCCGCCCCGCCCAGAAGACAGGTCCCTGCTTTCCTGGAGCCTTGACTATTCTGGTCAGGAAAAGAGACTTGGAAGAAATTGGTTGCCAGGGTAATTAAGACAGTGTGGTCCTGGAGCTAAGCGGACTGAAGGGGCAGGAGACAGCCCAGACACAGCTCCCCGCCTGTCAGGTGAGAAGGGCAACGCGGAGTGGCCGGAAAGGACGAACTCCATATGCGTGCCGGGCCACGCGGAAAATCCCGATGGGATCCCTACCTCACGCCGTCAGTCCGATCACGGCCAGTGGAGCTAACACCTAAAGAGAAAAGGCAAAACCGTGAAGATCTCCGATAATGTGGAAACGCATTCATGACTTCACGGGAGGGCTTTCTTAAACAGGACACAGAAAGCACGAACCACAGAGAAAAACAGGCCTGTGACCGCTTACGCTGCTCCCAGGTGGCTCAGATGGTAAAGCGTCTGCCTGCAACGCAGGAGACCCAGGTTCGATCCCTGGGTCGGGAAGATCCCCTGGAGGAGGAAATGGCCACCCACCCCAGTATTCTTCCCTGGAAAAGTCTATGGATGGAGGAGCCTGGTAGGTCCATGGGGTCACAAAGAGTGGGACACGACTGAGCGACTTCACTTTGCACCAAAATTAAGACCTTCTGGTCATGGCAGCCCACTGCTGCATTCTCGCCTGGAGAATCCCATGGGCAGAGGAGCCTGGCAGGCCATGGTCCAGGGGGTCGCAGAGTCAGACACAACTGAAGCGACTAAACGCACACGGTCATCAGAAGGCACCACCAGGAGAGGGAAGAGGCAGGTCATAGGAGAGGGAAGAGGCAGGTCGTAGAGGAGGGAAGAGGCAGGTCGCAGGGGAGGAAATGCTGCTTGAGACATTACACGTGATGACGGGCTTGCCTGCCGAGTAAAGAATCTCTATGGATAAATACGAAAAGGGCAGACAACCCAATTACTTTTTTAAATGGGCAAAAGACCTGAGCCCATCACAAAAGAAGAAAGCTAAGTAGCCAAGATTCTCAGCCTCACAGGTCATCAAGGGAACGCAAGTGAAGACCACATAGTGATACCAGCCCAGCCCCCAGATGGACACAACTTACAAGCCGCATACAGTGCTTGCAGCGGGGCAAGACAAGTGACTGCTGCCTCTTGGCCTCCACTGAAGAGCTGCGCAGAGGATCTCCTGACCACCCCATTCCCAGGTGTGTGTGTGGGCATCCTCATTCAAGAGTATATCTCTCTGTGCACTAAGATACATGTGGGGTGTTCACAGTAATATCATTTATAATGGGCCTATTTGTAGAATGGACAAATAAGTCATGAAATATTCAGACAATGAAATCCTACACAGCAATGAAAAAAGGCCCAAGCACAACTGCACGCGATGACATGGCGGAATCTTAAAAACAGAATATTGAGTGAAAAAAGCAGGCACAGTACAACGCAGGAGCCCATCTTTACAACATTCAAAAACCAAGCAGAACCCAGCTATCTCAGGGTTAGGATGGCCAGACGATCTCCCCGTTAAATTTGAATTTCAGGCAAACAATATATAGTTTTTTTTTTTAACTGTTAGTACATTTTGGTGGTTCAGATGGTAAAGAATCTGCCTGCAATGCAGGAGACCGGGGCTCGCTTCCTAAGTCAGGAAGATCCCCTGGAGAAGGGCATGGCTACCCTCTCCAATATCCTTGCCTGGGAAATCCCACAGACAGAGGAGCCAGGTGGGCTACAGTCCATGGAGTCTCAAAGAGCCAGACACGACTGAGCAGAAACGCTTCCATTTTTGACATTTAAAATATTGCAGAGGGCATACTCAGATTAAAAAATTATTCTCTCTCTGCCTCTGACCATTCTGCAAAGTGGGGTTGCTAATGGTGCCCTGTCGTGGGGGGAAGAGCCAGGCTGGATCCATTCTTGGGCCCCCTTCCCTTCAGGGGACCAGGCACCCAGTGGCCACTGTGGGCCGCCAAGTGTGTGTCAGACAAGAAGTGGAACCGCTCAGGTCTGATCCACTTGAGCATCTCCATGTGGTCTTACTTAAAGGAAAGGCCAGTCATGGTAACTGTGAGTTTTCTGTCGGCTTCCTCCTCCTGGCTAACTTCGGTGAGTCCTCAATATCAAGGCCAGCCTTGTCCCACTCCTGACCTCCCAAGTCCAGCACCAAAAGGACCTCCCCGAGAGCCGGCCGGTGCATCCCTCCACTTACAGGGAATCGTCAGCCTCAGGCCCTCTAGGAAGGGGAGAGGCTGGGAGGACACCAGGCCCAACCACAGTGTATCTCTGCTTGCATGCCACTTATATCAGGCAGCTCACCACTCAGCAAAGCCACACTGCCTCTCCCCTGGGCTCCCACCTGTGGGTTAGATTTCCCGCACTGATGAGAACCTGCCTCTTGTCCCTGGCCTGCCTCCTCGGAAGACACAGACTAGGTCTGCCCCTCAGCCCGGGGCAGCTTTGCCCACGCACCCCAGATGCCATCGATATTAGGTTACTCAGGGCTATCAGTTTATTTGATCCCTAATCCCTGCCTGCTAGAGTTATGATGCTGCTAAAGTTGCCTGTCTTCCACGTGGTACTCAATATGTTAAGGGTACAGGAAAAAGCAAAGGAAAACCCGGAACATCTGAATTTAATAATAATCACCGTCAGCTTTGCTGTCTGTCCCCTCCAAGCGGCCATATGCCCAGGTGGCTGGCACCGGGGGGGCGGTGAGCTCACCCTGCCTCTCGCTCGACAGATAGTTGGGGAGGTGGGCGGTGCACGGACCCCCTGCCCTCGAATCAGGCAGAGTCGCAGCTGGGCCACGAGGTTCTCCGGCTGGGAATCCCCTCTGGGGGACTGTCAGTGCTCCACTGTGCGGCTTTGCCCAGGGGCAGCACAGAGAGGGCGCTATGGCCCCCTCGCTCAGAAGGGAGACAGGCTCAGAGAGACGCGACATGCTGAGATGAGACGAGGAGTGAGAGTCGGGACAGTGGGGATGTCCCTGTGTCTGGGCCCACGGTACAAGCATGACTGAGCCCCAGCTCAGCACACACGAGAGCACGAGAGTCCCTTCCAGGCCTTGGATGTGACGTGCCAGGTCCCCAGGGGCTCAGGACACTGGCTACAGGCAGAAAGAGCACCAGGAGCCCAGGGGGAGGCCACCACCCACCGCAGCTGCCAGCCCACCCGACAGCCCAGCCTCTGGCGGCTGCTCTCGCCCTGAGACCCTGAAGCCACACTCCACCCCAGCATGCCCACGGCCCTCTGTCTGGCCCTCGCCAGGACTGTTCCCTCTGCCTGTCATACCCTTCCCGGGCCCCCAGAGCTGCCTGTATCTATGGCTCTCCCGTGGGGCGCCTTCCCCACCCCAGCTCCTAGAGCTCCTAGCGACTTTTGTTGAATCAAGGAATTGGTGGTTGACGTGCCTCCCATGAGCATGAAAAGCCGGTGACTGCAGGAGCTGCGTGTGCCTGGCTCAGGGCACGCCCCCAGACAAACACCTGATCAGTGAATAAACTGAGAACGTCATGAGAACGCCACTCTGACCCCCAGATCTCAGTGTCCTCACGGGCCAACAAGGCAGGTGTGAGGTGCCTCCTAAGGCTGTTCAGAGAACCCAGGAACACATGAAGAGCACGCTGTTCCACCCCTGGCGCACAGTAGGTCTTCATAAAGGGGCCTCCAACGTGGAGCAGACCGAGTCAGGAGGACCACCCACGGGGGGCCTGGGCAATCCGCATCCTCACCTGGGCCTCTACCTGCTCTTGCATTAAATGAGGTGACTGCAAGCCTGGCCCTCCCCTGGGGGCTGCTGAAGTCCTAGCAGGAACAGAGCTCCCTCTGTCCTGGTCTCCACCGCAGCAGTAATAAACACCACCAGCCTTGAAGGGCTCACTCTGGGCATAGCCTCCATCTGGATGGGCCCATGCAGACCTCACAGCCTCCCTATAAGGGAGTCAGGATCATTTTCCTAGACAGAGAGACCAGAGAGGCTAAGGTGCTTGCCCAGAGCCACACAGCACAGAAGCGGTGGCGAGCCACAGTCTGAGCAGCCCCTCCCTCAGCACTGCCCAACCACGACTGTCGCTGAGATGCCGGCGGGCCTGGCGGCAGGGGCCTGCCTTCCCAGGCACGCAGGTCCCAGTTGGGTAAGGCGGCAGCGGGAAGTCAGGATTAGCTCCATGCTGCCATGGAAGCAGATGCAAGCAACTGGTTCACGCAGAGAAACTCAGCGAAATTTCCCCAGCACAGGAGGTCATATCTCGCCCACTCCCGGCCCCAGACAGGGCCCAAGGGAACCTGGGGTTGCTGCATGGAATGCCAGCTCCTGGCCTGCATCTTGGAATGTAGATGAGGTGCCCTTTAGCCGTCTGTCTGTGTCCAGGGCTGTGAACCAACAGCAGCCCGAGAAGAGTCTGAAGGGCCGAGCACGTAACAGCGGTTCCTTCCTACCTCCTCCGCCTACGGAAACACCAATTCAGTTCCATTCAGTCACTCGGTCGTGTCTGACTCTCTGTGACCCCGTGGACTGCAGCACGCCAGGCCTCCCTGTCCATCACCAACTCCCAGAGTTTCCTCAAACTCATGTCCATTGAGTCGGCAATGCCATCATGGAAACACCATGCCTCCTTCAAATACCCCCTCCCACAGAGAGCCCTCCTGGATCTCACCAAGCCCCGCGCACGGTCCATTCTGTGTTCTGCAGCCCCTCCCACTCCCACAGCCTGGGGCTGGGCCCGCCAAGGCGTGGGGTGGAGGTGTGCACCCAGCTAGGAGGAAAAGTAAGGGTCAAGGAAAAGATGCTCACCCCTTTCAGGCTCCAGGGGACCTGCAACTAAAGGGTCCAAAACTGCTAGTTCTGGGGCCACAAAAGGCAAAGCGGAGACCAGGGGCAGCTGGAGCATGCTGCAGCTGGACCCCAGCAAGGCCGACAGCAGCCTCATCTGGGCCTCGGCAGCTCTAGCTCGTGGCCTGGAGCTAGCAGAGGGGCCACAGGGCTGGCCTGGCAGCCTGGCCAGGAGCCTGGGGAGCTGGCTGTCAAAGGGGCTCCTTGGAGCCCAGCTGTGGGGCTGCATTGAGCTGCTCTGGGTGGGATGGGAAGGACGCTGAGTGACACCTGCTGCCTCCTGGCCCTGCCGTGCTCCATCCCACACGCTGGGCTCTGGGCAGGGGCCAGGAGGGGAAGGGGGGTGGCTCCACACAGCAGAGAACCAGAATGGTGTCTCTGTTCATGGAAAGCTTGGTGCAGCCACTCGGCTCAGCTGAACCCTCCTGACAGCTTTACGACCACTCTCCGCAGGAGGTGCCCATTATTCCCATTTTGCAGAGGCAACGGAGGCAAGGAGAGGTTAAGTGACTCGCCCAGGGTCACACAGCCCATAGGAAGTGAGGCCAAGAGTTGAGCCCAGGCAGTTTGGTCCCAAAGCCATGCTGTTAACTTCTAAGGGATACAAGTTAAAAAAAAAAAAAATGTGTGTCTGTGGGTGGGTGTGTGGGTGTGCAGGGGAGACCACTGGGCAAAGAGATCCAGCCAAGTCCCCGGCCTGACACCTGACCCTCCAGACCCTTGACCCTCATCTCCCTGCCTCCGCGTCTGCACCTCACACTCCAGTCCTCCCTTCACCTCCAGGCCTCTGCTCACCCTGCTTCCTCCTCCGACAACCACCTCCTTCTGCTTTTTACCCCAAACCCACCTCCACTCCTGGTCTGAGCTCTCATGGCCTGACTCGGCCACCTCCTCTCCCAGCCTTGGCCCCGAGCTCATCACACCTGAGTGCCACGCCAGACCTTGTCTGGGATCCCACGGGCTCCCAGGAGGGTTTGTGGAGACCTGTACATGACGAGGGCTGGGGAGGTGACTGCAGGCACCTCCAGGGGCTCAAGGACAGCCCGCATCTCACCCCTGCCCCTTGAGGAAGCCTTGGCAAGGTGGGACCATGTCCTAAACCCGCCCACAGCATCCAGGCAGCAGGGGTCACCTGCCGCATCAGCAGGGGCAGCCCAGGCTTCTGGCTATTCTCAGCTGGCAGCTGCTCTCCCGGAAGTCTCTGCACCCGGACAGACCCTGTGTCCCCCAGATCGCTCCACCAGCGCCCTAAGTATGCTGCTCTGACTGATGGCACAGACTCAGGCCCCGTCGCCCTCCACACCTGGGAATGTCCCTCTCCTCCCATGTGGCTCTGGTCACCCCATCCCCTCCAGGGACCTTTCCATGATCAAGCCACTTTTTCAAACCCCTGAGGTCTCTCCTTCCTGTGTATCCTCCTCCCCCTGCCAGTACTTGGCATCTTGTAGCCACTGCCAGCTGGGCCTCTAAGGGCCAGCTGGTCTGTCCACCTGTAGAACAGGGAAAATAAAGGAGTCTTTAAATAAAGGGGTCAAGTATTAGAGACAGTTCTTATGAAGACTTAAGCCCAGGGCCCAGCTGACAGTAATGTCTCAAGGATGATTTGTTGTCATGATCATCATTATCGTAATCTTAATACCATCACCATCACCACCATCACCTTCACCATCACCATCACCTTCACCAGCACCTCCATTATCACCACCACCACCACCATCCCCACCATCATCACCACCACCTCCATTATCACCACCACCACCACCACCACCATCACTACCATTACCATCACCACCATCACCACCATCATCACCATTACCTTCACCATTGCCACCACCACCACCATCACCTTCATCAGCACCATCACCTTCACCATCACCACCATAGCCATCACCACCATCACCACCACCATCATCACCAACACCTTCACCATTGCCACCACCATCTCCATCACCACCACCATCTCCATCACCACCACCATCACCACCACCACCACCATCACCATCATCACCATCACCACCACCACCATCACCACCACCTTCACCATTGCCACCACCATCTCCATCACCACCACCATCACCACCACCACCACCATCATCACCATCACCATCACCACCATCACCACCACCATCATCACCATCATCAGCATCACCACCACCACCATCACCACCACCATCACCACCATCATCACCATCACCTTCACCACCACCATCACCATCACCACCAACATCATCACCACCATCATCACCACCATCATCACCATCACCACCACCACCATCATCACCATCATCGCCACCACCACCTCCATTATCACCACCACCATCACCATCATCACAATCACCACCATCACCACCATAATCATCACCATCACCAGCACCACCACCACCACCAT
>SJYX01008696.1:127948-147726 GCA_006410675.1 Oreotragus oreotragus | reverse complement strand
CACCACCACCATCACCACCATCATCACCATCACCTTCACCACCACCATCACCATCACCACCAACATCATCACCACCATCATCACCACCATCATCACCATCACCACCACCACCATCATCACCATCATCGCCACCACCACCTCCATTATCACCACCACCATCACCATCATCACAATCACCACCATCACCACCATAATCATCACCATCACCAGCACCACCACCACCACCATAATCATCACCATCACCTTCACCATCGCCACCACCACCACCACCATCATCACCATCACCACCACCATCGTCATCACCATCACTGTCATTATCCAAACCATCATCACCAACACCATTATCAGCATCACCACCACCACCATTATCATCATCTGCACTTCTATTATCAATACTACCACCATCACCACCATCACCAACACCATCACCACCATCATCACCACCACCACCACCACCATCATCATCACCACCACTGTCATTATCAGAACCATCATTACCAACACCATTATCAGCATCACCACCACCACCATCATCTCCACTTCTATTATCATCACTACCACCACCACTACCACCACCACTACCACCACCACCACCATAACCAACATCACCATCACCACCATAATCATCACCATCACCACCACTACCACCATCATCATCACCATCACTGTCATTATCAGAACCACCATCACCACCACCACCACCATCACCACCACCACCACCATCACCATCACCATCATCACCATCATCACCATCACCACCACCATCATCACCATCTCCACCACCATCATCACCACCACCATCATCACCACTACCACCATCACCTTCGCCATCACCACCATCATCACCATCACCATCACCATCATCACCTTCACCATCACCACCATCATCACCATCACCATCATCACCTTCACCATCACCACCATCATCACTATCATCAACACCATCATGACCACCATTGCCATCACTCGAGTTACTATGGACACACTGACCATCACAGAGACCAGTCATGACCTGTTCTCCCCCTGATGCCCACTCAGCCAGGTGAGCCTAGGAATAAGGCCTGATTGCTCCGTGTCTCCAACAGGGAACAAAGTCTTGATGCATGCTGGTGATTTAAATGACTGCTGTCCCCAGTACAGTAAACCAGGCCTTTGGCCCTCAATGGAAATTCCAACTGCCTCGTCTCAGTCTGGCTAATCAGTCATCACCTCCACCCAAGCATCTGCTATGTGTCAGAGGGACAGACAATAGGGAGATTCCTGGAGTATAGGATGACAGTTAAAAGCAGGGATTCTGGAACCACCTGCCTGGGTTTACTCTCAGCTCTGCCCATTCCTAGCTGTGTGACCTTCAGCAAGATCCTCGCCCTCTCTGTGCCCCAGTTTCCTCATCTGGAAAATGAGGATAATAATGGTACCTGTCTAAAAGTGAGCCAGTATAGCATATCTAATTATCTGTCAGATATGGGGAAACCAAGGCTCAGAGAGTGGCAGTGACCTGCCCCGGGTCATGAGGCGTCAGGGGACAGCTGGCCCCAAGTCTGTCCGTGGTTTCTCCCAGCCCCACCTCCCTCTGAGCACTCAGCCTCAGCCCCACCGTCCCCCCACCCCCGCATAGCTTCACCGTTGCCAGCGGTCAGGACAGCACCCACACACTCACCACGGGGAGCCGTAGATCCGGAAGCCCCGCACGGTGACCTCCGAGTCCTGCAGGTAGATGCAGTTGGTCAGCAGCGACTGCACATTCTCGTAGTTCTCGGGCTTCAGCTTCGACACGGACGGGAAGTAGTAGAAGTCCTGCTTGATGAGGTCGGCCATGAACTCCTGGTCGAAGGTCAGCTCGTGGTTGCCGGCGATCACGATCTTGTACTCGTAGGGCAGGCTGCCTGCAGGGCCGACACAGACACACACACACCCAGGGCACCGCTGTTGGCTTCCGGAGGCCACAGGGCAGTTGGGGGAAGGGCGGCAGGCAAGAGCCCCCGGGAGCCCTGGCAGAGGTGACCGTTCCTCCAGACTGGCAACCCTGAGGTCTCCCTGCCCCCGTTTCTGCTGGGTGGCCGACTGAAGCCCCCCAGACCAGCGGGAGGGCGCTGGGCAGCTTCCTGCTGGGCCTCGGAGCTGCCGGGGCCCCGCCTCATCCTCAGGACTTCCCTGCCTCCGGTTCTTCTGTCGGGTCAGTTCCGCCTGGGAAGGAGACCCTGCTCCCGGTCCCCGCCTCCCCACCTCAGGCCCCTTCACCTGGGGCTACACTGTGAGCGGTCCTCCCGACACTTGGCGTGCTCACCCCTGCCTCATCCGTGACCCCACTGCCCCTGCCAGAAAAAGACATCTCTTTTGGGGCCCAACTGCACAGCCTGTGGAATCCTAGTTCCTGGACCGGGGATGGAACCGGAAGGCAGAGTCTTAACCACTGGACTGCTAGGGGAGCCCCCAGACTTCTTTGCAGGCTGGAGAAAAACAGCATTCTCTCTTCTCTGGTGCTTTCAACTCAGGGAGGTTGTCCAGCGACAGGCATGGGGGCGCGAAGGGCTGGCAGCTGGGGCTCAGACACTAACCAGCCATATGACTTTGATTTAACCTCCCCTGTTTAACGGACCTCTGCTTCCTCACCTGTGACACGGGAAGGAAAATGTCGACCTCGCAAGACTGTTCTGGGATCAGGCAAACCAATGAATGGAAACGCAAAAAGGCTTTTGAGGTTCAGAAAGGAGTCGGCCTCCCTGGGCCAGAGTTTGCCAACTAGAAGCCCGCAGACCAGCCCTGCCCACTGACATACTGTTTGGCAGGAAAAAAAACCACTTTCTCATCTTTTTAAAATTTCCATTTGTTGCCTACGTTAAAAATTAGAGAAACTCCCAGTAGAATGTCATTCTTTCTGTTTTCTAGAAATCGATGCATTTTAAATCTCACAGTCTTGGCCCAGGCAAGTGCTAGGTACGTATGCCTCCTTCAGGCAAGAAGCACAGGTCAGTTTGGCACAGTCCCAACCTGTCTCTACCACTGACACCCAGGCCCACTGCACTCATTTTAAGGCACTGGGGTTTACGGCCCAGGCCGCAGTCCCTGGAGACAAGAAGGGGACAGACCTGGCCCCTGCCCCTCGGCTGCCAACCAGACTACGGTGCTGAGCTCTGCAAGGCCCCTCTGCCTCCCACCTCACCCACCCTCCTGTCTGTCACCCCAGCCTGGCCCAGGGGTGCTGAGCAGTCTGCTTGTCCCCCTCGCAGGAGAGCTTCAGGGGCAGACAGGAGATATGTGGGCTTCACCCACCTCCAGCCCAAGCAGGTTCCAGCAGAAATCAGGAAAGCAAACGCCCCACCAGGACCCCAGGTGACACGGTGCAGACCCCACCCCTCAACCTCCAGTGATGCTCTGGCTGCCGGTGGGGAGGGGAGAGGGCCTGAGGGCATCACAGAGAGAAACCCGCCACTTCCTGGACCTCGCTGTCGGGCCAGCCACCCTTGGTAACTGGCTGGGTGCTCCCGAGGCAGGTTCGGCGACCTCTGGACTCGTAACTGGGGAACTAGGTTCCCACGTCAGGGGTCGGAGGTCCCACAGCAGGTGAGCGGGGCAAGTGATGCTAGGTGCTGGTCCAGCTGACCCCACACCTCCGGGTCAGCAGCTCAGATTCTTTCAAGGCCATCAGGCCAGCTCCTCGCCGCACTGGAGTCACGGCTGGAGCGGCGGCCATCACGACTGCCTTCCAGCGCTGTTTCTCTGCATTTCTACTTCACATGGCCCATCCATCCCACCCTAAGAGCCTCCCCACACTAATGTATTCATGTCATGTCTCTGACTGGGGGTGTTGCTTAAGCAAATTAGCAAATTACTCCAACCGTACAGTTTCACTTATTTCCGCAGCTCCCAACAATCAGGGCCTGGGGAGTGGGCAAGAGACGCTCAGCTCTCCCCGGCTCCTCCAACCTCGGATGAGAGGAGGTGACTGAGGCTTCTCCCCTCCCAGGGGAGGACGAGCTCCTGTACAGAAAGCCAGGCAGGGGCAGGAGCCCCAACAAGCCGTCATGACACCCTCAAATACCGTCTGGTCTCTCCAAAACGTGGGTGCCATGCAGCCTGGAGGCAGGGGGCTCGCCCGGGTGTGAACACAGAGACCTCCCAGCACCACCTCCTCCTGAGCTGGAGGTCCAGCCCCAACCACATCTGTCTGACTGTGGCAACTTGGACTTGGCAACTCACCAGCTATTTAACCTTCAAAGACACTTAAGCTACTATCCCCATTTTACAACTGGGAAAACAGAGGCTCAGAAAGGTTACACAAATCAATAATAAAGTGATGCACAAGCACAGAGGGTTCTGGACATTTAGTCTTTGTAGCTCGGCCTCATCGAACTCACCCTGAATCGGCACCATCATGCCACAGTGCTTCTCAGAGCGAGACAGATCACTGGGTGGACGGGTGATGGGTGGACAGAGATGAATGGATTTTGGACAGATGGAGGCATTTATAAATCAATCCACCCATCTTGAGATAGTCTGTCTCCTTTATATCAACTGATCTCTCTCTAGCTGGATCCCTCCCTTTCCTCCGAATTTTTCCTCCAACGGTCCTGGCGTGCCTTATTTTTCAGGCACACAGAACAGCGGTCACACCAGCCAGCCTCCAGGAGGACACACAGGCTGAGGTGGGGACTCGAAAGACAGGACACTCAGAAAGAGTGGCATGGGAGCCTGAGGGTCTGCTCAGTTCCTGGGTCCGGTGGGCCTCGCTGGGCCAGAGGGTGGTCTCCCAGCCTCAGGTCTGGGGGAAGCAGCAAGTCCGTATGGAAACCAGCCCTCCTCCTGGCTTTTCAGAGCTGGTGAGCATTGTTATGCATTTGTATTCTGCGTGGTAACATTCAGCCCATCTTTCCAAAATGCTTCCTTTCTTCTCAGCCAGCTCACTTGAGATCTTGGCGTTTGCTGGCCATGGCTTTGTGGGTAGTAAAAAAGACCCATCAGGTGTACGTCAGCAGAGCACTGGAAGATGACCACAGTGTTTTAACTTTTCACTGGCCATCTATGTCCAAACAGACACACACCCACATGTGGAGTGCACACAGCATCGAGTGTGCGCGGGGTTCAGGGCACAGGGAGGGATGCAAACAAAATCCACTACTTGTGCTTCCAAGATTAATCTTCCTCCAAAAGGTTACAATTCTTTCTCGCTAACACTTCCCCATCCCATTTAACAGAAAATGCTGCCTTCCAACTGCATAATCTGCTAAATTCAACAAGATACGTGCAAGCTTCTCCATAATCTACGCGGTTCCCGGAGCAGCGTGCGGAGCCCGGCGGAGTTTTAGTGTCTCTGAATGCAGCCGCTCCCCCCGCCCCCATCCGCGGCTCGCAGAAAACAGCAGAGGGGACTGGAATAAAGAGACAGTGTTAACGATCTCTGATTGCATTTCTAGTGCGTCTTTGACAGTTCTGTGTTTAAACACTTGCCGATGTCTGGGAGAGTCACGTGAGCAGACTTCTTGGGACGGCACACGGTCTAGAGTAACTCTGGAATGCGGAGCCAGCCTCGAGCCATCGTGGGGGCTGCACACGGCTTGGGTACCCGCATGCCACTGCCGTGCACGCGTGGAGGACGCGGGCCGACAATGCGGGAAGGGAATTCTGAGTGCAGCATGAGCGGGAAGGTTCAATCCCTGGGCCAGGAAGATTCCCTGGAGAAGGGAATGGCTACCCACTCTGTTTCCGTGCCTGGAGATTTCCATGGACAGAGGAGCCTGGCGTCACGAAGAGTCGGGCACGACTAAGTGGCTCACGCTTTCACTGCCACTCTTCACCAGGAAATCCAGAGATGGGAGCTGGGAGGGCGGAGATGAGAAAACAGACCTAAGGAAGTTAGGTCACTTGCCTGGGGTCACAGCATGGCACCGGAATCCAGACTGCCTGGCCACACCTGGGTGTTCAGACCCCCACTGTGGGACAGACGGTCCTGGGAGGGTGGCCCCTCTGCCAAGCTGCAGGCCGGCCCGCTTGGGCCCTGTGTGGGAAGCTCTGGATTTATAAACCAGCACGAGTGCCCATGTTTAAAAGGCAAATGAAATTTTTCTTCTGTTTCCTCCTAATAGCCAAAATGTTTAACTTTCAAACATTTGTTTTTCCTGGGAAATGTTTTAAAACCAGGAACACTCGGTCCTCATCTTCTATTTAAATGCCCCTTTCAATCGCTATGGCAGACCACTTATGACTTGAGGCTGAAAAGGACAGTTGAAAGGTTTCTGTGTTCTTTCTCCCCAAACTTGGGCCTCCTGTAGCCAGAAAGATTTTGTGGAAACTTCCCCAGAAGTCACGGCTTGCCAGAACACACACCCGCCCACCAAACACTTCACGAAAGGCCCCTTGAGACCTTCACCAGGGGCCAAGCTGGTGACCCTGTATGTAGCACACGTGCAGAACTCAGGCTATGGCGCCCCCTCCAGGCCAGGCCCCATCGGTGCCACGACCTCACCTTCCTGCCCCACGACACACCACGCACCTCTGAGCTCCTAAGGCCTGCGGACCCTTGCTCACGCTGTTCCAGACCCTTGCTCACGCTGTTCCGCCCACCTAGGGCTCTCTTCCTGCCTTCCTCCTGAGCCAACTCCAATTTAACTCACCCGTCACCAGTGGACCCAAGTGCCACTTTCTCCAGGCTGCCTTCCATGGTCACCCTCTTTCAACCAGCCCTGCCCAGCCTGCGCTCTCGCTGTCAGCTGCTTTCTCCACTCCCCTCATCGGCCAGACGCCCTGACACTGGAACCCACTTGCTTCCTCTCTGCACCCAGCACAGGGCTGGCTACTCGGGGAGGTGCTCATACACATTCCCTGAATCCCGTGCAGGACCAAGGATGAGGGGTGGACGGTGAGGTCACTGAGTCACCAAAGGTCCCCCAGGCAACCCACCACGGAATGTTCTGGAAGGGCCATCGCTAAGATGTTGACCAGCACATCGCGTGGCAGACCCCAAATGTCAAGTCTTTCACTCCCTCAACAGACATCAGTGGGGCACGAGGCCCAGGTGCAGGGTTGGTACCCAGAGGCTCCAGAAAGAGCCTGGGCTGGAGGCTGGGAGACCTGGGCTTAGCCTCACTTCTGATACCACCTCCCCGGACCGAGGTGAGGCCTCCTCTGCTCAGGCCTCAGTTTCCCCATCAGTCCCACAAGGAAGGAACACGGAGGTTCTGAACTCTTTTCAGCTTCCTAAGACCTTCCAGGTGATGCTGGGATGGGGGTCCCCAAGGCAGGTGCTGACAGTGTCAAACAGAAGGGCTCACACAGGGCGAGTGTTCTAAACACCCACATTGTCTCCTTGTTGCTGACATCCTGTGACGTCAATGGTAAAGGAATAAAAGGGTGTGATTCTCCCACAAGAAGCAGGACAAGCTATGCCAGAGCCCCAGGAGGCTTGGGAACCCGGGCTCAGGTGCAGAGTCTGACCTAGAACATCCGGGAACAGGCAGGCCCAGAACCCCCCATCAGACTGTCACCATGCCCTTCACCCCCTAATCTCTGCAGAAAAGAGGGCATTTACTCTCAAGGGAAAACAATGGCTCCACAGCCCCACTTAGAGACCACTGGCCTGAGGGGGGATGGGCAGTGAGGCCAGAGCCTGAACAGCAGGAAGATAAAGGGCAAGAATGAATGCAGTGACCGTGGAGGCCCCGGGCCCCTTCCCCGACATGCTCTCAAACTCTGGAAGCCAGCCTTGCAAACCGGGGAACTCATCTCTGGGGAGAAAGACATGTCCAGGAGGAAAACCTACAGATAGCAACATCAGGTGCTCCCCAAAGAGACAGCCAGGGCTATCGCGGTAATTCCCCCTCCACATATACACACACGTATACACCTGTCTCTTATACACATCTAGATGTGTATAAGAGACAGGCTCTGGGGGAAAGGGCTGACCCTCGACGTCTGCTCCCAGCCCTGGGGTGGCCAGGACAGCGTACCTCGGAGAGGGCGTGGCTGGGGGCTGGGGGTGGGGCGGGGATGGAGAACTCTGGATCAGCTGGTTTGCTTCTGAAAGGTGTGCTCAGAACCGAGTCCTTACTCTTCTCAGCAATGAGCTAACTCTGGAGGGCTGGTCCTGCGGGGGTCAGCCAGCCTCCAAGATGCCAAGTCAGAAGTCAGAATACTCAAAGGCAGGATTTATACAACCCGGACGGCAGCTGTCATCATTGTCTTTAGGGCTGGAAGGAGGATGAAATGCTGTGCTCTACCAGGAAATCCAGTATTCTCGGGGCTTCCCTGGTGGCTGAGAGAGTAAAAACTTTGCTTGCAACACCTGGGAGACCCAGGTTCAATCCCTGGGCCAGGAAGATTCCCTGGAGAAGGGAATGGCTACCCACTCTGTTTCCGTGCCTGGAGATTTCCATGGACAGAGGAGCCTGGCGTCACGAAGAGTCGGGCACGACTAAGTGGCTCACGCTTTCACTGCCACTCTTCACCAGGAAATCCAGAGATGGGAGCTGGGAGGGCGGAGATGAGAAAACAGACCTAAGGAAGTTAGGTCACTTGCCTGGGGTCACAGCATGGCACCGGAATCCAGACTGCCTGGCCACACCTGGGTGTTCAGACCCCCACTGTGGGACAGACGGTCCTGGGAGGGTGGCCCCTCTGCCAAGCTGCAGGCCGGCCCGCTTGGGCCCTGTGTGGGAAGCTCTGGATTTATAAACCAGCACGAGTGCCCATGTTTAAAAGGCAAATGAAATTTTTCTTCTGTTTCCTCCTAATAGCCAAAATGTTTAACTTTCAAACATTTGTTTTTCCTGGGAAATGTTTTAAAACCAGGAACACTCGGTCCTCATCTTCTATTTAAATGCCCCTTTCAATCGCTATGGCAGACCACTTATGACTTGAGGCTGAAAAGGACAGTTGAAAGGTTTCTGTGTTCTTTCTCCCCAAACTTGGGCCTCCTGTAGCCAGAAAGATTTTGTGGAAACTTCCCCAGAAGTCACGGCTTGCCAGAACACACACCCGCCCACCAAACACTTCACGAAAGGCCCCTTGAGACCTTCACCAGGGGCCAAGCTGGTGACCCTGTATGTAGCACGCGTGCAGAACTCAGGCTATGGCGCCCCCTCCAGGCCAGGCCCCATCGGTGCCACGACCTCACCTTCCTGCCCCACGACACACCACGCACCTCTGAGCTCCTAAGGCCTGCGGACCCTTGCTCACGCTGTTCCAGACCCTTGCTCACGCTGTTCCGCCCACCTAGGGCTCTCTTCCTGCCTTCCTCCTGAGCCAACTCCAATTTAACTCACCCGTCACCAGTGGACCCAAGTGCCACTTTCTCCAGGCTGCCTTCCATGGTCACCCTCTTTCAACCAGCCCTGCCCAGCCTGCGCTCTCGCTGTCAGCTGCTTTCTCCACTCCCCTCATCGGCCAGACGCCCTGACACTGGAACCCACTTGCTTCCTCTCTGCACCCAGCACAGGGCTGGCTACTCGGGGAGGTGCTCATACACATTCCCTGAATCCCGTGCAGGACCAAGGATGAGGGGTGGACGGTGAGGTCACTGAGTCACCAAAGGTCCCCCAGGCAACCCACCACGGAATGTTCTGGAAGGGCCATCGCTAAGATGTTGACCAGCACATCGCGTGGCAGACCCCAAATGTCAAGTCTTTCACTCCCTCAACAGACATCAGTGGGGCACGAGGCCCAGGTGCAGGGTTGGTACCCAGAGGCTCCAGAAAGAGCCTGGGCTGGAGGCTGGGAGACCTGGGCTTAGCCTCACTTCTGATACCACCTCCCCGGACCGAGGTGAGGCCTCCTCTGCTCAGGCCTCAGTTTCCCCATCAGTCCCACAAGGAAGGAACACGGAGGTTCTGAACTCTTTTCAGCTTCCTAAGACCTTCCAGGTGATGCTGGGATGGGGGTCCCCAAGGCAGGTGCTGACAGTGTCAAACAGAAGGGCTCACACAGGGCGGGTGTTCTAA
Organism: Oreotragus oreotragus; assembly: GCA_006410675.1. Taxonomy (NCBI): domain Eukaryota; kingdom Metazoa; phylum Chordata; class Mammalia; order Artiodactyla; family Bovidae; genus Oreotragus; species Oreotragus oreotragus. The sequence goes on along the minus strand of SJYX01008696.1, from coordinate 137,794 downwards.
ACACCCACATTGTCTCCTTGTTGCTGACATCCTGTGACGTCAATGGTAAAGGAATAAAAGGGTGTGATTCTCCCACAAGAAGCAGGACAAGCTATGCCAGAGCCCCAGGAGGCTTGGGAACCCGGGCTCAGGTGCAGAGTCTGACCTAGAACATCCGGGAACAGGCAGGCCCAGAACCCCCCATCAGACTGTCACCATGCCCTTCACCCCCTAATCTCTGCAGAAAAGAGGGCATTTACTCTCAAGGGAAAACAATGGCTCCACAGCCCCACTTAGAGACCACTGGCCTGAGGGGGGATGGGCAGTGAGGCCAGAGGCTGAACAGCAGGAAGATAAAGGGCAAGAATGAATGCAGTGACCGTGGAGGCCCCGGGCCCCTTCCCCGACATGCTCTCAAACTCTGGAAGCCAGCCTTGCAAACCGGGGAACTCATCTCTGGGGAGAAAGACATGTCCAGGAGGAAAACCTACAGATAGCAACATCAGGTGCTCCCCAAAGAGACAGCCAGGGCTATCGCGGTAATTCCCCCTCCACATATACACACACGTATACACACAGCTTATCAACAGCTTTGGGACTTCCCTGGTGGTCCCGTGGCTAAGACTCCATGCTCCCAATGCAGGGGGCCTGGGTTCGATCCCTGGTCAGGGAACTAAGATCCCGCATGCTGCAACTAAAGATCCCACATGCCGATCAGAGACCAAAGATCCTGCTACTGAGACCTGGCACAGCCAAATAAATAACTATTAAAAAAAAAAACAAAAAACAGCTTTCAAGTGTCTGGTTCTTAAACACAACACATAGGGTCATCAGACCTCACAGAAAAGCCTCCAAGCTGAAAATGGGCAGAGGCGCAAATAAGTAGGAAGGAAATTGGAGAAAACGGGGTTGATGCAGGGGGAAAAAAAATATATATATATATATAGTTACCACCATTGGCGAGATGATAGAAGACATTGCATCCATGAAATTCTAGCAGGGAGCTCTTAACAAAAGAAATTGCAATGTGGCAGAATAGTTTAGTTTTGGTTAAAGAGTAGAAGAGGTATGAGGAAATCTCCCTGAGATTGAAACAAAATAACAATGAAGTGAGACAAAAATCAGAGAATCCAAAGCAGAGATTCCACATGCGAATAGCACGAAAGAGAAGTCAGGAAGAAAAAAAGAGGGGTGGAAAATNATTGCAATGTGGCAGAATAGTTTAGTTTTGGTTAAAGAGTAGAAGAGGTAAGAGGAAATCTCCCTGAGATTGAAACAAAATAACAATGAAGTGAGACAAAAATCAGAGAATCCAAAGCAGAGATTCCACATGCGAATAGTACGAAAGAGAAGTCAGGAAGAAAAAAAGAGGGGTGGAAAATTTTGGAAAAATAATCCACAGGATTAAAGACAAATTTGCTCCATTTAAAGGGTTAACACAATAATGAATAAAAACCACTCACATCTGAGACACATTGTCTAGAAACAAAACAGGTCATATACAAAGGATGAGATACTCAATAGTGACAAAGGAAACTTAAAGAAAATGGAGCAACGCCTTCCACATTCTGAGGGAAAATGATCTGCTACCTGCAATTCTACACCAATTACGATGGAGGACAAAATACTTTCCTGATATATCATTTGGCCAGACATTTATCTCCAGCGCATTCTTTCTCAGAAAGCTACTGAAGCGTGTGCTCCGCCAGAATGAGGGAGTAAATGAAGACAAAGGAAGTCACGGGACCTCAGGACCAGGGGCTCCAAGACAGAAGGAAGCAAACGGAAATGGTGAAGGGCGATCCCAGGATGGTGAGGGTGCAGAGGTCGGGGCAGCTAATCCAGACTCGGGCAGGGGTCAGACGCTCAGGAAGTACAAGAAAAATGAGCCAACAGATGGTCCAGCCCAGCTCACCACACTGCTGAGAGGCACTTAAAACCCTGCAGGAGACAAGGATGAACCACGATGGGTACACAGGGAAAAAGGCAAACAAACCAACCAATTAATTACTTTACGGAAAACAATAGGTCACACAGTGAATATTTAACCAAAAACTGTGATGGGATTGTCGAAACAGGATCAGAGGTGTGTATGTACGGATAGAGAGACTAAGTCTCTAAGTGTTCACTGTAAGACATTAAAAAGGAATGTCTAAAATTGAAAAATAAAAAGCAATACGAGGTTGTTACTGAGAGACATCATGGTAATAAAGAAGCAGCTGCCCAATATGCACAGGGGACAGAAGTCACTAGGGAGAAGCCTGCTGGCTTTACCATAAGCCTTGTAGCTGTTATGACTCACTGCACACACGCATCACCTTAACAGGTGGCACAGTGGTGAAGAATCTGCCTCCCAAGGCAGGAGACGCAGGAGACACTGGTTCGACCCTGGGTTGGGAAGATCCCCTGGAGAAGGAAACAGCAACCCACTCCAGTATTCCTGCCTGGAGAACCCCATGGACAGAGGAGCCTGGCGGGCTACAGCGCAGGGGGTCGCAAAGAGTCTAACGCAACTGAGCAGCAACAGGGCAATCAGTAAAACTGCACTGAAATTAAACGAGGGCATCGGGGGCCAGGTGCTCCTCGCCTGCCTCCTACCTCTGCCCAGGGCAGCCTGACCTCTCACTTGTTCTACCTGCTGCTCAAAATCTAGAACCAAATCAAACGAGGCCACAGTTGAGACTGGTAGGAAGACAGAGCAGGCAGAAAAGCTGAACTGGTTGATTCCTCCGCAGTTCTGAGGGTCTACGTGCTGGGAGGTCTGGCAACCAGGTTCAAAGGCAGGGGATCCGGCCAAGTAGCTCCTCACCCGGCAGGTCCAACAGCCACAAATGACATCGCAGGTGTCACCTGCTGAGAATATGAGACAGGCTCCCCCATGCCCTACGTCTAACCCTCACAGCAGCCCCACAAAACGGGCAGTAGATTGGCGGGCGAAGGAACTGGGGCTCAGTTACGTTAAAGAAGTGCAAAATGGGTAAGCAGAGAAATGGGAACCTGAACCTTCATCCAGCTGTAGCTGAAGCCACGATTTCTCCACATCTGTCACAATCACCCAGGCACATTATATGCACCAAAGTTTTTGCATTAAACATTTCTCTAGAAAAAGAAAAAATGGTGCCATACACTTGAGTCCTTACAAAACCTCCTACTGAGGAGTTCTCAATGACTTTATTTTAAACAACATATTTTCAAGATATCTTGTGGCTTCGTAAACAAACCTTTAAAGACCATTTTGAAAAGCAATACAGATTTTAGAACAAATTAAATGAATTCAGCAAAGGTGCAAGATACAAAAACAACGGGGAAGACAGTTGTGTTTTTAAACACTAACAATAAACAATCTGAAAAGGATATTAAGAAAACAACCCTATTTACAATAGCATCATAAAGAATAAAATATATCAAAATAAATTTAACCAAGCAGGTAGAAGATCTGTATGTAACAACTCCAAAATGTCTGCTAAGAGACTAAAGAAGACACCAATAAGTGGAAAGATATCCTGTGCCCATGAATTGGAAGACTTCATATTATTAATATGTCAATACTACCCAAAATGATCTACAGATTCAATGGCATTACTACCAAAATTTCAATGATGTTTCTTTCAGAAAGAGCAAATCCATCCTAAAATTCACATGGAATCTCAAGGGTCCCTAAATAGCCAAAGTAATCTCAAAAAAGAAAAACCCAGTTGAAAGTCTCTTACTTCCTGACTTCAGAACTGACTACAAAGCTACAGTAATTAAAACAGTATGGCACTGGCATAAATGCAAACACACAGATCAATGCAATAGAATAGAGTCCAGAGATAAATATATATGGTCAAGTTATTTTTTACAAAGAACCTAAGACCATTCAATGCGGAAAGGACAGTCTTCAACAAATGGTGCTGGGAAAACTGGACATCCACGTGTCAAAGAATGAAGCTAGCCACTTAATCCATGTTTCCTAAGTCACTTTAGTCACATCTAACTTTTTGTGATCCCCGGACTGTAGCTCACCAGGCTCCTCTGTACATGGGATTCTCTGAGCAAGAACACTGGAAAGGGTTGCCAGGCCCTCCTCCAAGGGATCTTCCCAACCCAGGGATCGAACCCACATCTCTTATGTCTCCTGCATGCAAAAAGTAACTCAAAATGGAACAAAGATCTAAAAGTAAGAGCTAAAGCTATAATACTTTTAAAAGAAACCATAGGAGGAAAGCTTCATGACACTGGATTCGGCAATGATTTCTTGGACATGACACCGAAGCACAAACAACAAATGAAAAAATAAATCGAAATTTTAAATGTCTGCACATCAAAGACACCACCAGCAGAGTGACAGGCAGCCCAAAGAATGAGAAAACTAAATTTGCAAATCATATTATTAGGGAAATGCAAATAGAACTCTGAGATAATAACCTCACATACATCAGAAAGGTTACTATCAGGAAAACAAAACAACAGGAGCTGGTGGAGACAGGGAGAAATGACAGCCCTTGGGCACTGTTGGTGGAAGAATAAAATGAAACAGCCACTATGGTACAGAAATTTCCCAAAAAACTTAAAACAGATCGAGCATATGATCCAGCAATTCCATTTCTGAGAATATAACCAGGGAGTTGGAAACAGAGGCACAAACAGGAATTTGTACACTCATATTCACAAAGGCCAAAAGGTGGGACCAACTCAAGTGTCCATCAGCAGATAAATGGATAAATAATACAATGTGCCCTATCCATACAATGGAATATAATTCAACCTTCAAAGGGGAGGAAATTTTGACTCCATGCTTCAACGTGGGTGAACCTTAAGGGTATTATGCCCAGTGAAATAAGCCAGTCACAAAAGAACAAAACCTGTATGATTCTCCTGTAGCAGATGTTTATAGCTAAATTACAGAGACAAAAGAATGGAGGGTACCACGGGCCAGAGGAGTTAGTGTTTCGTGCATACAGGGTTCCAGTTTGGGAAGATGAAGAGTTCACAAGACAGACGGCAGAGAGGGCCCCGTGACAGTGTGAGGGAGACGGACGGCAGTGAGGGCCCCGTGACAGTGTGAGGGAGACAGACCATAGTGATAGCTCATTGACTGTGGAAGAGCCAACCGCCAGGGATGGCTCCATAACAGAGCGAAGTCGATGGATGGTCACGAGGGCTCCATTCACAGCGTGATTGAACTACCTCCCACTGAGCTGTACGCTTCAGGAAGGTTACAGTGGTCAATGTTTGTATATTTAATCACAAAAAGAATGTTAAATCTTCTTAGAAGAGAACTGAGTGCCCTGAATCCTAGGGAGAACCTTAGGTTCTTGGAACTCTGAGAGTCCTCGAATCTTAGAACCCTGGTGGCCATTCGTTCTGACCTTGGAAGCGAACGATCCTGGATCTTGGAAGTCATCAGCGTTTCAAGGTGGACAGGGGCTGGGTGGCCGTCTGACGACTGGGCGCCTTACCCACCCCACTTTATCAAAAAGCCCTAATTGAGGAGTTCCGGGCTAGGAAGTCTATACTTGCTTCCACCCTTCCAAAAAACTCCCAGCATGGATTTCACCTGGGATCTGACCACCCTGCATGAAAGGCAAGGATACAGGGCTGAGACCTGACCCTCATGTTACTGAACAAACATTTCCCACAAGGTTCTTCTGGTGCCTTCTGACACCTACAGACCAACCATTTAAAGGGGGAAAATTGATCCAAACAATCTTCTTTGCAGTAAACTGAAGTAAGTATTTGAAAATGGTAAAGACAAAAGATTCCTATTTTTAAAAGACTTCTTAGTGAAACCAAGGGTTTTAAAGCTAAAGAAACATTTTGAAGATTAAGATACAGGAGAGTAAAATCCTCTCACCACTTTTGTGTATGGTTTCCTTCATTCCACAGTCACTCTCCTTGGTCCTAGTAAGTGCTGGACCCTCTGTGCTGGGAGCTGGGGACAGAGAGGTTCCCCCCTCCCCAGCCCCTTCTCCTGTAATCTAGTGTGAGAAAGACACACGCAAGCAATTTGAGATCTGTAATGGGGGTGGTGGTCTTCCCAGGTGGCACTCATGGTAAAGCATCCGGCTGCCAATGTAGGAGATGTAAGAGACCTGGGTTTGATCCCTGGGTCAGGAAGAACCCCTGGAGAAGGAAATGGCAACCCACTCCAGTATTCTCGCCTGGAGAATCCCATGGACAGAGGAGCCTGGTGGGCTACACCCATAGCGTCACAATGAATCACACAACTGATCTTACATGCATGCATACAATGGGGCTGGTACCAAGTCCTAAGGAACCATACACAGCAGTGAGTTTTCCTTTCCCCCATCAGAAGAGAGGCAGGAGCTTCGTAAAGGTGGATGAGAGCGGGCATCAGAGAAACAGCAGCTCTCCAGGCAGACGAAGCTGGGAGGGGTCTCCGGGAAGACTATGCCCCACAAGCAAAGGCATGGCGGTGGGAAAACCCACTGGCCAGGTATTCAGCAACTGCTTAAAAACCTAGGGCAGATGACAATGCGAGAGGGGGCAGGCCTGGGAAGGGACAGATGGGGTCGCAGCAGGAGGGGACGCCACTACCCGGGAAGGTCTGGACTTCACCCGGGACACAGCAGGGAACCAACAGAGTGCTAAGGGGAGAGGGTTCCGGTTGGATCCACGAACAAAAATCTTCTTTCAAACACCAGTATGACAAATGCTAGTCTGGAAAGTGACTATTTGGAGTGGCTGGGACGCCACCAGAGAAAGCCCCGCTTTGTCAGCTCCACGCTTCCCTTCAGTGTCACGGCTGTCAAACCAGCCCCGAATTAGCTCCAAACGGCCTTCCCAGAGCGCTCAGATCTTCATTTGTATCGTGCACACTTGGAAAGGTGTGAAATCCCTTCTTAAGAGAAATCAAAAAAACACACCTATACACTCTTTAAAAGCTGATTTTCTTAAAAGCAAATTTTATAGAACTAACTCCTAGGTTTTAAATATCTGATATTTTTTGAAAGGGAGGCAGGGAACGTCCCTGGTGATCCAGTGACTTAGCCTCCAGTGCCCCCAGTGCAGGGGGAGTGGGTTCCATTCCTGGTCAGGAAACTAGATCCCGTATTTCACAGCTAAGACCTGAAAGAGCCAGATAAATTAAAAAGTAACAGTGTTTTAAACAGGAAGGCATCCTTGCCTGATAGTAACAAGAGTGGTTAAAACTCCCGCAGGGGAGCTTGGGGGAGAATCGATACAGATACATGCATGGCCGACTCCCTTTGCTGTTCACCTGAAACTATCACAACATTGTCTGTTATGGGGGAAAAAATGTGAAGGAACACTGTATAGGTAAGAAATTAAATCTAGTCCATCATTTAAAACAAAATGAAACAAAAACGAAGCTCCCATCAACTGGGTATCTGCTTTTTGCCAGGCATTTTAGATGCATTCACAAAACAGCCACAACAAAAACAGTAGCGGCATTTATTATTATGTGGGCAGCTCTCAGGTCAGGCCCTATGCTGAGCCCAGATCAGTCCCTGCCTCACAGAACTCTCTCAATATCAGTCCCATTTTACAGATGAGGAAACTGAGGCTCAGGGAGAAGGCATAATATGCTGAAAGCCAGGTGGCTTGGAAGAATGGAGCCACAATCCAAACTCAAGGGGGTCTCTCCAGATCCACATGTTTAAACAGGATCCCACCTGCAGTGCCTTATTCAATCCTCACAACAGCCTACAAAGAAATGTGTGTTAGCCTCACACTGCAGATGAATACACTGAGGCCAAGAGAGTAATCACTTTCTCAATGCTCCCCAGCAGGCATGTGGCCAGGCAGGATGGGGGAGGCAGTCCTGCCCGCTCCAAAGCCTGCATGCTCTCCACTGGCTCTTCTCTCACTTCTGGATTTGTAAATCATATAATTTATAAATAATAAGTAACAATATTGAGAGCTGACTGGGAGGCTGTTGCTGTCCATGGTGCTGAAGATGCAACATGACTGAGACAAACAGCACAATCCCTGCCTTTGAGGAGTGAGCCTTCCTAGGAATCAGCAATAAACGAACAAAGAATTAAGCACTAGGTCAGGTGGGCATAACAGATATGGAAAAAAATGAACCCAGGTGAGAGGGACAGGGCACATTGGATGGGGGTGTGGATCATGTAAGGCCATCAAGAAGGGCTCTCTGGGAAGGTGACCCCTGACAGCCAAGACCTGAGTGACCCCCAGGAAACTACCTTCCTACACCAGGTCTCAGTCTCCTCATCTGTAAATTGAGGACATTGCTCAGGACCCAGGCTGTTTGTCTCAAAGGAGAAGTGAGCGAACAACCTGAATGCACCTTTTAAACTGTAAAGTGCTGTCCAGAAAAAAAAAATCACTCTTCAGCTCTCATACAACCTGCATACAAGGCCTTGTAGCAAGATGTGGCTCTCACAAGTATTGAACCTTCTTGTGTCCCATCAGCAACTTAAATATGACTTTGTGAATTGGTTCTGATGCTATAAAGTGTTACTTCTGACCACAAATACTAAAACAGACTTGGAAAGGAGGAATCTGCTGATAGAAAGGGCATGGATTTTCTGAATATACAAGGTCACCTTGAAAGTGAACGTGGTAGTCACTCAGTCCGACTCTTTGTGACCCCATGGACTGCAGTCTCCCAGGCTCTTCTGTCCATGGACTTTTCCAGGCAAGAATACTGGAGTGGGTAGCCATTCCCTTCTCTAGGGGATCTTCCTGACCCAGGGATCAAACCTGAGTCTCTTGCATTGCAGGCAGATTTTTTACTGTTTGAGCCACTAGGTATTAAAAGAGGAATTTAAAATTTTTAAAAGAGCCTAGGTCTTGGGTTAGAATCTTGATTCCACTTTTATTCACTATACAATCTCAGGCTAGCTCTCCACCTATCTGAGTTCAGTTCTTTCATCCACAGAGACAGTAACAACAGCCTCTTCAAGGGGTTGTCCTGTCTCTACAGTAGCCATTAACCCCCTGTGGTTATTTAATTTAAATTAATTGCAATGAAATGAAACACAAGAGTCAGTTTCTCAGTCACACTAGCCACCATTCAAGTGTTCAATATCCCCAAGAGACAGGTGGCTGCAGTACTGGACAGCTCAGGGCCTGGCTACTTATCAGCTGGGAGCTGGCTAGAAATGCAGAATCTCTAATTGATACCTACAGGGCATTTCATCCAAAACCAGCAGAGGTGACTTTTTTCTCAGGTGCACATGGAACTTTCTCCAGAATAGATCACATTTTGGGTCACAAATCAAGCCTTGGTAAATTTTTAAAAATTGAAATCATTTCAAGCATCTCTTCCGACCACAATGCTAAAGACTAGATATCAGTTATAGGCAAAAAAAAAAAAACACCACGAACATATGGAGGCTAGAAATGCAGGATCTCCAGCCCATCTCAGAACCGCCAGACTGAGACCTGCATCTCAACCAGATTTCCCGCCACCTCTCCAGGGAATTCTCACGCACCTGGCATCTGAGCAGGGCCGCCTGGGAGAGACCGGGGTGGGGGTCGGGGGACTCTCCATGAGAAGGGGCAAGCTCTATAAGCCATGGCAAGGATAACAGGATAGGGCAGTTCCCACACCCTCTTTAAGTGGTGGTCACAACCTCCAAACCAAACTAGTCACCGAACCTCTGACAAAGGCTGGGGGGGTGGGGGGCAGGTGCAGGGGGCAGGCAGAGGAAGGTGGTATAGACAGAAAAATGGAATCTCTCAGACATTTCATAAGTGTGTGCACAGGGGGACAGAATATTTCAATTCTGTGCTGGGCAGGATTTTCTGGCTTGCTGACTATTCCTGTTTTGGAATGAAGTCCAACATGAAAATGACATTTTAAAAAACCCACAGACTGATTTCATATCCAAACACATCTCTCCATGTTTGTAGGGAAAAAAAAAAAAAAAAAAA
>SJYX01008696.1:90492-127934 GCA_006410675.1 Oreotragus oreotragus | reverse complement strand
TGACTATTCCTGTTTTGGAATGAAGTCCAACATGAAAATGACATTTTAAAAAACCCACAGACTGATTTCATATCCAAACACATCTCTCCATGTTTGTAGGGAAAAAAAAAAAAAAAAAAAAAGCATGCTAGCAAGAGAATCTTGCTCCCCCCAACTCTCGAATGGCCAACCAGCTATTTCTCTTCCGACCAACAATTTCCTCCGATGGTTCCACAGCCCACAACCAGTGCAGATGAGCAAAAATGCAGTTCAGGGCAAAGAAGAAGGTTCACAATGGAAAACCCAGCAAAGCCTCAGAAAACAAGTTGTTTTTAACCCTTCGTCTCTCATCGGCACAATCACCAGTCTGGGAGGAAGGCCTCACCATCCTGCTCTAGATGGATGAGGACCCTCAGATGCAGGGCGGGTGAGTCACCGGCTCTCCATCTCACACACCTGGGAGGCGGTTGAGTGTCTCCCCTGGTCACAGGCTACCACTTCACCCAGTTCTGCCTCTTTGACATCATGGCATTTTCTTTTATGTTCCTGTTGCATGGGAGCTTTGGCTGTTTTGCTACCCACCCTCTCCTGGGCATCTAACAGATGCCTTAGACTAGGGGAGGTCCTCAGCAAATGTACGCTGAATGAATGAAGGAGTGCAATCTAACAGCAAGTAAGGGCTCTAGCCTTGGACTCTTGGGCAGCCTGCCCCTCTGAGCTGGAAGGCCTGCCCCCACCCTCCACTTGTCCAAACACTGCCTCCCTCCCACATGAAGCAACCCCACCTGCCCTGCTTGGTCCCCATCCAGCCTCTATGGCCCCCACTGGCCCTCAGGCCCTCCAAGCGCACCCCAGGCCCCGTGCCTCCTTGCCAGTCCTCGACGGTTCCACCAACTCTCTGACTCAGAGCGGCTGCCCCCGCTAAGAANACATGAAGCAACCCCACCTGCCCTGCTTGGTCCCCATCCAGCCTCTATGGCCCCCACTGGCCCTCAGGCCCTCCAAGCGCACCCCAGGCCCCGTGCCTCCTTGCCAGTCCTCGACGGTTCCACCAACTCTCTGACTCAGAGCGGCTGCCCCCGCTAAGAAAGTCCTCCCTGACGTGGACATGGCTGGCTCCCTCCATTCTGGCCTCTGCTCCAGTGCCTCATCAGAAGGTGATGTCACACCCTGTCCCCTGATCCCTGAACCTCCCAGCATGTTATAGCTCTGTTTGCCCATGGCCTGCCTTCTGTGTGTTCACTGCCGCATCTTCAGGGCCCAGAATCATACCCTGCACATAAAAAAGGGCTCAGCAAACGTCCACTGAGTAAAGAGCCAGGTGCAGATGGGAAAACACACGGTAATGATGGTGACTGCTGTGAGGTGGTGTTAAAAAAGTAAGACAGCAAACTCCAGACAGCAAAGATACATAAGACAGTGGTAGGAGGGGGTGCGGCGGGCACAGTCCAGGGACCTTCACGGGAGAGTGGGAGTGTTGGTTAATTTTAGACTAAGTTGGATATGCATATTAAAACATTACGAGTAACCACTAAACAAATCGGAAAAGAATGGAGAATTTCCAAACCAGTAGAGGGGAAAAAAAGAAGCTTCAATCAATCCAAACAATAAGCAGAGGAGGGAGACAGGAAGCACAAAATGAATGACAGAAATGTTTTATGTCCTAGAAAAGATTAAATAAAGATTCATCATTTTTTTCTATTCACACTATTCAAATCAAAAATCTTTACCAAGGTCCCCCTACACAGAAATGACCAGAACATAAGTCTGATCCTCAAGAGTCACAGCTGAAACAGACATCAGACATCGCTGCAGGGGGTGGACCAATCAGAGGGCCTGACACACCTCCTCCACCCAGCAATCACAGCCATTTGCAGATGCATCTGCCTTTTTTCACCCTGGCCCCTAGGAAGCTCAGGCTCCAGCACAGAGAGCCCATGTGAGCCCCAGGTGTTGATATTCCAAGCCCGCCCTCTGAACTGCTCTGACTTCTTTGTCTTAATTCTGGCTCTTAATTTATCACCAACACTCTACCACTTTACCATTCCTACTGCTTTTTATAAACCATCTCAAATCTTTTCACACAAGATGAGATATCAATAAGCAAGCAAAAACCCAAACGAACAACACAACACAAAAAATAAAACTAAGGAAAAGCTTTCAGAGAGCCCATACCTTTCAGAGATATGCATCTGTGCCTTATTTAAACATTTTTAAAAATTTAATATAAGGCAAAGATTTTTAGGATGACAGTCTTAAAAAAAAAAAGCAACCACAAAACATGTTTGAAATACACACACACACACACCCCGCAGTGGGTCTCATTTCATTTCCAAAGCCATTCTGTTGTAAATAGATAATTAGCACTTAAGCACACCTTTCAAGGGGTTTATACATTAACATGAAAATACTATAATTATGGCTGGCCAAAATCGCTTGACTACCACTTAGAATTCTAGATTTTTCATCTTTATTAGAAGTTAATTTTCTCTCTTTTAGCCCCTGAAACACAGCTTGGCTTTGTGAAAAAAAAAAATTTTTTTTTTGGTAAAGAATAGAGAAAGTTAATTTTTTGAATGAATACCAAACCTCTGCTCTCCTCGCCCTCTGATTTTTGATGTGAGCATCAGCCTCCCTCTTTCTGGGTGACCACTTGTTTATCAGTCAAGCTGGCCGCTGTGCCTACACACGACCAAAATCCCTTGACACCAACCCACTCTCAAGCAGAGACAGCCAGAGATGATGTGAGGCCCAGAGTAAAAAAAAAAAATTTGTTTTAAACATTCAATCTCTAGTCTTTGTGTCTGGAGGACGTTTGGATCAGGCCTTTTTATCCAAACTAACAAGCGAATGAGCCAGAATCTGCTCTAAGCCTATACTGCGCATCCACTGATGACTATTACGAGCTCTCTAAAAACCGGAGTCGTGTGTGTACGCGTGCACTCGGTCACTCAGCCACGTCTGACTCATGTAACCCCGAGGGCTGTGGCCCAGCAGGCTCCTCAGTCCATGACATTTTCCAGGCAAGAATATTGGAGTGGGTTGCCGCTTCCTCCTCCAGGGGTATCTTCCCAACCCAGGGTTCGATCCCCAATCTCCCACATCGCAGGTGGATTCGTTAACCATCTGAGCCACCAGGGAAGCCCTCTTGGTGACAAAACCTTGCCCACCTCGTGCCGGGCCTGCCGGGTTCCGTGGACACCTGTTAACCACCCCTCCCCAGCCCTCCAACCCGTCTCTCCCAGCAGCCTCTCCTGCTGACCTCATCTCCACGCTGTAGCCAGACCCCCGCCCTGCTCTCTGTCCCTCGGACCCCCTGCAGGTCCACTCCCAGGCCCCCCTGCCTCTCCTGGGGCCCCAGCGTCCTCCTCCGCCTGCTGTGATCACGCACCACCCAGCAGCCAAACGAGCCTTTCAAAACACCAAGTCACACGATTCAGTGCAGTTCAGCCACTCAGTCGTGTCGACTCTTTGCGGCCCCGTGGACTTCAGCACGCCAGGCCTCCCTGTCCATCACCAACTCCTGGAGNGCTTTTCAAACCTTCTTCTCTTTCTAAGAAAAATAAAATTTGAATCTGAATATGCTCAGGTCTGCTTGGCTGTCACTCCTGGCATATTTCTGTTTGTGTACTATAATTATCTCTGAGCGTTGAGAGGTGTGCCTACGGGTAGCTCAGTACCTGTATTTCGCATGGGTCTGAGACTGTCTCTTATACACATCTCGGGGGGAGCTCATTATCATCTGGAAAGAAGGCGGTTGAGAAGCGCAGGGTTGGTCCTGAGCAGAGCCACCATCAGCGAGGAGAACCAGGAATGAAAGGAGGAGATGGAGAAGGGGGCACCAAGAGGGAAGCTGGAGAAGGCGGACAGGGAGGTGGAGAGGAGGGGTGAGCGGTCACTCCGAGGCCAGTGCCATGGTCTGAAGCTGGGAGTTCCAGGGGAGGGGAGGGACTGTGGCTGTCTCTTATACACATCTAGATGTGTATAAGAGACAGGGACTGATCTTTAGGATGGACTGGCTGGATCTCCTTGCTGTCCAAGGGATTCTAAGCCCCCATGGCGTGTTTAACACTTGGGATAAAATTCACACCTTTGCCCTACTGTCAGCAGACCTGCGCTTTCCTCCCTGGCCTCTACCATCTCTGGGCTCAGCCCTGCAGACCTTGCCTGCAAACCAGGCAATTAAGGGCTGGGTCCTTCTCTACTCATGGGTCCTCTTTTAGGCCATCCTAAGCCATCTGCTCCGGGAGTTGGTGATGGACAGGGAGGCCTGGCGTGCTGCAGTCCATGGGGTCGCAAAGTGTCGGATATGACTGAGTGACTGAATTGAACTGAAACCATCTATACTAAAAAAAAAAAAAAAAACACAACCTCCCACCTTGATCACTATCACCTTCCCCTGATCGTCTGATTCATTGATCCAATCACCTAAGTGACCTTGCCTGTTTACTGCATTGTCAGACCCCACATGGGTCCCTGGGCCCTCTGGAAGCAGCTGCATCAGTCATCACTAAATCTTCAAGACAAGACAGTGAACACAGCGCCACCCCACCCCACCCCGCCCAAGGTCTGGGATGACTGGGATGCGTGTAGACCCCTCTCCTGTTCTCCTGTGGGAAAGATGGACACTCAGCTCACCCACAGCAGGGCTCAGAGGCCAGGAGGAGTGTGGTCTAAGAGGAGAGCCAAGCTGGGGCCCAGGGAGGGGCCTCAGTCAACATATGGTCCAAACGTCACATTTTTCGGACGTGGACGTGAGCACTCAGCAGGAAAAACGAGGTCAAGGTCAGAGTCAGAAGGCGGGGTCCAGAACCAGACTCCCAGATCCACTGAAGAGGCTGCGAACTCTGACCTCAGACCACACGAGGCCTGTCTGCCCAGACCTGCCAGCCCACTGAGCCGCTTACACCCCAGGACCGCGGCCAGTCCTGGGAAACCCACCACACCCCACCACCCTGGCCACCTTGGGCAGAACAGCAGGATGGCTCCGCCTAAGAAACCAAGAAGGTTTTCAGCTTCACTCATGGGGTGTGCACACACCGGGCCGGGGCCACCCCAGTCCTGTCTCTCAGGCCTGATGCTCTGATGCCCACTGTGGGGACAATCCACGGCCCGGGGCAGGTACTGGGCACAGAGAGACAGATGCGAACACGAAGGTCCGAGGCTCTGGGAAGAAGAGAGCCTTTGCATGAGGTGAAAAACAAAAATACAATTTTCTCAGGAATAAGACAAAAGCAGCGACTTGCATAAGATGCTAGGGACAGAGCTGCAGGGAGTGGAGAGCATTAACTTGGCCTCGGCCTCGCCCAGAGCCGGGTGGGTGGCGGGGGGGAGGAAGAGAAGAGGAGGGCTGAGGGTGGGCAGTGGGTGGGGAGGTCGTCAACTTCCAGCCGCATCTGAAACGCTTGTTCTGCAAAGAAGACCAGTTCTGCACCCAGGAGGCATCTCCCACTACTGCACAGGCCCCCCACTCCTTGTCAAAGCCCCTCGGGTCCACCCGCAGCTCCTATCAGGGGCTCCCGTATCTGATGGCACAGAGGCAAAAAGACAGCGTGGAGCCCTCTCTTGCCCAACCATCCCCGGCCCCTGCCCGCGGCCCTGCAGCCTCCCTGCAGCAGCAGATGAGGCAAACACCGAAGAAACCCACCTCGGAAC
Organism: Oreotragus oreotragus; assembly: GCA_006410675.1. Classification (NCBI taxonomy): domain Eukaryota; kingdom Metazoa; phylum Chordata; class Mammalia; order Artiodactyla; family Bovidae; genus Oreotragus; species Oreotragus oreotragus. Next base: position 122,300 of record SJYX01008696.1, on the reverse strand, counting down.
AGCTTCTCCACTTTCCCTTTCTCTCCCTTCCTCCCTCACAGATTTTAATTAAGGGTTTACTTGCAAAAGACCTAGCTCTATTTAACTAGATCCTTGGACCCCTTTTATACTGTCTTATACATCGTTTTATGGTAGGGCGCCAGTAAAAAGTTAATTATAACTTCTAAGCACTCCATTTCCAGGCCCTCATCTTCCTCCCGGCCCAATGCTGCTAAGGGTAGAGTCACTTAATTAAGCGACTCCTGGGTGCTCTTCAGCAGATGCCCGCCAGCACCCCTCGGGCCAGGGTGGACTCCGAGGACCTGCACTTGACCCAGCTCAGCNCACGAAGGTCCGAGGCTCTGGGAAGAAGAGAGCCTTTGCATGAGGTGAAAAACAAAAATACAATTTTCTCAGGAATAAGACAAAAGCAGCGACTTGCATAAGATGCTAGGGACAGAGCTGCAGGGAGTGGAGAGCATTAACTTGGCCTCGGCCTCGCCCAGAGCCGGGTGGGTGGCGGGGGGGAGGAAGAGAAGAGGAGGGCTGAGGGTGGGCAGTGGGTGGGGAGGTCGTCAACTTCCAGCCGCATCTGAAACGGTTGTTCTGCAAAGAAGACCAGTTCTGCACCCAGGAGGCATCTCCCACTACTGCACAGGGACCCTGAGGCCCCCCACTCCTTGTCAAAGCCCCTCGGGTCCACCCGCAGCTCCTATCAGGGGCTCCCGTATCTGATGGCACAGAGGCAAAAAGACAGCGTGGAGCCCTCTCTTGCCCAACCATCCCCGGCCCCTGCCCGCGGCCCTGCAGCCTCCCTGCAGCAGCAGATGAGGCAAACACCGAAGAAACCCACCTCGGAACAGCTTCTCCACTTTCCCTTTCTCTCCCTTCCTCCCTCACAGATTTTAATTAAGGGTTTACTTGCAAAAGACCTAGCTCTATTTAACTAGATCCTTGGACCCCTTTTATACTGTCTTATACATCGTTTTATGGTAGGGCGCCAGTAAAAAGTTAATTATAACTTCTAAGCACTCCATTTCCAGGCCCTCATCTTCCTCCCGGCCCAATGCTGCTAAGGGTAGAGTCACTTAATTAAGCGACTCCTGGGTGCTCTTCAGCAGATGCCCGCCAGCACCCCTCGGGCCAGGGTGGACTCCGAGGACCTGCACTTGACCCAGCTCAGCCTCGACCCTCAAAGGGCTCACAGGTCCTGCAGGAGGATGGGGAGGCTGGCAGGACGGCCCACTTGGGAGCCCAAAGCAGCTCGGCAGGTGATAGAAGTGAGTGACGAGGACGTGGGCAGGACAGACAACAGCCTCCACAGCAGGGCCCCAATAACAACAGGAAGCCCTGATAGCTTCAGAGGGAAGGGAGCTGGGGTTGAAAGGGTCTCAGTGGAGGCCTTTGCCTTACCACATATCCTCTGGGTGTGGGTCTACAGTTTGGGGGTTCAGCTTGAGACAGAACAAGTCTAAAATCCTGGTGGACAGCCAGGAGGAGGTGTCTTCTGAGTCGACTGAATAATACACCGGCTGGATCTCAAAGGGAGATCTGGTCGGGGCAGAGTGGGAGTCTGGTCGGGGCAGTCTGTGAGTCTGGGCGGGAGCAAGATCGGGGTGGGGTTGGCGGGGGGAGCTCATTATCATCTGGAAAGAAGGCGGTTGAGAAGCGCAGGGTTGGTCCTGAGCAGAGCCACCATCAGCGAGGAGAACCAGGAATGAAAGGAGGAGATGGAGAAGGGGGCACCAAGAGGGAAGCTGGAGAAGGCGGACAGGGAGGTGGAGAGGAGGGGTGAGCGGTCACTCCGAGGCCAGTGCCATGGTCTGAAGCTGGGAGTTCCAGGGGAGGGGAGGGACTGTGGAGGCTGCAGGCTTCTCCTGGCAGGGGGTGGGGCGGGGAGCGAATCCCGCTGGGAACCGACAGTTCTCCAGGGCATGGCTGTCACTCCGAGCCGGGAGCCAGAAGCAGAAAAGGGGCCGGTGTTCTTGCCTTGGGGCAGACGCGGGTGGTGTCCAGGCCTCGGGGTCATCCTGGGCATGGGTGCTCCTGGGTGCTCAGCACCCCTGGCTTCCAGAGGGGAGCCCACACCCCCCCGGAATACCTGGCCCTCCCTAGGCCGGGTCCGCAACACCCGCTGGCCTCAGTTCCCAGCCTCAATCTGGAGACACCCCGCTCGGCCTCTGCCCCTTCTAAGACCCTCCCCAAGCCCCATGTTGTGAGAGCCACCGCTCACACTCTCCGCTGTCACGGCCCTGCCCTCCTGGAAGCCACTCTTACAGCTGCTCCCTGCCGCCCCCCCACGGCAACCAGCCCTGCCAGGATGCGGGGACCAGCTCAGAGCACACCCACCCCGAGTCCAGGCCTCTGTCCAGGGCTTTCCCCAGCTGAGGCCCGGCCAGCGCTGGGGGTGAGGCTCGTCCCGCCCTCCGGGGGGCGGACGGTCTGGGGGGCAGACGGGAGGCATGAAGACACAGGGGCCTCCCTCCGGGGGCCACCAACAAGGCCTGAACAGGGAGCCTTGGTGTACGGGGTGGGGCAGGGACCGATGCAGCCCAGCAGGGCGGGAGGGGGCCGTGGGGCGTGTAGCTTCACAAGAGCTACATTCAAGCCAGGGTGGGTCGGACTCTGCCGGGTGGACGAGAAATAGCCAGAGGACAAGGATGAGCCAAGGTCCCGGGTGGGGAACTGGAGTCAACCAGTGTGGCCAGAGCAAAACGGCTCGGCCAGTGCTGAGGCTGGTTGATTGGCAGGTGTGTTTGTGGGGTCTCAGATCAGGGAGAGGCAAGCTTTTTATGACAACAGCCGCCACTCTTCGAGGGCTTCTCCCAGAGTCCGCAATGTACTAAGCATATGACTCATCACTCCTCCCCAACCCTATGGGGTAGGTAGATAAGTCTTCCCATTTTACAAATGAGGCACAGAGAGGTTGAGTGACTAAGTGAAGGTCACACAGCAAATAAGAGGCTGAAGCAGGGTGAAGACAGACCTGCTTGACTGCCAGATAGGAGTGCTTAACCTCCCTGCTGTCCCACCTCCCTGCACAGACACAAGTTACTGATCCAATCGGTCTGTGGGCTCCAGGCTGCCCATCCGTCATTCCTGCAGATGAGCAAGGAGCTTCCAGCACATTCTTTCCCATTTTCAGTCAACTGTGCTCTTCTTTTCATTCTTTACAGCTGGAAAGCCCGTCCTTAGCAATTTTTTAGCTGCTTACTGGGACATTTACAAATCCATCTGGCGGTTCTATTTCATGAATGTATTGGGGATATTAATGGCCCAGGGGAAAAGGGATCTGTCAGGTGGCCCTATCACCCCAACCTAGTGCCCTCTAAAGAACACAGACCCAGACAGAAGCCTGCAGGTGGGCAAAACGCGGACACCCTCACAGCCAGGCCGAGAGCAACCCACTCGACAGCAAGTTAGAGGCGCGTGAGGGGAGCCACGCATCTCCCCGGTTAGGCACCTCATCCTCTCTTACAAAAGGGTCTTCATTAATTTTTTAAATCTCCTCCTGTCTGTCTGGAGGTGGCTCCTACAATATGATTGTAGGTGTTCTCCATGAGATCAATGAGCAGAGAAGAAGCTGGTTATGCATTTCAGATCAGCAGCTTTCTCACTCAAGAGGAGGAAGGGCTGGGCCCATGGGTCTGAGAGGCGGGCAGGGCCCTGCTGGCCGGGGAAGGGACTCCAGGTGACCTCCCGAGTAGCTGGATGATGCCAGGACTGACCTGGGCCCAGCACCGTCCCCACCCCCATCCTGGGAGACGCCGTGCGTCAAACTCCAGAGAGGCCAACGTCTCTTTAAAAGCAATGAGATTTTAGTGTTGTCTTCAGTTAAAGCTACGAGAGTAATACATGCTCCCCACAGAAAAACCAGAGGGATAAAAGAAGCAGAGAACCACAGAAAAAGATAATAAAATCCCCCACGGTCCCAGACATCACTTCTGGAACAATCCAGAGCCTCGGCCCTCACTGGCCTTGCTGCCTCCATTCTACCTCTGCAGTCCAGGCCTTTTTAAAGGTCACTCCCTTCTGCAGACCTTCCTGAAGAGCCCAGCTCACTTGGAATCAACCCCAAACTCCGGCCGCTGGCCCACGGGGCGTAGCTGCCGCGGTGGAAACCCTCCCCCCGTGCCTGCCCGCGGGGCCTCTGCAGCTGCTGTGCCCCTGCCTGGAATGTTCCTCCTGCAGGGCTCACTGTCACCTTCATGCATCACCCGAGGCCAGCTCTTCAGGGAGGCCTTCCGTGGCGGCTTCAAGGAGCTGTCCATCACCATCACCCAGGCCAGCGCTCTGCAGACCTCGTCATGAGAATGGTCCTCTTGCTGCTTCCGGTGGGTCCACCCGTTCGCGGCATCCCCATCATCAGACTCAGTGGCCTCTCCTCACTCCTACCATCACCCACTGCACACTCACCCCGTGTTCTCAGAAAGATGCACTGAATGGAGGTATGAATAGCCCCTGCAGTCTTTCCTGCGTGTGTGTGTGTGTGTGTGTGTGTGAGAGAGAGAGAGAGAGAGAGAGAGAGAACTGCCTGCATAGACGAGGGTGTAGGTCAACATTTCTCGGAAACTCCACATACTTTGACACACAAACCATCTACCGCTTCTTGCAATTCAACGTACAGGCTCGGGTCAAAACCCCAGCCCCACAAGGGACCAACCCATGACCCCTACCTCTACCCCAAGGGGAGCCCTGATCTGGCCAACACCACATCCTGGGGGCAGTAATACCATCTGCACAGCCTTTTACAGATTATAACACTTGAGCATTTCCTCAGCCCAATAGAGCCTTAAAACAGCCCACCTCCGAAGAGGCAGACAGGGTAAGGGAAGCTTGACCACCTCCCCATTTAAAATGAGGTCAGGGAGGCTCAGAGCCGTCACCTGACTGCTGCAGTCACCTGGGAGGACGCTGACCCTGGACATCTGGCCCCAAAAGGCACATCTTTATTTCAAAACAGAGAAATTTCACCATAAAAACCAGAGAGGTGATGATGAGAGCTTGGCTCCAGAGTCCAACTGCCTAGGCTTGAATCCCAGCTCTGCCACTTGCTGGCTGTGTGACCTCGGGCAAGTTACTTCACTCCATTGAGCCTCGGCTTCTCCTCTGTTAAATGGGGATGATAATAGCTCCTGCCTCATCCCCTGACCAAGAGAATCAAATGATTTTAAAATACACATAAAGGGCACCCAACACACGTGAAGAGTCGATAAACATGGACTTTTTATAAAACCACACCTCCTGAGTCCGTCTCTCCACCATGATCACCAACCGAATCCCTGGGCATGTGAACCACCAGCCCACGGAGGTGAATCCCTTTGCGCAGAAGGCAGGTTCCCGAGAAGCCGGCTGCAGTTGGACCATCTAAACCGTGCCTACTGATGCTCACATGCAAATTGCCCCCTCCCCTGTGCCCCGTTCAGTCACTCCTCAGCCTCAAGCCCCGCCCAGCCCACTCGAGTGACAAGCACTGACATCTGCAAACACTTCAAGGCTGCCAAGGGGAGAGGCCCCTTTTGTAAAAGGAAGACCCTCTGCAAGTTCACCCTTCCCACCTGCCACGATCCGGGCAAATAAATCAATCCAGCGCCAAGAGCAAATCACCAAGAAAGCCCCCCAGATTCCCACGGCACCTAGTTCTGACTTCCACTGAGAGGCGGGCAGAGAGGTTTTCCTAAAATGGCCATCTCACCAGGCGGGCGTCCAGGCCCCTGGCTGCCCCTCGGCTTCAGTCTCTAGGAGGCCCCAAGCCCCTTTTCAGGCTCACTGCTCTCACATTCCCCCAGAGCCCCTCCCTCCAGCCCGGACACATAACACCGCCTCTCACGTCCCACGAAGGCTCTGGCCTCAGCTACCCCTTTCCCCACACAAACCCCCTGATTTTCAGGCCAAAGCCAGCCCAGCGACAGCTTGTCCCCGAAACCTCCCATCCAGGGGGAGGCCACCCTCAGCACCTGCACTGAGAGCTCACAGCCCCCAGCCACCACCCCTGGCCACCAGCCCCCCACCCTGTCTCTTATACACATCTGGTGGTGCAGGGGTTAAAAATCTGCCTTGCAAAAAAAAAAAAAAAAAAANCAGCTCTCCAGCCTTGCCCAGTGAGGAGGCCGGGAACCAGGGGACACTCCTGGCCTGGCACAGGGTGATGTCCCCCACCCTGCCACATTCATCAAGGACCCCCACACAGCCTGACTCTCCACGGTGCTTGGAGGGTCTTTAAATGATTACACTAAGATGAGATGGCTGGATGGCATCACCGACTCGATGGACACGAGTCTGGGTAAACTCTGGAAGTTGGGGATGGACAGGGAGGCCTGGAGTGCTGCAGTCCATGGGATCGCAGAGTCAGACACCACTGGATGATGAACTGAACTGAACTGAGGTTCCACCAATAGGACTCCTTTTAAAGACAAAGAGGGTCTTCCCTGGTGGTCCAGTGGCTGAGACTCCGTGCTCCCACCCATGGAGCCTGGGTTCGGTAAAGGAACTAGACCCCATGTGCCCCAGTGAAGACCCAGCACAGTCAAACAAATAAATAAATATTATAAATAAACAAAGGCCAAAGAGGAGTTGCCACGCCTGGAGATGTGTATAAGAGACAGATGCAACTGTTGGCTTCATTACTCACTCAGCATGGAGAGGAACACATCTGGGCCGGGGGTACATCAGAAACAGTCCCCACCTTTGGGAACCTCAGGGCGGGGGCAGGGGCCAACATCGCCTTTGGTCAGATAAGGATCCAAACAGCGCCCACGCCAAACAGCTGCTCCTCACATCCAACCGGGCAGCAGCGGTAAGGAGACTACCAAGCAGGCCTGGCAGAGCACGTGCCCAGCCACCAACGACTCCTGCTGTCTGCCGGGGACCTGGACTCTCGGTTCAGCCTCACGTCTCTTTGAGACCCTGGAGCAGGGGGCTAAGAGAGCAGCCTCGGGACTGCTCTGGTGGCCCAGTGGTTAAGAATCTGCCTTGCCATGCAGGGGGCACAGGTTAGATTCCTGGTCGGGGAAACCAGGATCCCATATGCCATGGGGCAACTAAGTCCAAACACCACAACTAACTGAAGAGGGGTGAGGCCCTCAGGAACTAAAACCTGATGCGGCCAAAATCCAATAAATAAATATTCAAGAGAAAGCCGTCTCCGCAAGGGCCCCCTTCCTAGGACCTGGCAAAGGGAGGTGCACTGGGGCAGACTCGCTCCTGCAGGAGCGCCCCCCACCCTATCCCAGCCTTCAAAGGTTTCAGCCCAAACAGGGGCCTCGATTAGGATTTCCCATTTGAAAGATCAATACTGAAAGCTCCAAGCCTGCCAAGAGGGAGGAAAGGCCTTGCTTGTAAATATTTGTCTCGACTGGCAAAGCCGTGCCTCTCTTGCTGCAGCTACCCGCCTCACTCCTGGCCCTCTGCTCGTGGAGCTCCCAGCCAACTGTACAGCGGGATGCCCCTGGGGAGGCGCGAGGGACCGTCTGGCAGCTACGAGGGGTTGCGAGGGGAGGTGGGCCGGCCCTGGCCCCACGCCTCCGAGACAGCAGGCCTGCCCACCGGGGCCGTCCAGCGGTCCCCACTGGGTCCGTGGTGGAGAGAGTCGCTGTGAGGTTTCTCTGGATTCCAAGCAAGCAGCTTTTCCCGGGGGAGCACCCCATATTTACGTCTTTCTTATTTTGGAAGAAAGCATAACCAGAGACAAAACCCTGGGGATTGTGCTTGCAAATAATGGCCCACCATCTCCCACGGCATGGGACAGCACTCGCTCTGCTGCCTGTGCCAACAGCTGCCCATGGAGGAGCCCACCCCGGGATCCCTGGGCTCCTGCTGGGGCCATGGAGGCCAGGAGGGTCCTCTCACTTGGGCCGCGGTCAAGGGTAGTGGGTGTCTGAGCCGGTCCGACCAGCTGAGCACCTGCCTTGGCATCACTGTTCCCAGAGAGTCGTTCATTTGTTCACCCACTCAGCCACTAACTCTCCCTTTCATTCATTCATTCATGAATTATTTATTGGGTACTTACCTGGACCAGGTACTGGGGGCTGGACACGCAACCAGACAAAAATAAACCTGGGTTTGCCTTTGGAAGGGAGTCTCCCAGGCCGAAAAATTTCCCACAAATAGAAAGTCACAGCAGAGACATGTGCTGGGGCAGGAGACCTCCCAGGTATGACAAGATAGTCAGAGGGGTGAGGCCTGGTCCTGGAGGTCAGGGGGCTTCCCAGGGGAGGTGGACAGGTGACAAAGGCCGGGGAGGGGCCAGGCAGAGCAGGACGGCAGGCAGGGGTCTGCCCCGAGTCTGGCCGCTCCCAGGCGCCACCCCTTCTGGCACCTACCCAGCCACTCGTTGAATTTCTTCACCTCGCTCGGGAGCCCCAGCTCCGTGAAGTCCCCGGCGTGGATCAGCACGTCGCCGTAGGGCATCTGGATGGGGTCCGTCCTCGAGTGGGTGTCAGACACGCAGACAAAGCGGGTGTAGCCAGGCGGCTTGGGGGCATCATGAGGCACTGGGTCCACCCTGGGGAGAGAGGGGACCGTGGGGTCCAGGGGCCAAAGCATTGGGAGCCTACAGTGCGTGTCCCATCCAGATCGGATCACGTGTGGTCCAGATCGCATCCACCCGCATCCAAGCCCTGACCCTCCACTCAGCAATCAGGCAGAAGATTTCCGCCTGAGCCTCAGTTTCCCCTCCGTAACACAGGAACCCCTAGGTGTCATGTGAAGGTTAAGAGGTGATGAGTGGGAAGAGTTGACAGGTACAGTCCAGCACGTGGACCTACGTGCACCGGAGTGACGACCACACTGACCTGCTGTCTGACAAGCAGTGCCTCTCAACCATTTTTTTTTTCATCATCAGCCCCTAAGGGACCTACAAAAGATGCTTTTTCTACTCACCCCTCTCTTGTGAAATTTTAACACCACAGATACACTGTATATCTGTTCATTTACTGTGTGTGTATCTGTCTTTATAATAAGAGTAAGATTTTTTTCACCCCCAAAAATCCAGGTTTCACTGCCTTGGGGGGTTGCTGTCGGCCCCACGGAGGACGCATGCACTGAGGTCCTCATCCAGTTGGAAGAACTGACTCTGCAGGGCCGTGCAGAGAGAGCATCCAGGGAGAGCCATGTGTGAGGGGCAGCATTTCACGGGAACTTGTAAGATAAAGGCATGAAAGGCAGGCAGCAATTTTCCAAACCTATGAGCTGGTCTGATCATGTTGAGAACGAGGGCTTTCCAGGGTCCTGCAGGAAAACAGCTCTGGATTTAGAAGACCCAGATCTGCTGATCGTCACTAACATATAACCTCAAGAAAATGCCTGGCCTTGGTTTGCTCATCTGTATAATGGAGCTCCGTCCCCCACTAGGCAACAAGACTCGGAAAATTTAAAAGCTGTAGCTGTGTAACTGTAAGGTCTTGGTCCCCAGGAGGCCCTGGAAGGCCTCCTGTCTTGCACATGAGGATACTGAGCAGGTGGCCCGGGTGTCCCAGGGAATAGTGCGGACCGTGGGAAACAACCCCAGCTCCCCGCTCCCCGTTCAGCATGCTCCCCGAGAACCCCGGCTCTTGCCTCCTCAGCTGACTGGTTCTGCCAGGCTCAAAACGCTGAAAAACGGCACAATGACATTTCAACGAGCTGCTCTCTCCAAATGAGTATGCCGCTCGAGGAGTTGTGTTTAAATCTAATTATGCGGCAAACCAAAAGCAGTACCATATCAGTTACATAAATACTTTTAAAGACATCTTTCTAATTATCCTTTTTTTTTTTCAGACAATATACTTCGAAGAAATTTAATTAACACCTTACAAGAGACGTGGGTTCAGCATGCTAATGTGCAGAGAGCATGAGGAAGCTCCATCCGCCCAGCGGCAGCCGCAGCCCCGTGCCAACATCTCCCCGTCATCCAGCCTCCGAGGGAGAGACTCCCAGGGCCCTTTGCTGGGGGTGGTTAAGTCAAGCGAGGACCCCCAGCGGGTCAGAGTTAGGTCCGATGGGGGAAAAGGAAGAACTTCTGAGTCTGATGATGTCCAACAGGAGGGTTCTCGGAGTCCTTTCTCTTTTCTCTCCATTCTTTCATTCCTTCCGTCCCTCATTCATTCAACAAAACACATCCTGAACGCCTACTGGGTACCAGTTATGAGCTCAGAGCTGAGAACTGAATGAACCAGCCAGGTCCCAGACTGATGGTGGAGACGAGATTGGCCAGGTAGTGACCATAAAGCCACAAGGTCGGCTGGGGCAGCAGGGGGCCTGGGGGCTGGAGAAGGCCCTAGGCTGGCCTGGGGCCCCTGAACTTGCCAGGAGGAGGTGACGCCTCAGCTGGTCGAGAAGCACAAATCTCCCTCCCAGGAATTCCTGCCTCTCCTCTACCCTCTGGGTCAATCCCCGCCGCCACCCACCATATGACAGCCAAGTCTCCCAGGGAAGAGGCCTGGGAAGCCACCTGTTTGCCCCTAACACAGCTGATATTGGAGCAAGGCAGCCAGTCACTACTGGGCCATTGGCCTGGCGCAGTAATTAACACGAGTCAATCAAACTCATCCATTCATTCACTGGCCTCACATACACCGAGACTGTAAAGATGCCACAGGGCGGCTGAGACCAACTCAAAGAGATAAAGAAGTGGGCACAGGGAGTGAGACGCCATCCCCAGAGCCACCTCGGGCCCCAGCAACCCCTCGTCCTGTGCCTCCCTCCGTGGAAGAGCCCTGAGCCAGCTGACACCCCTGCTGCCCGCCAGCCAGGAGCACACGAATTCCACGGGCACTTACTGCTACTGGAGCCCAAGCTCCTTAATTAACTCCGCTCTTGTTTCTCTTCACCCTGAGGCTTCTGAGCTCCGTGAGGAGGCAAACCTAATAATCCCCAGAGGAAAAAACAAAAACCAAAAACAGACTTTTATTTCCCTGCACTGTCCTCCAGCTATTTGGATTGTAACAAATGCTCAACCTTGAAATAATAACAACAGTAATGATATTGATGCTTCCCATGGGTTGAAAGCTCATTGCGTGCAAAGCATGGTCACGCACCTGCTCTCTTCACCCTCACAGGGACCGTCTGAACAGGGCATTCTGCATGTGCCCATTTCATAGGTGAGGAGACTGAGGATCAAAAAAGGCTGGCAAGGGATTTCCCTGGCGGTCCAGTGGTTAAGACTACACCTTCCCATGCAGGGGGTGTGGGTTTGATCCCTGGTTGGGGAGTTAAGATTCCATAGGCCTTGTGGCTAAGAAAGGAAAACATAAAACAGAAGCAATATTCTCACAAATTCAATAAAGCCTTTAAAAATGGTCCACATGAAAAAAATAAAATTTTTTTTTTTAAATAAAAGGTTGACTTGCCCAGGATCTCAGCTATGGAAGCTGGTGGAGCTGGGGTTTGAAGCCAGTTTTTGGTTCCAGAACTCACACCACGCTGGACTGTTTCCAGGCCTTACTTCATTGCATCCAGTCAATCTATAGACAAATGCTTCTTGAGCGCCTACTAAATACCAAACACCTGCTGGTGACAGGACAGGACACCTGTGGGGACCTTGTGGCTGGAAGCCCTGCCCGCGTTTCGAAGGGAGGGAAAGAACAAGAGCGAGGATGCTGAGGAGGAAAGCACACAGAGAGTGGGAGGGCTTGAGGACATCAGCTGCGCCCGAGATCCCGCTGAGCCTGAAGCGGGACCCAAACCTGGACGCGAGCCAGGAAACTCTCCTTTACCCACGCGGCAGTTGGCAACCTGGCTAACCCTTGAGTTGTAGCAGCCCTGCGTAGCACGTAACTGAGGACTGGAAAGGTTAGTCGCACACCCAGGACCGGCGCTCCTAAGTTAAAGAGTAGAATTTGAACCTGGGTCTTCAGAACAGGAATTGGGGCATTTAACCTCATAAAACAGAGGAAAATGGTTATTTCCCAGCCATGTTCTTCAGGGGGCCGGAGAGAAGGTATGGAAATAATGTTCCAGGTTTGGGAGGGAGCAAACTCGACTCCCTCAAAGCGTCTACCTCCCGAGATGGCCCCAGGCAAGTCTGTGGCTCTTTCCCTCTCTCTCTGAGACCTGAATCCTGTCACCGCGTCCCCCCGGCCTCACCCGGGACCTTCCCGCAGGAACCCTGGTGGCAGGGATGGTGCAGAATAGAGAACCCAGCCTCCAGTGCCCAGATCCAGGGCAGCGTCTGGCCTCAGCGACCTCCTCACTGTGCCTAGGACCCTTCCAGCCTCCCATCCAGCTCTGTACGGTGGGGACCACCTCTCTCTTGGAGACGTTGTGAGAACTGGAAACCTGATGGATGCCCCCCGCAGCCTGTGTCCTACGTCCTGGCCCCCTTCTCAGGCTCTCTCTCCTCTGAGCCACTGACACTCTGGAAGTGCAACTACTGATGCCAAAAGCTCACATAGGCATGGGAAGCAGAGGCCGTCCCCTACCCCGTTATCTCTATTTCTGGGCAAACAGGGTACCCTGAAGGCCAGGGGGCTGGATGGCACAGGACTTGTCTTCAGTGAAGTTCTAAAACCGTGTCCAGTCGTGTGACTGGGCATCAGCCACGGCTTTTAGAATGAGAGATACCTCTATTCTCCTCCTCTCATCCTACCAGTGGGGAAACGGAGGCCCAGGGGAAGGCAAGGACTGGTTGGTGCTGAGCTGCACGACTGCCTAAGGCTCCTTCCCACCACGCACTGGCTGTAAGGCAAGCCTGCACCCGGAGTCCCCATGCCTCCCTTCCTCCCCACCTCCTGGCTTTGCTTTTGCCGGTCCTCCAAGCCCAGGGGTTATGCCACCGCCACCAGGAAGCCCTCCTCGATCCCCTCACTCTTCCTGGGGCGTGTGCCTTGCCTGATCCTCACTCCCTTTCCTTTCCCTCCTCCTGTCCCGCCGTGCTAGGCTCAGGAGATAGCCCATGTTGGCGGAGGGGAGGGACGCTCAGAAAGCTCTCCCACGAGTCCATGCATCAGCATAGGCTGAAGCAGTGCCGTGAATGGGAGGCTCTGTGTGCCTAGATCTGGGGGAGGGAGGGCAGCCAGAGAGATCTGATGAGGGATGGGGGAAGGCACTCTGAGGAAACGATATCCGAAGGATGAGTCCATGTTAGCAGGACATCGACAAGGGGAGGCAGCCTGTGCAAAGTCTGGAGGCAGGAGGGAGAAAGCAAGGCCCCAGAAAACAGAACTGCACCTGGAGCCCTTGGGGAGAGGTTCAGGATGGCACGTGAGAACAGACAGAGCCCAGGTGAGGGCCTCCCGCCTGCCATCCCACCCCAACCCCCACCTCTCCTGGGCTCGAGGCTGACCCTCACTGTCTCCTGGAGACCTCCCAGCACCTGGTCAGGCCAGGGGCCACCGGGTCCCTTCTGAAGCCTCCATCTCACCTAGTGAGGGCATCAGCTCTCCAGCCTTGCCCAGTGAGGAGGCCGGGAACCAGGGGACACTCCTGGCCTGGCACAGGGTGATGTCCCCCACCCTGCCACATTCATCAAGGACCCCCACACAGCCTGACTCTCCACGGTGCTTGGAGGGTCTTTAAATGATTACACTAAGATGAGATGGCTGGATGGCATCACCGACTCGATGGACACGAGTCTGGGTAAACTCTGGAAGTTGGGGATGGACAGGGAGGCCTGGAGTGCTGCAGTCCATGGGATCGCAGAGTCAGACACCACTGGATGATGAACTGAACTGAACTGAGGTTCCACCAATAGGACTCCTTTTAAAGACAAAGAGGGTCTTCCCTGGTGGTCCAATGGCTGAGACTCCGTGCTCCCACCCATGGAGCCTGGGTTCGGTAAAGGAACTAGACCCCATGTGCCCCAGTGAAGACCCAGCACAGTCAAACAAATAAATAAATATTATAAATAAACAAAGGCCAAAGAGGAGTTGCCACGCCTGGCCCCAGTCTCCTCTAAGGCGGACCCCTATGGTAACCTGTCCCTCCCACACAGTCCTTGCCTTCTCAGTGAGCACCAGGCCAGCGGTCCACCTGTCTGGCCCAGGACAGAGGGACAGGTATCAGAGGGGCTCTCCCCAGGGGCAGTGTTGCTTGGCACCCAGGGTCGGGGTTGGGGGTGGCCTTTGATCTCAGGGCTCAACACGCAGAGCCCCAGATCCAGACATTTGTTCCTCAGGCAAAGGCAGCCTGGTTACCACCAGGGTCTCTGGGGCCAACCACATGAATCACAGGGCTCCATCGGAGGCCACGTTTGGGCTGTCACTGTTGTTATTAAATATAAATTGTGGATTTATTAAATAAGGCCCCTCGCTCCCTCACCCTGAGACAAAGCCCAGGGTGGCAATAAATCACGTGTCAGGAAGTGGCATCTCCCTCGTGGAGACTCGCCATGGAAACCCACACGCTTCCTCTGCGCGCAGGGTGTGAGTCGGAAGAAGTGGGGGTGGGAGACAGCAGCCACCCACCCAGTCCTGCGGGGGCCCGGCTTCACCTGGCTGTGTGCAAAGCTGCATTTCAAGCCGGGGCGACTCAAGCAGGCAATCGGGGAGCACTGGGCCAGGAGTCCAGAACCGGGGCTCGCTGTATGCTCTCCTCGGGGGCCCGGCCAAAATCCCTAACCACCCCCGAGCCCTACTGCCTGAGCCTCAGGAGGGGGCCGCACAGAGCAGGCCAGTGGAGCGGGGCAGGCCGGTGTGAACCTGCTCTGCCCACAACAGCTAAGTGACCGCAAAAAGCCATTAAGCTTTTTCTCCACGGCACTTAGTGCTATCAGAACCCTCCACTACTGCACTTTATGACTTTCACGGCAGAGCCCACAGTACCATCAGCTCAGTGCAGGCGAGGCTCCATCTGTGGTCACTGCTGAGTCCCAAGCACCTAGCCCGCCAGGCACGGACACCTGCCACCCGGCCACTCTCCTCGTGGATCCACATACTTAATCCTCGGCAATACAAGGAGAGCATCATGTAGGCATGGAAACAGAGGCACCAAGAGACACACCACAGTCCGGCGGCAAACCCAGGACTCAAATCCAGGTGGTCTAGCCTGGAGCCCACGGCGGTGACTCAGTCGCTAAGTCATGTCCAACTCTTGCGACCCCATGGACTGCAGCCCGCCAGGCTCCTCTGTCCACAGGATGGTCCAGGCCAGAATACTGGGGTGGGTGGCCATTTCCTTCTCCAGGGGATCTTTCCAATCCAGGGATGGAACCTGGGTCTCCTGTATTGCAGGCAGACTCTTTACCAAATGAGCCACCAAGGATGCCCCCGGAGCCCACATTCCTAACTAACCAGCGTGCTTTCGAACTTGCTCACAGACACCCCGGGTGGGTGAGTCAATGAAGAAATGAACCAACAAGCCAGAGTTGTTAGATGGGGAATGACTCCTCTCACCTGGCCGCTCACCACCCTTCCTCTGACACAGCCTGGCCCGCAGGGGCCCGCGTGCTTCCTGCCTGGGTTGGAAGTTCCTGGACATCCCCGCTACCTTTGGCTCAGACCCTGCCACAACTTCCCAACTTGCTGTCCCTGATCCTATTTCTCTGGGTCTCAACCTACAAGGCATCTTCACCAGAGGGTCCTCCCTCAGCCCCTTGGCTCCCCCCAACTCTCCTGACTTCTGTAGCCCTAGCTCTGTTCTGCAACTGGGGCTACCCAGGGGTCCCTACATGACAGCTCTGCCTGCCTCTACTTGGCTTTATCTGCTGTGCCCAGGGACCCCTCTGAATGCACACAGACACACACACATATACACCCCACCTGCTCCGCCTGAGGGCCTGGGGCTCTCACCCATTCCCAGCAGCATCTGGGGACCTCAGGCACTGTCACTTGCAGCTCAGGAGGGCCAACTCCATCAACAGAAGAGAAAACCCAGCCCTGAGAAGGCCTCCCCTTGCAGCAGCCGTGCCAGGCCTCAAGGTCCCAGAGAGACCAAGGAACAGCACGCTTGAGACTCAAGGCCTCCCATCCTGCCCAAATCTGCCAGTCTGGTTCCAAACTGGACATTGCAGGGAGTTTCCCAAAGAGAAATCTTGTTGCTCTCCTTCAACTGTTCAGTCAAGGAGCCCTTGGGGAGAGGTTCAGGATGGCACGTGAGAACAGACAGAGCCCAGGTGAGGGCCTCCCGCCTGCCATCCCACCCCAACCCCCACCTCTCCTGGGCTCGAGGCTGACCCTCACTGTCTCCTGGAGACCTCCCAGCACCTGGTCAGGCCAGGGGCCACCGGGTCCCTTCTGAAGCCTCCATCTCACCTAGTGAGGGCATCAGCTCTCCAGCCTTGCCCAGTGAGGAGGCCGGGAACCAGGGGACACTCCTGGCCTGGCACAGGGTGATGTCCCCCACCCTGCCACATTCATCAAGGACCCCCACACAGCCTGACTCTCCACGGTGCTTGGAGGGTCTTTAAATGATTACACTAAGATGAGATGGCTGGATGGCATCACCGACTCGATGGACACGAGTCTGGGTAAACTCTGGAAGTTGGGGATGGACAGGGAGGCCTGGAGTGCTGCAGTCCATGGGATCGCAGAGTCAGACACCACTGGATGATGAACTGAACTGAACTGAGGTTCCACCAATAGGACTCCTTTTAAAGACAAAGAGGGTCTTCCCTGGTGGTCCAATGGCTGAGACTCCGTGCTCCCACCCATGGAGCCTGGGTTCGGTAAAGGAACTAGACCCCATGTGCCCCAGTGAAGACCCAGCACAGTCAAACAAATAAATAAATATTATAAATAAACAAAGGCCAAAGAGGAGTTGCCACGCCTGGCCCCAGTCTCCTCTAAGGTGGACCCCTATGGTAACCTGTCCCTCCCACACAGTCCTTGCCTTCTCAGTGAGCACCAGGCCAGCGGTCCACCTGTCTGGCCCAGGACAGAGGGACAGGTATCAGAGGGGCTCTCCCCAGGGGCAGTGTTGCTTGGCACCCAGGGTCGGGGTTGGGGGTGGCCTTTGATCTCAGGGCTCAACACGCAGAGCCCCAGATCCAGACATTTGTTCCTCAGGCAAAGGCAGCCTGGTTACCACCAGGGTCTCTGGGGCCAACCACATGAATCACAGGGCTCCATCAGAGGCCACGTTTGGGCTGTCACTGTTGTTATTAAATATAAATTGTGGATTTATTAAATAAGGCCCCTCGCTCCCTCACCCTGAGACAAAGCCCAGGGTGGCAATAAATCACGTGTCAGGAAGTGGCATCTCCCTCGTGGAGACTCGCCATGGAAACCCACACGCTTCCTCTGCGCGCAGGGTGTGAGTCGGAAGAAGTGGGGGTGGGAGACAGCAGCCACCCACCCAGTCCTGCGGGGGCCCGGCTTCACCTGGCTGTGTGCAAAGCTGCATTTCAAGCCGGGGCGACTCAAGCAGGCAATCGGGGAGCACTGGGCCAGGAGTCCAGAACCGGGGCTCGCTGTATGCTCTCCTCGGGGGCCCGGCCAAAATCCCTAACCACCCCCGAGCCCTACTGCCTGAGCCTCAGGAGGGGGCCGCACAGAGCAGGCCAGTGGAGCGGGGCAGGCCGGTGTGAACCTGCTCTGCCCACAACAGCTAAGTGACCGCAAAAAGCCATTAAGCTTTTTCTCCACGGCACTTAGTGCTATCAGAACCCTCCACTACTGCACTTTATGACTTTCACGGCAGAGCCCACAGTACCATCAGCTCAGTGCAGGCGAGGCTCCATCTGTGGTCACTGCTGAGTCCCAAGCACCTAGCCCGCCAGGCACGGACACCTGCCACCCGGCCACTCTCCTCGTGGATCCACATACTTAATCCTCGGCAATACAAGGAGAGCATCATGTAGGCATGGAAACAGAGGCACCAAGAGACACACCACAGTCCGGCGGCAAACCCAGGACTCAAATCCAGGTGGTCTAGCCTGGAGCCCACGGCGGTGACTCAGTCGCTAAGTCATGTCCAACTCTTGCGACCCCATGGACTGCAGCCCGCCAGGCTCCTCTGTCCACAGGATGGTCCAGGCCAGAATACTGGGGTGGGTGGCCATTTCCTTCTCCAGGGGATCTTTCCAATCCAGGGATGGAACCTGGGTCTCCTGTATTGCAGGCAGACTCTTTACCAAATGAGCCACCAAGGATGCCCCCGGAGCCCACATTCCTAACTAACCAGCGTGCTTTCGAACTTGCTCACAGACACCCCGGGTGGGTGAGTCAATGAAGAAATGAACCAACAAGCCAGAGTTGTTAGATGGGGAATGACTCCTCTCACCTGGCCGCTCACCACCCTTCCTCTGACACAGCCTGGCCCGCAGGGGCCCGCGTGCTTCCTGCCTGGGTTGGAAGTTCCTGGACATCCCCGCTACCTTTGGCTCAGACCCTGCCACAACTTCCCAACTTGCTGTCCCTGATCCTATTTCTCTGGGTCTCAACCTACAAGGCATCTTCACCAGAGGGTCCTCCCTCAGCCCCTTGGCTCCCCCCAACTCTCCTGACTTCTGTAGCCCTAGCTCTGTTCTGCAACTGGGGCTACCCAGGGGTCCCTACATGACAGCTCTGCCTGCCTCTACTTGGCTTTATCTGCTGTGCCCAGGGACCCCTCTGAATGCACACAGACACACACACATATACACCCCACCTGCTCCGCCTGAGGGCCTGGGGCTCTCACCCATTCCCAGCAGCATCTGGGGACCTCAGGCACTGTCACTTGCAGCTCAGGAGGGCCAACTCCATCAACAGAAGAGAAAACCCAGCCCTGAGAAGGCCTCCCCTTGCAGCAGCCGTGCCAGGCCTCAAGGTCCCAGAGAGACCAAGGAACAGCACGCTTGAGACTCAAGGCCTCCCATCCTGCCCAAATCTGCCAGTCTGGTTCCAAACTGGACATTGCAGGGAGTTTCCCAAAGAGAAATCTTGTTGCTCTCCTTCAACTGTTCAGTCATGTTCAGTCTTTGCGACCCCAGGGACTGCAGCACGCCAGGCTTCCCTGTCCTTCATCTCCCGGAGTTTGCTCAAACTCATCATGTCCGCTGAGCCGATGATGCCATCCAACCTTCTCATCCTGTTGACAATGCCAGCCCTGCAGCCCCCACGGAAACGAGCATTTACCAGAGCAGGCACTGCAGGGAAGAGAGAGCTCCTAGCGCTGGGGCCCACCCCCAGGCTGGGTGCCCCCTGCCCTCCAGAGCCCTTGCTCCCATGAATAATCGCTGCACCCACCCTTTACAACAGAAGCCCCGTCCTGAGGGAACCACACAGGAGCACGAGGCAGCGACCCAGTCACACCACCTCTGGCCTGGGAGTGGAACCCCCCGGGCTCCTTCTCAACTTGGGTCACATCCCAGATCCTCCTGTCTCCCTAAACGGGCAGCGGCCAGCACCTCACGTGACCACTGCCCCCCAGAGCTAGTGCCCATGGCCCAAGAGGAGGCCAGGCCCTGTGACCTCGGCGAGGAAATCTGACCAGCCTGCCCAGCTCTCATCTCCTGTACTGTCGCTGGAGACTCGCGGGGCTCCCCCTCATCAGGGCTTGTCAGAGACCCAGCACCCCGAAGGGGCTGAGAGGAGTTTCAACAATGGAGCAGACAAATGCCTAAACTCTCAGAGGAAGGCACGTAAGCACTCCTGTCCACAGACATCTCCGGGAAAGGATGCCAAGCATGGCGAACGCCCTGGATTGGAGGCAGACGTCAGCTCTGGTGCCTGCCAGCTGTGTTGGGCTTGCGGGGTCACCTGTCTGGCCGGACTGATGGACGGGCCAGCGGAGACAAGGGGTGGGGGTGGGAGATGGACTGACACAGGGAGCTACCCAGGGCCGGGCCTGGAATTCATCCACCTCTACCCCGTGCCAGGGGCTTCTCTCCCGACCAGGGAAAAGACCCAGGGAGCAGAAAGGTTCTACTCATGCGCGGGTCCTGAGTCTGCGCTCTCACTGCGGCCCTACTGCTGGGGCGCCTCTGATATTTTCCATCAGCCCCAGAGGGCAGGTGGCAGAATTCCCCAGGCCTCTGGGGGAAGCCAAGGGGGTCTGGGCAGAAGGAAGGAGAACAGTCAGCCCACGACCAGGGTCTTGCCCTGTCCTGGTCCTGCAGCAAGTCTCGTCTTGCCCCTTCTCGACGCCTCAGTCTCCCCATCTATGCAACGAGGAACAGGAATTAGACCAGAGGGTCAGTAAGCCAAACACCAAGGGGGTGGCAGCTGGAACTCAGCGCCCCTGGCCCCCTGACGCTGCCACAAGGCCAAATGGGCCTGGGGTTGCCACGACTTTGGGTTTTGTAGAGCAAAGCCAGAAGTCTGGACTTTTACATGCCATCACCTCATTTTTCAATGTTTGTAAAACGTCCTCCTGGCCAAAGGATACAAGACTCCGGCTAGGATCGGCCCACAAGGCCAGCACACTGCAGCTTCTCCCCCGTCCCTCCTGTCCCGAGCCTTGCGATCCATCGCCGTCAACGCACAGGAGACGGTGGGGTACCCCAAGTCCAGGAGCCCACCCTCGAGCGGCCCTCCCGCTCTCGCCTCCTCCCCCACCCCGGGGGTGGGGTGTGGATTCCATCGGGGCGCCCACTTACATCTGCACATGCGGCGGCTGGAAGCGGCCTTGGTTGATGTTGTAGAAGGTGAAGGCCTGGGTGGGGTTGGAGCTGTACTCATCCACCTCGATGATGAGCCGGCTGTGCTGGTGCCTCCGGGCGGCCATCACGTGGGACTGCGAGAAGGCCATGCCCAGGCCGCAGGGCAGGAGGGCCAGGGCCTCTGCCTTCAGGACGCCGGGGTCCCACCTAGCGCGCCACATGGACCTCCGCGGGCCCCGCGGGCATCTCCCGCCGCCCGGCCCCGAGCCAGACCTGGGAACAGACTGAGGAGATGGAGCAGAACCAGGCGACAGTTAATCTGTTTGGGATTTGCTTTATTTAATGTCAGATGAAGATTTAGAAAGAGGGAGAGGGCGGGGGAGAGGGAAAAAAAAAAACACAGTCGTACAGCTCAAAAACTCATTACAAATCTTTCCAACTCAGCAGTTTGATGAATATACTTTGGTAAAAAGAAAAGGGAAGGGAGGGAGGGGACAAAAAAAAAAAAAAAAACACCACACCACCATGGACGAATTCATGCATGGTCCAACATGTTTAAATACTTAAGACTTTTTTTCTGCCTTCAACAAACCAACCCCCCCGGTCCCCCTGCACCCGCCGCTCCGCCACCCCCAGAGCCCGTAGGGTGACCGTGAGATGCGGAAGACAATGGCTGGTATTCTGGAAACAGGTAAGGTAAGTTTAACTTTTCAGGATTGGGGAATAAGAAGGAATCACCTCCAACCCCACCCTCTCCCCACAGGCCTCCCCCCACCCAAGCATACACACTCTCCCACACAGACACCCACACGCGCGCCCCTGCAAGCCCAAGCAGGTGAAGACGGCGCGGGCGCAAATTCCTTCATCAACAACCACTTCGGCTAAAGATCTTTCAGCAGTGCCTGGAGAAGGGATTTTCCCAGAAAGATTGCCATATACCAACTCAACTCAAGGGGTGGCCGTTGGGGTGTTGGGTAGGGAAGAGGAAGACCTACTTTAAAAA
The DNA here is from genome assembly GCA_006410675.1 of Oreotragus oreotragus. Lineage (NCBI taxonomy): Eukaryota > Metazoa > Chordata > Mammalia > Artiodactyla > Bovidae > Oreotragus > Oreotragus oreotragus. The sequence goes on along the minus strand of SJYX01008696.1, from coordinate 100,884 downwards.
AAAAAATAAAAACCTTCTCAAAAGCTTTGTGAAGATCTCAGGAATTTCACTGTGCCCAGTCAAACCTTGAAACCACTCATAACCACAGCTCACAAATGCTATATATATTTTTTTCATTTCGTTCATTGGAAAGTGCAGTTAGTATTTTAGTTACTGGATGAAACTCCCTTTTCGATTCCAGCTCAGCTATGTGGAATCCTGGATACGATTCCATCCTACTCTGATACACAGACTTGCCACAACAGCCGCGGCTTCTTAAGTAAGATCATCTTTTTTTTTTTTTTCTTGCTCTTTTCCATAATTTTTTTTTAACTATGTAAATAGGAAATGCTTCAAAGATTTGTTTCAGGTTTTGGTCATTAAGACCCTCTGACAATTGCATTTGTGCCACATTTAACCAAGGAGAAAATAACATAATTTAAACTATTCTTGGACAGTCAGATCCCAGTCATGTTAAACGAAGAAAAATCCACTTTGCACGTGGAAGAAGAATAGACACAGTCAGAAAATAAACTAGATTAGGAAAATGACAAAAATTAAAGACTGGAGAACATTTTAATTAGGTGCAAAGGAGAAGTGGATTATTAACTTTTTTAACTCTCAACAAGCATGCCCATACACAGTGCAATAAATAGCAATATCCCTCTCTTCTCCCCTCACTTCCTCCCCCCTCTCCCAAATACATCCTGATTCAGAATACACATCCCTCTTATCCACTTGGGAAGATCAGGGGGAAAAATCAGCCCCTTCTCTCCAGAAGACGGCTTGCTCCTGTTCCCTGTCCTGTTCATTGTTTCCAGGCGAACCAGCTCTCCTGCTGCATGCTGTGTGGCCGGCCTCCTGGCTGGGTGAGTCCAGGCATCCAGGCCTCTGGCCTGTTGCCATCCTGTTATCCCTGGGAGAGGCCTCGGGGTGGCAGACACTGAGGTACAGGCCCCATCAGCCCAGGTCTGAAGAATTTGAGTCCCCACCTTGTGCTGAGCTGCTGGGTTGGCCTTGAAGTGTGAAGCTGCTCAGGCAAGTCCGACTCCTGTGACCCACTGGAATGTAGCCTGCCAGGCTCTTCTGTCCATAAAACTCTCCAGGCAAGAATACCGGAGTGGGTAGCCATTCCCTTCTCCAAGGGATCCAACCCTGGCCTCCTGCATTGCAGGCAGATTCTTTATCCTCTGAGCCACCAGGGTGTGATCTCAAGCCAACTTCCTAATCTAAGTCTCAGCTTCCTCTTCTGGAAAGTGGATTCGATAACAGTAACATCACCTCCCAGAGCAGCTATCTGAGTTAAATGAGCAGGAATTCGGAGCACAGGTACCAAGTTCCTAGCTAATGTTCTCAGGTACTATGACAACCCCAGGGGCTTCCCTGGTGGCTCAGACGGTAAAGAATCTGCCTGCAATGCAGGAGATTGCCTGCAATGCAGGAGACCCGAGTTTGATCCCTGGGTCGGGAGGATCCCCTGGTGGAGGAAACGGCAACCCACTCCAGTATTCTTGCCTGGGAAATCCCATGGTCAGAGGAGCCCAGTGGGCTACAGCCCATGGGGTTGCAAGAGTCGGACAGGACTCAGTGACTAAACCGCCACATCACACATCAGCCCTTTCAGCTCAGCTGGAGACCTGTATGCAGAAGGCCTGCTGTGGGCAGGTGCTGCCCAGGCACTGGGGTGCCTGTGGTCCAAGGGCATTCAATGCAAGCAAAGCAGACAGCACAAGCAGCCTTGCAGAACCTCAGTTTTCTCAAATGCGAGCTGATCACATCAAGGTCCGGCTTGAAATCCTCTCCCTAGGTTTCCATGGCTCCAACGATGAGCACCCAAGACCCGTGGGCCCGAACCACGCTCCAGCTACACAGGTCTGCGCCCAGCGGGCTCTGGTGCTGCCCACAGCTAAGGAGCTGTGTTCAAAGCACACAGCTCAAATCCTCTCAGGGGGCCTTCTCTAAGGCCACCACCCACCTATGACATAGACACTCTGATTTCTCCCATTTTGCAGATGAGAACGGTGAGTCACAGAGAAGTGAAGTCTCTTGCCAAGTCCAGCATGGAGAGAGAGAAGGTGATGCTGAGATCTGGATGCAGGCAGCTTGGACCACCTCTGTCCTCCTCCCCAGCTGGCTAACCTCATCCTTCACCCCTCCACAAGGCCAGTATTTCCCCCAGAGAAGCCTTGATCAGGGATCTTTGTCCCAGGGTCCCATGAATGGCCTGCATGTGCCCTGGGGGCTGAGCCTGGGTCTCACTCAATTGCTCTCCTCCGGTACCTCGGACACAGCCCCCACAGCTCTGTGACCCTGAGCAAGGGGCTTCACCCGCCAGAGGCTCCGTTTCCGTGTCCACGAAATGGAAGAGAAAAAGAGTAGCCAGCATCAGACAGCAGTGAGGATTAAATGAGGTGACATCACAGAGCCCAGTGCCTAGCAAACGCTCAAAACCCTTGTTAGTGTTGGTTTTATCATCACCATCCTCATCAGCCCAGGGCTCATCACAGATGCTTCATAAATATTGAATTGGTGAATGTGCGGATGGAGGGATGGAGGGAAGGATGGAGAAATGGAGGGAAGGATGATGTAGAGATGCAGGGATGAAGGCAGAGATGAAGGGAGGGGTGCAGGGACTAGGCCCTCACCCGTCCCCCCGCCCCCGGGGAGCAGGTGGGTGCCTGCATGCCCTGCGGCCAGCCGCAGTTGGGGAGGACACTCAGCACCAGGGGACTCAGCCAGGAAAGGCAGGCGGCACAGCGTCCCGGGAGGCACTCCGCAGTGAAACGCTGCATTTCACATAAAGGGGGTTTGCAATGGGCCCTGCTCAGAGAAATCAGGGAAACTGGGAACGCAGAGCTTTCTTTTAATACCCATTTAATATTTATGGAGCCGCAGCAGCAGCAGCCACCGTGCGGAGAACACAGCCGATCCACGGGGCGGGAGCGCAGTTCCCTAGCAAATGGCTGTGAGCTTGGGAAGCATTCACACCTGGTCCACAAAACCGCACCGTGTGCAGGCAACACATGCGGAGGATGCTGGGACAGAGACCACCCGGGCTTCTGTCCTGGATCTCTGGCCAGCGGAGTGACCTTGAGCAAGTTACACACCCAGGCCGGGCCACAGGGGCCTCCTCCACGCCAGAGAGCAGGAAGGAATGGGACCACAAAGAAGAGGGTGGAACAGACTGGTTAATGCCTTTGCACCTGTGCATGCTCAGTCGCTTCAACTGTGTCTGACTCTTTGCGACTCCATGGATGGATTCTCCAGGCAAGAATACTGGGGTGGGTTACCATGTCCTCCTCCAGGGGAGCTTCTGAACTCAGTGATGGAACCCGCATCGCCTGTGTCTCCTGCATCTCAGCAGAGTTCTTTACTGCTGAGCCATTAGTGAGGTCGCTCAGTCGTGTCCAACTCTTTCCAACCCCAAGGACTGTAGCCCACCAGGCTCCGTCCATGAGATTTCCCAGGCAAAGGTACTGGAGTGGGTTGCCACTTCCTTCTCCAGACTAGAGGGGAGGGGGCTCGGGGGCCCCGAGAAGGCCCCTACCTACACCTACCAGCATGTGCCAAAGGCCCCAAAAAAGAGCATCTTAACAGCAGGTGGATTTTCTGCAAAGGAGAGGCCTGAGTGATCCCAGCAGCCCAAATCTGCCCAACGGGCCTGAGAGGGAATCTACAAGCCACATGCTGCCAGGGCCGCCGATCGGCAGCCCCAAGATCACTTCCTTTTTCCACTAGGCTTGAGCAGCACTTCCACAGGCTCCTCAGAGCCAGAACGGGCCCGGGACAGCCTCAGTTCACATCTGCTGTCCCGTCAGTCATTATGACCAGCATCCTCTCCAGCTCTCAAAGTGAAGTGAAGTGAAGTGAAGTGAAGTCGCTCAGTCGTGTCCGACTCTTTGTAGCCTACCAGGATTGTAGCCTACCAGGCTTCTCAGTCCATGGGATTTTCCAGGCAAGAGTACTGGAGTGGGTTGCCATTTACTTCTCCAGGGGATCTTCCCAACCCAGGGATCAAACCCGGGTGTCCCACATTGGAGGCAGACGCTTTACCCACTGAGCCACCAGGCAGTTCCCCCAGCTCTCAAAAGTGTCCCCATTTCAACAGCTGAAAATGTCACGAAGGGTAAAGGTCACTGTAATCAAAGCCAACCTGAGGCTGTTAAGGTGACCAACATCTGTCTCTCTCCAGTATTAGCATGTTTGGAGTGGCTCAGTGGTAAAGAACCGGCCCGCCAATGCAGGAGACGCGGGTTCGATCCTTGGTCCAGGAGGATCCCCTGGAGGAGGAAATAAATGACAACTCACTCTAGTATCCTTGCCTGGGAAATCCCATGAACAGAGGAGCCTGGAGGGCTACAGTCCGTGGGGTCTCAAGGAGTTGGGCACGACTTGGCAACTGAAGAACAAGAAAGCCATAACTGTGAGGCCAGGGCAATATTATATTGTCCTGAATCCCAAATTCGGAGGACAATCAATGACCGCACAGGAGAGACTACCCATTAAACAGGAGACGCCCCTGAGAAACACCTGCCTGGAGAGACTGCGCCGCAGCAGCGTTCCGACAAAGCCCAACACCTGGAAAACTTCTGCCCTGGACCTTGAGGTGGGGGGGTAGCCGGCAGCCCCCGCCCCGCCAAGGGGGCAGCCCAGCCAGCAGACGATTGGATCCGGCTGCTCACCCAGAGCGATGCTGAGAGAAAGGCAGCTCAGCCAAAGGCACTGACGCTTTAGTTGAGAGCTTAGTGGCAAGGTGGCAAAATGTCACAGAAAATCCACGCTCCCGCCTCCTAAGTCGTGGCTCCCACCCCAAGCGAAATGCAGGGGAAGTCGAATCTAACAGAAGAGTATTAATGCCAAAGCGGGGGTTTGGGAATGATTCTCTTATAGGCCATGCTTCCACACGAGCTCAAAAAAATCGCTTTTGAACTGATTTTTCCCCCCTTGTTTTGTTCGTGCCAGCAAATATGCAGTAGTTGAAAATATCAGAAAAGGTAAAAACAAAAACCCCGCAAGAACTCAAAGGAAAAGAAAAGGAACAGACAGCCTAGTAGGAAAAAAAAAATTCAGACCTAATCCCCTGATACCCCGAAAATGAAGCTCTTATATTTGACCTCCTCCTTCTTCATCAACTGTGGATTCCAAGGGGGTTGGGGAATGTTGGCCTGCAGCTGATGTTAGCAGCCACGCTGAATAAGTTGATGAGCTAAGTCGATGAAGGAATCCACAAATACTATGAAAATTAGACCATATTCCTTGAAAAAGGATCAACCACAAGTGACTTTAAAGCATTTACCACTTTCAAACCTTTTAGCTGGGTCCGTTTTGAATTATGACTACATGATTTTAAATTACACTTTGTAATTCCTTGCTGCCCCCCATCCCAGCAGCTGCTGCTGCTTCATTTTCCAATTATGTACTTTTATTTCAGAATGATGAAGAGAGCTACTTACTGGATCATGTCCTGTCTGCCACAAATAGCTGCTCACTTATTCCTTGAACCTTAGATAGGAAGACAGTCAGTTCACCCGGCTGGTCTTCAAATTCTGAATATCCTCCATTTCCATAGCACCCAACGAGGCCCGAGAAGCAAAGAAACCCTCAAAGCTCGGGTTGAGAAATAATGTTTGTAAACCACTGCGCCACTCCATAAATTATTATAATTCTTGGTGCTTTCTATATCCATCTAGCCGATCAGCAATCACATAAATAACGGTGAATGGACTGATTTTTCTTCTGCAAAGTGCTATGTCCTAGTTTTCGAAATAAAGCATTTGGAGATTCGCGAGTCTGTGGGGTTGAGGTGGGAAGCTGCTCAGATTCGTTTCAAACGTGCACACAGACATACCCACACACAAAAGGAAATAAGAGGTACGCGTGAAAAACCAGGATTCTGCGTCCCCTTCCCACGTATCCATCAAGTCACACTTCACATTCCTGGGGGTGTGGGACACACAAGGTGGCGGGGAGGGGAGGCAGCAGGGTGGTCCTGGGTGCTCGGCGTTAACATACGATTTGCAAAGAAAGTAAACGTGGATTTACCGTTCTCGTGGAAATCTATTAAACAGATGTCACTGAAGCATAATCAAATCGGCACTATGGTAATCCCACACTTAAGTCGGAGATTGGGGTTTTGCCATTTTTATGATCAGTTTAAGTGCTTTTTTTTTTGTGATCATGCGGGAATCTGCAATTAAGGATGAAACCTCCAAAAGTATGATCAATTTACGAATGTGTCTGAATGACAAACTTAACAAAAGCAAAACTCCTTCTCTATGTGTCCCCCACCCCCATCACTCACACTCGCCCCTTTGTGCAGGGAGCCTAGGGTGGGGGAGGGACCGGCTGCCTTTTCCAGGAGCACCGCGATGCCAAAGCGCTTCGTTGGGAAGGGGGAGAGGCACGGTGTGGGGAAGAGCTCACGCTTCCTCAGGTAGCCAGTACAATATATTTTGCAGCCTTGCAGGCTGCGGTACTGTCGGGAAATGCAGAAGAATGAAATGAAGGGGAAACGTGAATCAGGCATCATGTTCTCCCGAAAGTGATGAAATTAGCACGGGCAATGCCAAAAGTCTTTCCATGTGTATCAGTGCTGAGCCTCACATCCTTGGAAGGAGGGGATGGGAATGTGAAGTCCTGCGACTGAAGCAGACGTTCAGGATTTGGGGTTGGGGTGGTGGAGAGGGCTCTGGTCAATTCTTGGTTCTGAACTCAATGCATATCGCAGTCAACCAGAGGGGTGACTTTTTTTGTTTCGGTAGCTACATCTGCCTCAGATGTACAACCAAGGTCTGACATCAAGCTGGCCAGGTTCACATCCAAGAAGAAACCCCAAACGGTAATTCACAGAATGGTATGGAAAGGCCAAAGGACATCTTGAGCCACTACCTGAGTTCAAAATCAAAATATATATTCCCAATTTGCTAAGACTGTCTTTCATGAGATTGGCCTGCCCTTATCAGTCACAGATACTTTAAATGGAAATAAAGCATAATGGAGTCTAATCTCGTTTTTTTTTTGGGGGGGGTCAAAATAAAGTATCTGTTTTGGCAGCAGAATGACCAAGTCACCAGGGAGAACCACAGCAAATGAAATTAATCAAGAAATGATATATACCTTCGCTCCAACACCACCTGCCAAAAAAGGGGGTCGCTCTTTTTTTCTCTCCCTTAGGGTTGCTTTTGTTTTTTTACAAATTTGTCACTTCTTCAGCTCCAAGTTACACAGCGTCAGTGGCAGTCTGGAGAGGATGCTAGCTAGCTGGCGGTCTCAAATGAAATTAATCAAGAAATGATATATACCTTCGCTCCAACACCACCTGCCAAAAAAGGGGGTCGCTCTTTTTTTCTCTCCCTTAGGGTTGCTTTTGTTTTTTTACAAATTTGTCACTTCTTCAGCTCCAAGTCACACAGCGTCAGTGGCAGTCTGGAGAGGATGCTAGCTAGCTGGCGGTCTCATTCCACCCGGGGGACATCAACATCCCAGGAAGCGCGGTTGCAAGGAAGAACTGCCTTCAGGGTGACCTAGCACAGGCTCGGCGGTTCTCACTACGGGACACATTCCCTTCACCCTCGTCTCTTCCCTGCCCACCAAGTGTTTGGCACAACTGATCCTAAAGGGGTAAGATGTCTGGCCGGAAGGAAGACCTCGGGACAGCCTGCCTCTCATCCAAGATTCCACTGTGATCAGCGGGCACAGGTCAAGCCTGAGATTCTATTCCCGGGCTCCTACACCTGGGGTGTCCCTGTCCCCAAGACCCCTCACTCCAGAGGTGCAGGCAGACAAAGGTAGACACCAACTACTGAATGGAGAGATCTCAGAGAGAAGAATGAAAAAGGGGGATGCTAGAAAAGGCCCCTTCTCTGTTCCTGGAGAGGGAGGGGCGATGCAAGAGACATGTCGCATTGTCACACTGAAGATTTTTGACAGACAATTCAGCGATAACGCAGAAATTCCACCCTCACAGCAGCTCGCCGCGGAAACTTGAAAGGCATTAACTAACCTCCACTAATTGCGTGTTTTTCTGTGCATAATATTTACTTGTTAAAAGTCGTTGCCTGGCCGATTAATTTCCTCTGCCCTGCTATTCATGATTGGTTCACGAGCCTGAAATTGGAAAAAAATGAAATCGTTTTGATAGATTAAAAGATGACTGCACTTTGGGGAGGGTTTTCTTTTCTCCACTAGTCTGGAACCTGCACCCAGAATGCTGGTTTTTCTCCTTGAGTGCTACTCTTTGGTGAAATCCTACTACCATCCTTAATTCTTCAAACAAGTGCAGAGAGATATGTCCTGTGTGAGATGTGTCCTGAGAGAGATGTGTCCTTGCAGGTGAGAGCCTGCAAGGGAATGTAGCAAGTTCAAGGGAAAACAAATGAATTTAAATTGCTTTCATCGGATGAAGATTTAATAGTCTCACCGGTGGACTGGTAAATTTTTAAAAAGCAGGCTTTTCTTGAATGATTACTTTGAGTGTCAGTGCAATCCTGACACAGTTAGGGTCTTAACAGAACGACCCTAAAGCCCTAGTCTCTTACCTCTACTTAGACCTCTTTGTCCATAAACACAGCCTACAGGGTTAGGGTGTATGTGGATGATTTGAAGTGTTCATACGGCAACCGTACCCGAGATATGACGTCCCTCGGGTAGGTGACAAAATCTGAGCCTACCCACATCAACATCATAGGGATCTACTTCAATCCAGGTCTTCGGAAATTCCTAGGGCTGAGAAATAAATAGGAAGGCAGCCCCACGTTGAACCACTTCCAAAGACACGATTAAACCACTGTGACTGGATTATCGCCTTTTGACTAGCCATCAGCCAATTAATGGGCCTCCACGGAGTGAGCACTCAAATAGATGTAACTATTTCGCAGAAACCCATCTTAAGGAAAAAGGTTTTACAAGTGTTGTGGGGCTGCCACTCGGAAAGCCAATCTGCAAGGAGCCGGGCATCATGAAGCACAGTTTATTACGCACGACTCCCACACCGCGGTCCCCACGGACACTGTGCCCGGCTCCAGAATGCCTCCCGATCCCCACCAGCTGGCTCAACAGCCCCGGTGTGCTACAGCACCAGAGGCCTGCCTCAGCCCAGCCAAATCCACCAGCCGCTCCCCAAACAGCCTCCCAGTACATTAGTTCCCATGGGTGGAAGCCTGGCTTCCAACTTGGATGTGGCAGTCAGCCGGTGGCCTCTCCGACACCCCCCAAGCATTTTAGGCAATGTGACAAATTATTCGTGAAGTTGGTGCATTTTTCTGTTGTTGCAAATACCAGCCAGGGTATGGATGATGGTAGTGTCAAACCCCCAGCCCCCGGCCTGGCTGAGCCCTGCTAACAAGTCTCCCACCACCATTCAAGTCCTGCGGAGCCAGCTCACCATTCACCAACCAACCCACTTTTGTTCCCGGGTTTAATTTCATAATTGTTTGCCACTTAACAAGCTCTCCTCTGGGCCATTCAATAGGGGCCTTAGAATCGGGGAGGGAGAGACAACCAAGCCCCCAAGGGATGGGAGAAGCTCAGCCCCCAGCACCCCAGGCAAAGACTTCCCAGAGAGGACAGCTAAGTGGCCGAGTGGGGTCTCCTGATCCCAGCCCAGGTTCCCAGCCCCAGTGGGGATGCGATGGAGGAAAGGAGGGGGGCGTCTAGGACCTGAAGCCTGGACACAACAGACTCCTGGACACATCAGCTCTCAGACCGACCCTCTTCTGTTTCCACCGGGTCAAAGGCGTGAGAATTCACCTTCCTGTAACAAGTACCAGAAGAAACACACAAGAGGCAGAACTGCCGCTTAGCCTGAGCAGCCCCTGAAATATTGCCTGCGCGGGCTGGAACCTGCCTGGGTAGCCACTGAATCCCTTGCGACCGGCACAGAGCAGACAGTAATAAATATGTGCGGAATGAGTGAGTGGATGAGCGGATGGATGGGTGGATGGCTGGGTGGGTGGATGGATGGATGAAGTTTCCAGCAATGCCGAGCCGAAGTGGCCACTGGATCAGCATCAGTCCCCGCCTCCTGCGCCCCCCAATTTCCAGCAGGGGCTTCGCTGCGCACAGTAGGCTCTCAGCGTCGAGGGGCTGCTATTGTTATGACCGTCCTCATCACTTGCACCCCACCGATGCGCTTCTTCCACCCGCAACTCCGCCAGCAGCCGCAGCTACCGGCGAGCCGGGGAAAAGTTTCGCTGACCCCTCGGCCCCAGTCGAAGTCCAGCGCTCCGGCCGAGCCCCTCCCCGCGGCACCCGCTCGGCCCACGGGGCAGCCGGGCTGCGGGGCCAGGGCGCCGGCACCCGGCGAAGGCAGCCAAAGTAACTTTGCGGGCGCCCCTGCGCCGCGCCGCGGGCATCGCCCCGCGCCCGGAGAGGGTCCCGGCCGCGCCCCCGCCGGCCCGGCGTCCCCGCCCCGCG
>SJYX01008696.1:50387-88967 GCA_006410675.1 Oreotragus oreotragus | reverse complement strand
GGCCCGCCCCCCGGCCCCCCTGGCCCCGCAGCGCGCGGGGTGGGCGGGGAGCAGGGCGGGGGCGCGCTCACCTCCGGATCCGAGGCCGCCGCGGCGGGTACCGCGTGCTGGGGCGTGCGCTGCTCCTTCCGGGGCGCCGCGGCCCCCCGCCCCCGGCCCGGACCCTCTCCCAGGACAGCGAGGGCATCCCGCCCGGAGCCCCTCCTGCCGGGCGTCTGCGAGTCCTCCTCCGCCCCCTTTTCCGAGAGATGTGGACCCCCAGCTCCTAGGCTACGTAGGCCTGGCCCCCCTCTGGCGTCCCCATCTCTTCCCTCTGGGGGTCCCAGGTCCGCGACCCGGGGTACAATGGGTGGCCAGCGGAAAGCTAACCCAGAGCGGGCAAGTCATTAGGTCGGGATCTGAGGACCTGGCCCCTGAAGAAGGCTCTGACTCACTGGGGAGAGAGGGGACCAGCAATGGCCGGCCCACCCTGGGAGATGGACTGGCCCCTCATGACCTCTCACCCCTGCCATGGGTGGAGACTGGTGGCCACAGGGCACAGGCCAGGCTGGGGCCTCCCAGACAGAGAGGTGAGGAGGAGATACAGCCCCTCAGAGGCCCATCTAAGGCACCCCAACAGAGGTTTGTGGGTCCCCCTCCCCTGGCACACTCACATGGCATTCTGCCTTCATCAGAGCTTCAGAAACAGTCCCCAAGGAAAGGACACCCTGCTGCGGAGGGAGGCAGACAGGGGCAGGGCAGGTGAGGGAGGGGAAGTGGGAGCAGCTACCCAGTGGGGCTTCCTGGAGGTGGCCACCTCCCAGCAAAGTGGGTGTCATGGAAAGAAGGTATGGAAGAGGCATTCCGGGCAGGGCCTTGGCGTATCTGAGATGGCAGCTTCCTCAGAGCTGGAGAAAGAGGAAATGTGGGCGGGAGGGGGAGAAGGAGCCAGAGCTGAAGGGCTTGGATGCCTGCCTAAGGGGTAGGCTTTCTCACTGGGCGCCGTAGAGGGTCTTTGAGGGGGAACACCTGACCAGCTTTACCTTCTTAGAGTTTGCTCAGGCCGCCCTGGGCTTCCCAGGCTGTGCTAGAGGTAAAGAACCCGCCTGCCGAAGCAGGAGACATAAGAGACTCGGGTTCGATCCCTGGGTCGGGAAGATCCCTGGAGGAGGAAATGGTACCCCACTTCAGTGTTCTTGCCTGGAGAATCCCATGGACAGAGGAGCCTGGCGGGCTACGGTCCACAGGGTCACAAGTCGGATACGGCTGAAACAACATGCATAGGCAGCCTTGAAGAGGAGGGGGAGAGGCTGGGGCTGCAGAGGGAGACAGTGGAGGCCCGGGCTGGGGCCGGCTGAGGGGGGCCTGGGCTGGCCACCCCTCTCCTGTTTCCTTGTCTGTGGACCTCACTGCGCAGTATCTCTGGGGCAGAGAGTCTGGGCTGGGAACACAAGATGAGCTGGGCAAGCAGGAGGAACGGGTGAAACACGTGGTGGGTGGGCACAGAGACGGCAGGCCACCCGGTCTCCTTTGGGGCCAGTCCTGAAAAGCAGGTTCCCCCCAGTGTCCCCCCATGGTATTTCTCAGGCCCCCGAGGCCGTGCTGACCAGCTTGAGTAAGTGGAGAGGAGTGGGCGCGTCCCCTGGAAATTTAGGAAAGAGACCCTAAAGCACAGGCCTGCTGTCAAGGAGAACGTTTGATCATTCCACTGTCAGCGCCACAGCTCAGGTGGCTAAAGCGTCCACTAGGTGCCTGTGTTGTCCTGGGAACTGGGTGTCTCCCAGGCCTGTGTTGGGTGACCAAGGACGCAGGGGGCATCCATGAAAGGCCAAGGGGGAGACCACTTTGGGTCCAGAGACCGCTCCGGACCAACAGCAGGGGCCAGGACGAGCAGGGCGGGGAGGGCAAGGAGGCGCGGACCCCTGGGGCATTCCATAGGCCGGCCTTGAATGCCATGCCCAGCGAGTCGTGAGTGACCCTGAAGGCTTCTGAGCGAGAGGTTCCGTGTCCCAGCACCCGAGACAAGGCCAGTGTCGAGTGAGAGAGGGAATGAATAAGCAGGTGAAGGATGAGGTCTACTAACCTCAACTCTGCTTAGCACATAGAGTCTCCCGGCTCCTGCAGCTCAGCTGCCCAGCTCTGGAGTGTGAAGGAGCATCCCAAACTCCACCAGGCGCATCTTCCTCCCCGCAGGGATGGCGGCTTCCCGAGCAGTGTCTCCAGGAGTCCAGTGTACCTGCCTGGGAGACAGGACTTGGGCTCAATAGCCCAACAGACTCCACCCATTACCAGCCAAGGACAAAGGCACAATTTGTTCATGACCTCACAGAACGTGGGGGACATGTGGTTGGGAACTGGTGGAGAATTTTTGGTCTTGGGGAGATAGCAGGGACATTCTGGTGACACTCATTCTCCAGGTTCAGCTTCCTCCCTTCCTCTGATCCCACCTGCCCTCTACTCAGCTCCCAGACAGCATCTCTTACCTTCCCTCAGGGCACGTTTATGGAGCACCGACTGTGTGCCCAACACTTACCTCTTCCTTCCGGTCAAAGCATAAGCTCCCCACCCTTTAAGGAGCCGGCCATCACCTGCCTCACCCTGTCCCAGGCACTGAGCTCTGAACTTGACCCGCACCTAGCCTGGTCCCGGCTATGCCTGCTGGGGATCAGGCTGCCTCAGCCCCCAGCACTCCATCCCACAGGCCTGGAGCTCAGTAGGTGCACAGCGAATGGGCTCTGAAAGATGGAGAATAAGGAGTGAGGGATGGGCAGGGTAGACCCACTCCTAAAAGAGCAACCAATCTGGCAAACACAGCAGACATTCTGCTTTGGGAAAATTTAATAACACAGTGGCACTTGTTCATGGAGACTAATAGAAACACCACACAATCCCGCACTGCCAACCAGCCAGGGGATGGCTCATTCAGCAGGGAAGTCTTTCCCAGGCCCCCTACTATGTGCTGGAAGCTGGAGGGAAAAACAGGAGACGGCAGGCTGTCTGCCCCACTGCAGAAGCAGGAAGTCAGCAGATGCTCACGACACCGGAGAGAAGAGGGCAGCAGGGACGCTTCAGCAGGAGGTGATGTGCGGGACGGCCCTGGTGGTCCAGTGGTGGAGCTGCAACATTTCCAATGCGGGGGGCCCAGGTTCCGTCCTCGGTCAAGGAACTAGATCCCGCATGCCACAACTAAGACCCAGCCCAGCCAAGTAAATAAATTAAATATTTTATATATATCCTAGAAAAAAAAAGAGGTGATAGGCATGTTTCCAAGGAAGACAGCTTTGCTATGAGGATAAATGGGACAAGGACAATCCAGCAGAAGGGCCAGCCATGCCAAGCCGTGGAGTCTCCAAAGAGCCTGGGGGTGCTGTCCACTGGCCAAGAAATTCACCTTTCCAGGAAGGTGTCCTGGGGCAATAACTGTTTATAGTAGCCCCCAGTCCAAAACAAGCCAGACGCCCAGCCAGAGGGGATCGGTTTTATGGTGTGTCCAGGGAATATTAAGTAATGAGGTCCTGTTGCTGGCATGTGTGTGGCAGGAACGTGTCCGTGGTCATCACACATCCCACAGACAAGGGAAGCAGGCCCCTGACTCTGGGTTTTGAAAAATGAAAGATGAGGGGGAAAAAATAGCTCGGTAGTATTGTAGAGCCACATGTCAACCCTGGGGATAAGATGAACGGTGATTCGTGACTCCATTTATGCGACCTGTATGTTGTCTTGAACTCCTCTAAAATCATCAGAGTATCATGAGGGGTGGAGAGAGGGGCGTCTAGGCAGGGAAGTGAGCAGAGTCAGGGGGGCGGGGGTGTAGGGCAGGGGCTGGGGTGAGCTGGAGGCGTGGCAAGGCCCAGGCCCTGGAGGACCCCAGGGCCTTGTTGGCAGAGCAGATCCTCCATGGTGCCAGGCTCAGAGCCAGCCTGTAGGAAATAGTCATTATTGAGCAGATGTTCAGTGGGCCCCTGTGGCATGCCAGGAGCTGGGTCAGGCCCCGGGAATCGCCCTGACAGAGGAAGCCCCAGGATTTTAGGGGAAGTGGGAGTCAGCATGGGCTAGAGGGATTGAGAGAGGCTCCCCGGAAGAGGTGACCCAAGCTGGGGCTGGAAGGGTGAAGCCTGACCCTGCATCCCCATGTCTGCCCCCGTTCCGCCCCTCCAAGGTCTCCGCCTACTGGCTCAGGTCTGTCTGGACCCTGAAGGCAGGTCAGTTTCAATTCCAGCCATCTGGTGTGGGCCTTCCCTGGGTCTTCCCCGCAGCCCAGAGCCCCAGGTGGGAAAGCCACACCCTGTCAGGGGCCCCCAGGCCCTGCCCACCTCTGGTTAGGGTCAGGTATAGCCTACGAGGACTGCCCCAACTACTGAACCACTGGTTCAAATCCAGCCTCGGCCACTCACAACCTGTGGCTGGACCTCAGCCTCTTCCTTGTTTTTCGTAAAGCCAGTACAGTAATTTCTAACTCAAGGGCAGTGCAGCTAGAGGGCCCAGTGCCCCGTGGCACCCAGCAAGTGGAGGCTGTTAGCACTCTCACAGTTGTTGATGCGGATTCTAGGGATCTGGATTTTAACCTAGTTCTGCCATCAACCAACTTGGGCCCTTGACACATCCTCGTGGTTCTCTGAGCCTCGGTTTTCTCAGCCTGAGGACAAAAGTGATGTCCCAGCTCACTCCTGGACTTGCTCAAAGGTGAACGTTAAGATGTGGGAAGACCCCACAGCTCTCTCCTGCCCCGAGGTGAGGACCTCACCAGGCTGTGGTCCAGATGAGTTCTCCACCCCGTTCCGGGGTGCTCCCCCATATAACTCTCCGATCATCGCCCAGAAAAAGCCAGGAGCAGGGAGGCTGTTGTTTTCATTGTTCAGTTGCTGAGTCACGTCCGACTTTTTGCAGCCCCATGGACTGCAGCAGGTCAGGCTCCTCTGTCCTCTACTATCTCTCGAAGTTTGCTCAAATTCATGTTCATTGGGTCAGTGATGCTATCTAACCATCTCATCCTCCGCGAAGAGCTGACTCACTGGAAAAGACCCTGATGCTGGGGAAGACTGAAAGCAATAGGAGAAGGGGGCTGCAGAGAAGGGTGCCTTATATAAAGCGAGCTCCAGACACCTGACTGATCATTCCACCGGGGTCTGCCCCTGGCAGATGGGCCTGGGAGGCGAGGCGTTTGTCACTGGACGGAGGGCCCAAGACATGCTTCAGGAATCATGTTCCCTGCCCCAAGCAATCCTACTCCAGGATTGGAGTCACCAGGAGCTGGACAGAGGCCAAGCTCGGGGAGGCCATCCACCTCCCTGCAGGCTGCAGGAGCAGGAGGTTGCCCAGCCCACAGGCCTCCTGAGGGTGGGGTCAGCTCCTGGTGCCACTCTGGGTCACCACTAAGGTGGGTGGCCTAGGTTCCCAGCACCCTTGGCCCCGCCCCTCACTGGCTGCCTGTAAGTCCTTTAGTATTTCTAGAGAATTTTTTCCAGATTCCTTAGAGCTGCCTTATTTCTCACCATAGCCTGGCTGGGACCTCAGGTAGGGGCAACCATCCCTGTGAAGGGAGACCAGAAGGCCCATTTTACAGATGAAGAAACTGAGGTTCCAAAAGATTGTTTGAGGTCTGTCCAGCTAGTGTGTGCTAAAGTGGGAACTGCAAGGCCAATCTTCAAACTCCAGGACACCTGTTCTCCCCCTCACCCATCCTGCTCCCCACCAGGTGCCAGGCCAGCTCCTTCCAACCCCACCAAAGGCCCCCAACACACCAAGGGACCGTCCCAGCCCTGCCAGTTGTTGCTGAGCTCTGCTGAGCTATCCAGGGTCCTGGCCATGCCCAGTCTGGCCCTGCAGACTTCTCCAGTCCTTCCCGGAAGGCTACCTTTTCTGACTTCCCAGACAGTGAAGAAGTGGGAGAGGTGGAGCTGGCCCTGCCCAGGGCTCCTGCCCTTGCTTTGCCTGTGCTGCCTGGGGGCCCTTGAATACCACACTTCAACCCTAAAGCCTCGGTTTCCTTTTCTGAAAAAATGGGTGCAACAGAGGTCAGGCCAGTGGGTAGTTCATATTCAATAACCTTCCATAGATATCCTAGCCACCTCCTCAGGGCCAGGCAAAGCCAGAGGTTTAGAGGGACTCAGAGGTGACCCTGCCCCTGAGCAAGGGATCCAAAGGGTGTGGGGCCTGGAAACTAACAACGGCTGTGCACTGCTAGGCACAGGGGGCCTCACAGGGGACCTCTCATCCCACGTGGGGACAGACGAAGGGGAGATGCTCAGACAGTGCCTGGTGACAAGGGAAGAGGGAGGGAGGCATTACGGGGGAGGGGCCGAGCAAGCAAAGATCTAGAGGCAGGAGCCAAAGGGGACCCTGGGTGACAGGGGGAGGCGGTCAGAGAGAGGAGTGGGCAGAGGTTCACCCGCCCAGCACCCTGCAGCCACAGAGCAGAGCCCAGGGAAGTGCGAGCAGAGCCTGGTCCAATCACTCAGCCGTGGATGATGGAAGGGGGGACACAGGGATGGTGAAGAGGGGCCCAGGAGATGAAATGCCCAGGGCACTTGATGTGGGTCTCCTGCCTCGATCCTGGCCACCCATGCACCAGCTCCGGACGGTGTCAGGGGTGGCGGTGGGAGGAACCGAGATGCAGCAGGCTCCACCGGCTGCCCGACATCCGCCTCCAGCTGAGCTTCCAATCTCCTCGGCGTCTGCGGGTCCTGCATCCTCATTCAGAAAAGAGGTGGACATACCAGATGCCTCCTGGGCTCTTGGAGGAGCCGGGTGAAGCCCAGACTGCCCTCCATCCTTGGCAGCGCTCGGTCCACGGCCAGACCTCACACACCTCTCCAGGCAGCTCTAGCACCAGCCAGCTGCCCTGTGTCTTCCCTTCTCTGGGTTGGCCGTCTAGGAGCTGCTCCGCCCCCTACCAAAAGCAGCTTGGGTTTGTGGATACCAGGACGGGGGGACCCCATCCTCACAAGAACCTCAGGGCCCAGGTGCCACACCCAGTCGTGGGAGCCCCGGTTTCAAGTCGATGAGCCGAGTCAATGTCAGCTCCAGAGTCAAACCTGAAGAAAGAAGGGAGGAAGCGGGGTTCTGCTCCTGGGACCCAGGAAAGGGTCAGGGGAGAGAGGTCCTGCCCAGACCCGGCCCTGCCCTCCCCTATCCCCACCACGAGGCCAGGGTGCTCAGGACAGGCCCAGGCCTCACCCTAGCACGGGAGTCCTGGCTGGGACGAAGCAGGGCCCCCAGGCGGGCCCAGACCCTAGAATGAATGCCCCAGGGGAACAGAGAGCTGGGGGTGAAGGCACCCGTCACCAGCTCAGAGTGGGCACCCCCATCAAAAGCAGCAGGATCCAAAACCTGGGCACCCCCATGCCCTCCTTCTGTCCCTGTCTCCTGCCTTTGCTGGCTCCCCCAGTCGTCCAGCTGCCTCCTGAGTCGAAGCCCCCAGCCTCAGGGCCTTCCCTGAGCCCTCTGCCCCCACAGCGCTGTCAGGGCCCCTCTCCCCTGACTGGGGCCCTCCGGGGCGCCCGCTGCTCCTAAATCTGCATTCTGTGGGGGGTGGGGGGGCGCTCAGCCCCTGCTGCGCAGGATGGACTTCCCCAGGCAACCTGCCCTCCGGGGCCCACTACGGGCTGTACCTGCTCTGCCCCTCACCTTGGCCCATGGCCAGCAACGGGGTCCAAGCTCCCTCAGAGGGGGGAATCAAGAGTTAAGCAGGCCTGGGGCACAGCAGCCCTTGGGGCTAGGGCTTCAGGCCGGGCCCCGCTTCCCTCCGGGCACCTCTCACCTGCCAGACGCACTGCTGGTGGGCGAGCAGGGTCCGAGGGGTCGCACAGGTGTGGACCTGCCGCTGGGGTCCCAGGGCAGGGTGCTGGACCTGGTGCCTCACCTGTGAAGCCAGGGTAAGCATACCTGCCGCGTCAGGCCGTGCTGATCACACAGGGTGAGGACCGTGAACGCCCTAGTGCTGGCTGTGACTCAGCAAGCGCCCATCAGTGACAGTGCCCAGGGGACCTCTGCCCGGCCTCTCCTTGAGCACTGGCATCTCCCTGCTGTTCGCTGCCGGATCCCAGCTCCACTCCCCGCAGCCGGCAGGCTCTCAGCAGACACCAGATCTGTTAGACAGAGGAGCCACAGGGAGCCCCCTCACCTTAGCTGATGCCCCCTCACTGGAGGGGACTCGCTCTCCTTGGTGAAAGGCAGAGAGAGTCCCAGGGAGGCATCGCAGTGGGGGCAGGAGTGCCAGCCTCGCATGCCCACGCCGCCCCCCGACAGTCCCCTCCTTTGGATAGGAAGCCCCCTCCCCCACATTCTGCAAGGACCCGCACACCTCTGTCTGTCCCCCGTGCCCATCCCCCCCCCACTTCCCAGGGACCTGTTTTACTTCTGGGGTCTTCTTACCTGTCAGAAGGTTTTATCTTCTGTGGAGCTTGTCGCTTTTCCCCCTGATCCCCACCCACCTGCAGGATTGCACCCTCAGCTTCCCTCCTCCAGGGTGGCCTTGAGGAACCCTGAGGCCACTCCCTGAGTCCCACACAGCGTCTTGCAACGACCCCTCCCTCGNCCGCACACCTCTGTCTGTCCCCCGTGCCCATCCCCCCCCCACTTCCCAGGGACCTGTTTTACTTCTGGGGTCTTCTTACCTGTCAGAAGGTTTTATCTTCTGTGGAGCTTGTCGCTTTTCCCCCTGATCCCCACCCACCTGCAGGATTGCACCCTCAGCTTCCCTCCTCCAGGGTGGCCTTGAGGAACCCTGAGGCCACTCCCTGAGTCCCACACAGCGTCTTGCAATGACCCCTCCCTCGGCTAACCTGCCCACACCCCACCCCCGCCCATCTTCACCCTCTTTGGATGAGTCTTTCTCTCTTCCCACAAGACTGGCACTGAGACCGAACGCAGCTCCTAGGTTGGTGCTGCAGGAAGGGAAGAGGCCAGCAAGGCACTGCTGTGCTGCCGCCAGGGCAGTCACTCACACTCTAGTCTGAATGTGTCCAGCCCCTTCCTAAGAGCAGTTTTCAACAGAGCCATCAAAGCTGGGAGAGACGTCTGTGCCCTTCTATCACAACCTCACCCTGTTGCTGTACCGTACAGAGGAGACTAGGACCAGACTGAGAAAGAAACATAAGAGCAGGGATAGCCTGTCCTCAGCTGAGGGTGAAGGATAAATGCTCCCTGAAAAGGAGAGAGGAGGGGTGGAGGGGAGGGAGCTAAAAACAGACTTTCATGATTTCTATCCCTTGATTTCTCTATCGATGGACATGAGTTGGTGATGCACAGGGAGGCCTGGCACGCTGCATTTCACGGGGTCGCAAAGAGTTCGACACCACTGGGCATCTGAATTGAACTGAACTACCCAGGAGGTCGATGCCAGAGACCACGGGGCTGCTGATAAATCTCCCTGCTCCAGTTCATCAGGACGATCACCTTGTCTTACCTTATTTTACAGTGAGGTTGGAGCTGTTGGGTGACTGGCCAATAGGTACCTGTCTAGATCTCCTCGGCCCCACCCTCCATGTGCTTCCATCCGTGACGATGCTCTGCAGACAGCCGAGAGGAAGAGAAAGACGTGTGCCCCAGGCCCCCACCCCAGTGGAGCCTCGCTCATTCCCTCCTGACTCCCAGCCCTAGGCTCCCTGACTCCACCCTGCTCCTTCTGCCCATCACAGAGGCAACACAAGCTGCCGAGTCTGAGCACATACATGATGACTCTAATCCTCACGATTGCCCGTACAGGGGGCGCTATCATTTCCAGTTTACGGATGACAGACACTGGGCTGAGTCACACCTTGAGTCCTTGCCTCGGCTGGAGCGACACCGGTCCCAGCAGCGTTCCACGCCTGGCCGCTGGCTCTCTGCTGCTGCCTGGGCAAGGGGGCAGCACAGAAATGGCTCAAGCCCTCCCCTTCCATTGTGGGCTCCGAGCAGACATCACTAATCAGTGGCTGTGTTCTTTCCGGTGAGCCAGAATGCTAGCACAGGGCCCCAGGCAGCCCCTGGGAAGGGTTGGCCCTGCAGACATCATCTACCTGCCTCTCTCCAAGAACCTGCTGGGCTCTGACCTGCCCACAGCCTCAGTCGGCAGGTCCGCCCAGCCCTGTACAACAGAGGTGGTCACCTCCCTGCAGGCTGGGGTCTGGAGCTGCACCCAGACTTACCATGGTCCAGCAGAGCTCCCCAGCACTTCACCACGCCTTCTCCCCAGAGACCTGGCCCCTCCCCACAGCTCTCTGGAGCCTCTACCCGCCCACCCCACCCTCCAGAAGATGGCCAGCCTCTGTACTCCACTCAGCCACAGAACCCCACCTCCACCACCACTGGCCTAAACCCAAAGCTGAAGCCCTTCCTGAACTGCCCCCTCCGGGGCTGCCCCTCCAGCTCTGCCTCATTCAGGGACCCCTCTAGCCAGTACTGCCCTCTCTTCATCTTCAGGCACCCCAGAGGACCAGCACCTTACCGCCTGCATTTATTTCTTTTCAAGTCTCCTGACCTAAGACACAAGACCTCTGTCCCTCCGTCATCACCCCCCAGCTACTGCCTCTCTTTTCTCTTCTCAGCCAAGTTTCCTGGAAAAGGGCCCCTCTGCTTTCCTGCCTCCCGGCCCTCTCCTCAGGCCAGGCAGGGTGTTCACCACCATTCTGCTCATCACCAGCCATCTGGGCCTTTTCCCCTGCTCTCAAGCTATAACCAACCTAGACAGCATATTAAAAAGCAGAGACATTACTTTGTCAACAAAGATCCACCTAGTCAAAGCTATGGTTTTTCCAGTAGTCATGCATGGATGTGAGAGTTGAACTATAAAGAAAGCTGAGCACCAAAGAACTGATGCTTTTGAACTGTGGTGTTGGAGAAGACTCTTGAGAGTCCCTTGGACTGCAAGGAGATCCAACCAGTCCATTCTAAAGGAGATTAGTCCTGCATATTCATAGGAAGGACTGATGCTGAAGCTGAAACTCCAATACTTTGGCCACCTGATGTGAAGAGTTGACTCATTGGAAAAGACCCTGATGCTGGGAGGGATTGGGGGCAGGAGGAGAAGGGGACGACAGAGGATGAGATGGCTGGATGACATCACCAGCATGATGGCCGTGAGTTTGTGTAAATTCCAGGAGTTGGTGATGGACAGGGAGGCCTGTCTAGGGAGGACCCCATGCAGTCCATGGGGTCGCAAAGAGTCAGACACAACTGAGCGACTGAACTGAAGGGGACCGAGTCCAGCCTCCTGGCTGTGGCCTTCGAGTCTGCCTTCCTGATCCTGGGGCATTTCCAGTCTTGTCCCATGCCCCACTCCACCCTATTCTCCAAATGCATCTACCAACTTCCTTCTCATTGGTTCTGAGATTCCATGCTAGCTCAGTCCTCTCCCCCTGGTTAAGAAAAAGAAAAAAACACCAACAGAACATTGTAAAGTGATTATCCTCCAATTAAAAATAAATAAAAAATTTAAAAACCTGCCATAAAGCTATTGCTTATCCAGAACTGCTATGTGCCAGGCATTGTGTTAAAAATGCAATATTCAGTCCTATCCTCCAATGTTGATTCACTAATTCCAAAAATATTTACTGAGCACCTACTTTGTGCCACACTCTTTCATAAACAGAAGGATTCAGCAGTGGACAGTGATATGGATATTGTTTTTCCAGCTGAACAAGTGCGGAAGCTGAGGCTCAGAGAGGTTAAGTGACCCGCCCGGGCTCACACAGCCCTGAGACCCCATGTGTGGTCTCAGGCATGGATGCCAGGCCAGCAAGGCGGGAAGCCAGCCCCAGCTCACGGCTACAGGAGGCAAGAAGGGGTCCTCGCTCAGGGACAGGGGCGGTCCAGCCCTCCCCATCACAAGTCAGGACACTGAGGCTGGGGATCCACCTAGTCTCCTCTGGAGCTGTCTACACTGGCCAAGTCAGCCCATCGGGTGACCATCTGAAGACTGGACAAGGTTCTTCCCTCTGCCGGGATGCTGTCCGTTCAGCCCCTGACCGGCCCCTCAGAGTTCAGCCAGGGTGGCCTTTGCTCAGGGAAGAGTCCTGACCGTCACTCAGGTCCAAGCCCCGCCTCAGCACTCCCAACAGTCACCCCAAATGCCAGCTGACAGTCAGCTGAATGGGCCCTGATGGATGGCCCTGATAGCTAAGGAAGCCTAGGGCCGGGAGATGGGGCCTCGTGGGCTCCCCCGCTTCTCCTCACGGTGGACATGTGGTGGGCCCTTCAGGACAGCTGTGCGGGGCTCCTGGAGGCAGGACCACCATCCCCATCCTGACTGTGCCCAGGGGAGGCAGCTGCGGGCCGGGCAGGCAGACCCCTGATTTCATAGAGACGTCTCAGGAAACTGTCCCCTGCCCTTAGCTTCGAGTGAGGATAAGAGACCCCAGCCCCGGCTCCAGGATCGCCTCTGGGGAGACCCTCCGCATTCTCTGAGCCTTCGCGTCCCCCTCTGCCAATCCAAATCTGCTTCTTCTGGGCAGCCTGCTGCCAGGTGGAAGCAGGCGAGGGGCCACAGCCGCCCTTCCCCATCCCCCTGCTGCCCCCTTTCCAGAGTGAAAAGTGAAAAGGAGGGCCTCTGCAGGAGGAAAGGCAGCTCTGTCTGCTTGAGGACAGTGCCTTCTCTAGGCCTCCCTGGGGAGCCCAGGAAGAGCCCCATCCCGCCACCGCCCCTGCCCTCATCAGGAGGCCTCAGAGGTGAGGGCAGCCCCCGTGAGGCCTGGGAGGGCCCGGTGGATGCCCACCCGGTCGGTCACCTGTGTCTGGGCTTCAGGGAGTAGCTGCCGCACCCCGGCACGTCAGGAAGGAGGCCTGAGGATGGGCAGACTTGCAGATTGGGGGCCATTCCAGAGGTGCCGTGGCTTCCCGACGCCAGCACAGGCTCTGGAGCGTGGTGGGGCTCGGCTCAAATCCTGGCCCTACTCCTTGACCTTGGGTAGGTCTGGACCCCACGTCAGAGCCTTTGTTTCCTCATCTGTAAAATGGGCTTTATGCGCCATCTCCCGGGGCTACTGTAAGGCTTGGTTTGTATACTTCAGACAGACACCTGGCATAGAGAGAGAGGAGCCCTGCTTAGGTTGGATGTTGGACCAGACAAAGAGAGGGGCTTCCCTGGTGGTCCGGGGATTAGGAATCTGCCTTGGAGTGCAAGGGACACAGGTTCGATCCCTGGTCTGGGAAGATGCCACATGCCGAGGGCAGCTAAGCCCGTGGCCACCACTGTGGAGCCATGTGTCTCAGCTACTGAAGCGGGTGAGCCTAGAGAGTGTGCTGTGCCTCAAGCGAAGCCACCAGCCTGAGGAGCCCATGGATGGCGACAAGGAGCAGCCTCCACTGCCTGTAGCTAGAGAAAGCCCGGGTGCAGCGACAAAGACCCAGGGCAGCCAAATAAATAAATCAGTATATATATATATATAAAGAGCCAACCAAAGAAATAAAGAGAGCCAGTGCAGGATCTGCCCTTGGGTAGCAGGGGGCAGAGAGCAGCCTGCAACTCGAATGCTCCAACACAAAGCCAGCCAGGGGCCCCAGTGACTCCCTTAAATATGATCCAGTCCTTTCCACCCGTCCCCTTGCTTGGAGTGGCCTGGGTCCTCCCTGCACCCTCTGGCCTGACTTGTTTCTATCAGCTGGAGCTTGTCACGCTGTCCCAGCTGACCTCCTTGGGGCTCCCCCGATGGCCCAGTGGTAAAGAATCTGCCCACAATGCAGGAGCCTCGGGAGCGGCGGGTTCGATCCCTGGGTGGGGAAGATCCCCCGGAGGAGGGCATGGCAACCCACTCCAGTATTCTTGCCTGGAGAATCTCATGGACAGAGGAGCCTGGCGGGTACAGTCCATGGGTTGCAAAAAGTTGGACACGACTGAAGCGAAGTAGCGAGTATGAGTGCACAGGTACAGCNGATCCCCCGGAGGAGGGCATGGCAACCCACTCCAGTATTCTTGCCTGGAGAATCTCATGGACAGAGGAGCCTGGCGGGTACAGTCCATGGGTTGCAAAAAGTTGGACACGACTGAAGCGAAGTAGCGAGTATGAGTGCACAGGTACAGCTCCGATGGCCCTCCATTTTTATAATTTTATTTCTTTATTTTCGGCCACGCTGGGTCTTCGGGGCCGCACTCAAGCTTTCTCTAGTGGCAGGGAGTGGAGGCTACTCTTTGCTGCTTTCCATGGGCTTCTCCCGGCGGTGGCTCTCTTGTCGCTGAGCACAGACTGGAGGCACGTGGACTTCCGTAGCTGCGGCTTCCAGGCTCTGGAGCGCAAGCGCAGTTGTTGGGGCTCACGGGCTTAGTTGCTGGCAGTACGTGGGATCTTCCCGGATCAGGGATCAAACCTGTGTCTCCTGCACTGGCAGGTGGATTCTTGACTACTGAGCCAGCAGGGAAGCCCCGTTTGTCGCTTGGAAGGTTCTGTTCTGAATACTCGGCCGCTCAAGGATCCAGGGGGCCCGCGGGAGCCGAGTGGACTTGCCCACCTCTCTCGCCTGGCACTGAGGGAGGGCGGGCAGGACCGGGCAGCCTCCAGCAGGAAGCTGGGTGTTTACATGGCAAACAGAGGCTGAGGGGAGATTGTGGGGCGTCGCAGGGGCAGACGCCCTGGTGCCAGCTGCGTGTCTGGCTCTGATGCCCCCAGCAGCCCGGCGCCGGCCGCGCTGGTCTCTGGCTGCGCTCGTCTCCTGCCGCGTGCGCCGCGTGTGGGTGGAAGGCTGCTCCCTGTCTCCACGTTGTTGGGGAAGCAGTCCACGAGAGCTCGAGCGACCTGGTGAGCAGGTTGGCGGGGACGCGCGGCCAGCCCCCGGCGCCCAACCCTGCCCCAGCCTCATCCCACTGCCCTGTCTGGCGTGGCCTCTTGCCGGCAGCATCGGCCCGCTAACCCGCTGTCAACACTCTCCCCCAGCAAACTTCGCCCCATCCTTCATCCCTTTAACAAGCAGCACTTGTGCCAAGCCGTGTGTTCAAGCTGGGCTTCTGCCCAGGGGAAAACAGAAGCTGCGAGAGGGGCCGGGAGCCGCTTGGCTCAGACCGCCCCTCCCCCAGCCCTGCCGCTCACCAGCTGGGGGACCTCGCCCAGGTCGCTGCGCCACTCCGGTCTCTTCTCTGTGGCTGTACCACGCAGTGAGGTTACTCTTAGCTTCCTCCTCGTGGCGCCATCCTAGTAAGTAAGTAGTAGTAAAGTCGCTCAGTCTTTGCGACCCCATGGACTGTAGCCTACCAGGCTCCTCCCTCCATGGGATTCTCCAGGCAAGAGTACTGGAGTGGGTTGCCATTCAATAAGCCAGGGCAGGTACAGTGTTTAGAAAGTCCCTGGCTCAGCCCGAGCTCACTGCCAACAGTGGGTCTTCTCGGGGGAGAAGCTCCCTCCTGTAGCGCTGGCTGATTTCCACCGTGTAAATGGGGACCTCCCGGTGAAGAACCCACCTGCCAACGCAGGAGACGTAAGAGACGCGGGTTCGGTCCATCCCTGGGTCGGGAAGATGCCCTGGAGGAGGAAATGGCAACCGCCTCCAGGATTCTGGCCTGGAGAATCCCGTGAACAGAGGAGCCTGGCAGGCTACGGCCCTTGGGGGTTGCAAAGAGTCGGACACGACTGAAGCGACTTAGCAGGCTTAGTCGACTTAGCGACTTAGCAGCTACGTGGTGTAACTCCTCTCCCAGCGGCCCCTCTCCGGCTACCGACCCACGCGCCCAAGTGGGAGCAGCTGTGTGTAGACGCCTGCTGGGAGCTGATGAGAACCACCCCCACCACACCACAGCCGCCCTTGTCTGCTCCATCACCCGCGTCTCCTAGCACACCAGCCGTTTGCTGACCTCTGTACGTACCAGGCATGTTCCTGCCCCGGAGCCTTTGCATCTGTGTTGTATCCTCTGCCTGGGACACGTCTCCCTCCAGCTGCGGCGTAGCTGGCCAGGTCTTGCTTTCCAAGTCTCAGCTCCAGCGCCACCTCCTCCGGGGAGCCTGCCCTGTCTGCCTGGGCGCTCCTGCCCCGCTGGCTCACCCCCACACTCCTACCTGTCTACAGTTTCCCGCTTTTCGTCCCCTGGTAGCACGTGAGTCTAACGGGAAGTGTGACACACGCGCGCGTGTTCCATGCACTTATCTACTGTCTGCCTCCCCTTCCAGGGTTTCCTGTCAGAGCCAGGCCTTGTCGGCTGGGTCTCTGGGGGTTTAGCACATAGTAGGTGCTCAGACAACATGAACATGAATGAATGACTGAGTGTGGAATAGAGGAACAATGAACCTACCTGGCCTGGTGCTCCTGGGCCCTGCCTGGCCCCCTGCGCCTGACCCCTCCCCTGCCCCCTGCCTGCGCAGCAGCTCTAATTGACAGAGGCCCCTTGACGGCGCCCCATTGTGGGACCTGTAATTGCCGGCTCCTGCCTCTTTCCCGCAGCCCAGTCTCCCTCTTCAGCAGAAAGACAGACCCCGGCCCCATTGTGCGGCTCCTGTTGACACAGGGATGACCTCACCGGGGGCCTCCTGAGACTGGGGCCAGGGGGGAAGGGAGGGGGTGGGAATGGGGGGGTTGCGGGAGGGAGTTGAGGGGGTTGGGAGGTGGCCCAGCCCAGGTTGGGAAAGCCTGGAGGCTGTGGCCTGGGACAAAGGGTGGGAGGGGAGTGAGCCCTTCCCAAGAGAGAGCGCGTCCCGGGAAAGACAAGGGCGCTTTCATTAGGGGGAATAATTGTGAGGGGTGGGGGGCATTTAATCCGTAAGAAAGGATCCCCGGGAAAGACTGGGCTGGGAGGCCGTGGGCCCAAGGGGGTTCTGGAGACACAGAGAGACAGACGGACAGACCCGGGCCTGCAACCTGCTCAGGGAGCGGCCTGGGACCGGGGGCCTCTCCCCGGGTCTGTGTCTTCAAGTGCAAGGTGGACAGACGGTGATCTTCTGCGTGGGGTTTTATGGGCCCGTATTGGACGCCCGCTGTCAGGTGCCAGGCGTATACAGTAAGTGCTCAATAAGCAGTCATCTCTCCCCACCCACTTTCCTGGACTCTCCTTATCCCTCAGCCTCCCATCAACTGGACTCAGCTGACCGCACCCCCAACCCCCGCCCGGGCTGCCTGCCCCAGGGCTGAGCGAGCCGGGCCGGTCCCCAGCACAGCTCTAGCTCCGGTTCCTGAGCTCAGAACCCGGAGGGCCCCGGGGAACCTCTGTCCTCACAGGGGAGCCCAGGGCAGGCCCGCCGGGTCCTCTCACCCAGACCTCTGCCCAGGTCATTCTCATCACTCCGGCCCTGAGCACCCTGCATCATCACCCTGCCTGAGGGCTCCTGCCCCACGGGGCGTGGGAGTCCCAGCTGTGCACCCTTCGTCCCAGGGAAGGGTGACAGTGATGGGGGAGGGGACCCCGTGGAGGGGCCCCCACCTGCTGGGGGAACAGCATGGCACTCCCTGGGGGCAGAGTGTGATGCCTGGCCCAGCCTTCTGACCTCTTGTTATCAATAACAAACATTCTCATCAGGATTCTATCAGCACTGTATCATTTTCAAGATTGACGCTCCTTCCATTGGTTTAGTTTCTTGGCCAGTCTTCTGCCAAGTGAGGTTAACCTGTTTCTAATTTGTTTATTTTTTAAAGTCTTTCTTGAATTTGTTACAATATTGCCTCTGTTGTTGATGTTCTGGCTTTTTGGCCTTGAGGCAGGTGGCATCTTACTTCCCCAACCAGGGATTGAACTCACTTCCTGTGTTGGAAGGTGAGGTCTTAACCACTGGACTGCCAGGGAAACCCCCTAGTTTATTACTTTATTTTCATTTTACTGAACTCATATTCACGGGGATCCATAGTTTCCCATACGACATTTGCCCTGACGATTTCATGCTCCCAACAGCTTTTCAGCCGTGTCACATTTTGCCCATCGTAGCTCCTGCCACACTGTGGGTTTCCTCTGGTAACAGTTTTTTCCCCACCTAGCTCAATGTTTCAAAGACCTAGGTTGCAAGTTCTAAATTTGGTTGAAAAGGTTTGATTCTTCCATCAACCCCTAAATCAATAAGCTTTCCAGGATGGGGTTTGATTTGG
The DNA here is from genome assembly GCA_006410675.1 of Oreotragus oreotragus. NCBI lineage: Eukaryota > Metazoa > Chordata > Mammalia > Artiodactyla > Bovidae > Oreotragus > Oreotragus oreotragus. The sequence goes on along the minus strand of SJYX01008696.1, from coordinate 71,021 downwards.
GCTTGGTTATTCTCCCAGTGGCTTAGATGGTAAAGAATCTGCCTGCCGTACTGGAGACACGGATTCAATCCCTGGGTCGGGCTGGAAGATCCCCTGGAGAAAGGGCATGGCCACCCACTCCAGTATTCTTACCTGGAGAATCCCATGGACAGAGGAGCCTGGCCAGCTACAGTCCGTGGGGTCACAAAGAGTTGGACACAACTGAGTGACTAACACACACATATTCTCCCAGTGAGATTTATCCTGCACTGCGTAAAGTGCTCAGGGTTTGTGTTGACTGCTGGCAGCAAAAAGCTTTAGAGGTTGGGGTACATGTAGGGTTAAAATGCCTGGCAGTAGGGGGAGAAGTGCCCTCTTCCTGAAGGCGGCCTAGGTCTTTGGAGGCAGAATCAGGATGGGGAAACATCCATGGGAAATGACAGCCGATCCAGGCAGGACTGCTAATCCAGACTTAGGAATGCAGGTTGAGTCACTCCAGCAGCAGGGAACCACAGTCAGCTGTGATGCTGGTCCTCTCTCCCTCAGTCCCCTGATTATTACTGCGCTTGGCAGCTTCTACCAAGACCCCCACGACCCCCCAGAGTGCAGGCGGAACCTGGGACTTCTTCACATTTTTTTATTTTAATTTTGATTTTTTTTGTTCATCATGGATTTTGTGTGTGTGTGTGTATTTTTATTTACTTTCTGACCACACTCCATGGCAGGAGGATCTTAGTTTTCCAGCCAGGGATTGAACCAGTGGCCTCCGCGATGGAAGTACAGAGTCTTAATCACTGGACTGCCAGGGAAGTCCCAGGACCTGGGACTTGATTTTAACCATGGACTACGGTGGTAAAGAATCTGCGTGCCAGTGCAGGAGATGCAAGAGACACAGGTTTGATCCCTGGATCAGGAGGATTTCCTGGAGAAGGAAATGGCAATCTACTCCAGTATTTTTAACCTGGAAAATTCCATGGACAGAGGAGCCTGGCGGGCCGCAGTCCATGGGGTCACAAGGAGCCGGACATGACTGAGCGTGCACACACTGCGCGTGGCAAAGCTGACGGGTGTCACTCCTGTGATGAGGTGGCCCAAGATTATGACTCCTGCCTCAGCAGACCCCCTGCCCTGCTGGGTTTGATGACAGGTGCTGCCGTGTCGTGAGCTGCTATCCCGGAGAAGCCCACGTGGCACAGAGCCGACAATGGTCTCCAGCAAGGGGTGGGGTCCCAAAACAACCACGTGTGCTTGGGTGCCAGTCGTTCCCCAGCTGGGCCTTCGGGTGAGACTGCAGGCCCTGGACTGACACCGTGACTGGAGCTTTGGAAGGGCTCTGAAGCTGAGAGGACCCGGCTAAGCCCTGCCAGACCCCTGACCCACGAAGCCATGAAATGTGAATAACAAATGCGCGGTGCTTTAAGCCACCCCACACTCCCATCTAATACATAGTAATGCTCCCCTGGTGGCTCAGAGGTTAAAGCGTCTGCCTCTAAAAAGGGAGACCTGGGTTCGATCCCTGGGTCGGGAAGATCCCCTGGAGAAGGAAATGGCAACCCACTCCAGTATTCTTGCCTGGAGGGAGAATCCCATGGACGGAGGAGCCTGGTGGGCTACCGTCCATGGGGTCGCAAAGAGTTGGACATGACTGAGCAACTTAACTAACTAATGCTAAGAAGTAGTACTGACAGTCAGATGCACTTATGCTACTGAGCACCTACTCTGTGCTCTGGGAGATGGTGAAGGACAGGGGAGCCTGGCATGCTGCAGTCCACAGGGTCGCAGAGAGTCACGAACGAGCGACTGAGCTTCTATGTGCCGGGCACCACTTCAGCGCCTCCAATGCACTCTTATTTATTCCTCACACTCACCATAACTATCTTACGGTTACCATTCACAGGTGGAAAAAAAACAGTTTAACAGAAGAAAGAAAAAAGTGAAAGTGTTAGTCCCGCAGTCATGTCTGACTCTTCGCAACCCTGTGGACTGTAGCCCACCAGGCTCCTCTGTCCACGGAATTCTCCAGGCAAGAATACTGGAGTGGGGAGCCCTTTTCTTCATCCAGGAGATCTTCCTGACCCAGGGATCAAACCCGGGTCTCCTGCTTTGCAGGCAGATTCTTTATCATCCGGGAAGCCCTTAACACAGCAGAGTAAGCCCCAAACCTCGCAGTCTGGCTGTGTGCTAATATGAGTAGCTCAGGGGCAACCATCCAGTTCCCTTTTTTCCTCCCAGATCCATCCCTCATCCACACCGTTCTCCTCCTTGGGTATAGACGCCCTTTATCTTGTCACAAGGGGGACCACGTGGACGCACACGCCCCTAAGCTATCATGCTACACATATTTCCCAGAAACATAATATCAATTTTACCTGCACTTTTAGTAAGGATTTAGTTCCTTCAATTGTCTGGTGGTCCATTTGCAGGGGAAACTGAGCTACCTGACCATTTCTCACTTCACCTGCCGTACGGGAAATAGATTCAATTAGAAAAATCTATTGCTAATTTGAAAGCTCTGATTCTATCACTTCCTACAGGGAAGACATGTAAATTGCGTGTTATTTAACACCCTTTCATGGCAGGTGAATTCTGCGGGGGGCAATTACAATCCGCTCTCCACTCTTCTTGCAGATTCCTGACAAGTGGGAAAGCGGGAGGAGGGAAGTGGAGGGGGAGGAAGAACAGAAAATATCGTGAAGGCTGGTCTCCAACCGGCTTTAGGAACCACCAAGCTGGAAGGGCCTGGACCAGGTCGGTTGGTTTGATGCCCACCTGTCTGCCCATCACTGGGTCAGGCCCCCAGGGTCTGGTCTTTCCCTTGCCATCTGGACCTGGAAGATCACTGAGGTTGGGGGGAGCCGGGGGGAGGCAACCAGGATGCCCAGCTCAGTTCTGTCACCAGCTACGTGGCACGGAGCTGTCTCTGTACCCTTGGCCCTGGTCCCCTACGTAAAGGGGAAGCTGAAATACCCTCCAACCTGAGCTGGCAGAGCCCCAAACCCAATACTGAGTACGACTTAAAAGGGGGCTTTACAAACCGCAAAGCACTGTCGTCCATGAGAGATGCTAATATTGGGAGTCAGATCCTGAACCCCCCCCAACTCAGAGTCTGATTTCCACCGTCTTCCCCACCCCACAAACTGGCAAGACGGTTTCTCCCTAGTTGGACCCCAAACCTTTCTGGCTAAGGGGTTTTTCAAGACAAGACTGTTTCTTTCCCTACGGTGTGGCTCTGACATCCCCCCTCCACACAATCACACATGTGTGCATGCGTGCACACACACATCTAGGTAGAGGTCTCTGGAAGAATGTTCAGGAAGCCAAGAGAACTAGGGGTGACTGTGGGGGCAGAAAGACCTAATTTTCACTTTACGCCCTTTTGGGGGGTTTTGGTTTGTTAATTTGGCTGCACCGGATCTTAGCTATGGAACCAGGATCTTTTTGTGCCATGAGGGATCTAGCTCCCTGACCAGGGATTGAACCTGGGTCCCCCGCATTGGGCGTGCAGAGTCTTAGCCACCAGACCCCCCAGGGAAGTCCCACTTTATGCCCTTTAGTTCTGCTTGGGTTCCTTCTCTCCTTTCATTTCCTTCCCTCCCTCCTCCCCCCTCCCCTCCTTCCTTCAATTCTTTTTACGTCCACCCTTGACCTACTCAGACACAGGCTTTTGTACATTTAAGCATTTGTTCATTTCAAACAAATGAGACATGAGTCTCAGGGCTCTTCCTTCCCATGCCCACCCCCACCAGCCCTCCGCTGGCACCTGTCTTATTCCATGTGGTTCAGGTGACAACATTCGAGCACCTTCCCCAGACAGACCCCCAGCTGGGCACCCGGGAAGGGTCTCTTCTGCCTGGGGTGGCTGCTGAGCTGGGCCTTGAAGACTGCACCAAAGCCCTCTGCTCCCCGCCGGGAACTGTGAGCAGACACACCCCAAAATGAATACCCTGTGAGGCGACACCCCAACAACTCACAGCAAGCAAGCAGCCAGACTGCCACCGGCCTGTGGGCAGGGGTGGGCGCCACCTGCTGGGCACAGGTGGGACGTGCATCCATGCCCGCTTGGCTTTCTCCCTCTGGGACAGTGAGGCGACTCCCTGGTGGCTGGGAGGACTCCGTGGACCAGACCATGCCGGAGTCCCCTCCATCTCCAAGTTTTAGCCCCTCGCATATCCTAAGGCCCCTTGCGGGTAAGTCATGCGCTTCTCTATAAACACGGTGGAACCCAGCTTCCACTCCAGCCCTGCTGTTCGAGGAGCCCTTGCGAAGGTTACCCACCCCACTCTTGTAGTCCCATCTGGTCGCTGGTCAGTGAGGATGCTGGAGGCAGCTGCCTCCTGGATGACGGAAGGATCAGGGAAGACGACCTCTGCATGGAGGGCAGAGCGCAGGGGGGCCGCCGGCGCTCATGAAGCCCAGGCAGTGGTGCCAACCTCCCCGAAAGCGACACGAACGCTGGCTGAGGGCACGCCCGCCACCTTCCAATGCTTGGCCCTTTTACCCCCGTTATCTCACTTAACCCTGATGAAACCCCTGCTTCCATCCCCATTTTTCTTTAAAAAAATTTATTTGGCTGCTCCAGGCCTTACTGCAGCGAGCGGGGTCTGTTTCCCTGACCGGGGACCAGAACCCAGGCCCCCTGCACTGGGAGCGCAGAGTCCTCCACTGAACCGCCAGGGAAGACCCATCCCCAATTTTCAGTTGAGGAAATGGAGGCCCAAAGGGGGTTATTCTGACTGTCACCCTCACTGCAGACCGGGCAGCTCCGAGTCAAACCCCGGTCTCCCGAGAATGTCAGCGGGAGCCTGGACCCTGGTCCTCGTGGACAATCACAGACTCCTGTATCCACATCGCAGCCGGCACCTCCCCGCTGCGGCCACAGGGCGGCAGCAGCGTCCCGGCCATCGCGAGGCTGCCCTCCCACAACCCGCGCGGGAATCGTGGCCAGGCGGAGCACAGAGGAAGACGTACACAGTTCTGTTCAATCTACAAAGGTTTTCAGAAAATCATATTTAGTGGTTAGTGTTTAAAAACCATATTTCATACCCCAGTCCAGAGTTTTTGGCTTTCTTAGAAACCAGAAACTCTGGCCACACTGGGTGTCCAGCATTCGCTGCTGGGCTGGATGTCTCTGTCCCCCTTCAGCACCACTCAGTTCTCCCCCAGGACATTTGCACAGCCCCTGGACTTCAGAAGGCATCTGCGTTTGAGACCAAGGGGACTCCTCAGTAGCCAGGCTGTGTGAGGCAGGGTTTCTCAGTTCAGTTCAGTTCAGTCGCTCAGTCGTGTCCGACTCTTTGTGACCCCATGAACCGCAGCACACCAGGCCTCCCTGTCCATCACCAACTCCCGGAGTTCACTCAGACTCACGTCCACTGAGTCGGTGATATACCCAACCATCTCGTCCTCTGTCGTCCCCTTCTCCTCCTGCCCTCAGTTCTCAACCCCAGAACCACTGATTTTTTTTTTTTTTTTTTGCATCATTTAATTCTCCTCTGTCTGGGGTTGCTCTTGCACCCCCAGGTTATGACAATCAAAAATATCTCTGGACACCGCCAAACATCCCATACGCTACTGCTCTGAGCATTCGTGAGTTGCTTATTTACACACAGTCAATGATCACTCCCAGACAAGATCTGTGCAGATCCTTGAATTTCAGGGCCATCCCAGGGACCAAGCTAGACAGCAGCTTTCCATCCTCCCAAAGCTGGGACCTTGCAGGGTAGGGGGGTGGGGGAGAGGGGAGAGACATACACACAGAGGTTGCAACAGGGACATGAAGGGACACTTGGCATGTGGGTGGGGGCCACTGAGCAGACCTGAGACCTGAGCAGGGGGCCGGGCACTGCTCTCCCGTCATCCAGGCACAGGGACCAGGTTAGAGCATGGGAGAGCCGTGGCGGGGGGTGTGCCCATAGCTCAGCGCAGCTAGGGGTGCCCAAGGGCTAGAGTCACCCTGGTAGCTCTGGAGTGCATCCTCTCTGGGCCAGAACTTTCTCGAGAGTAATATTCATATATATTCATATATAGATCTCGCATCTTTACCCATTCATCTGTCAATGGACATTTAGGCTGTTTTCCTGTCTTGGCAATTATAAATAATGCTGTCATAAACATCTGGTCCCATCAGTTCAGTTCAATCATGTCATGTCCAACTCTTTGCGACCCCGTGAATTGCAGGATACCAGGCCCCCCTGTCCATCACCAACTCCTGGAGTTTACTCAGACTCACGTCCATTGTATCGGTGATGCCATCCAGCCATCTCATCCTCGGTCATCCCCTTCTCCTCCTGCCCCCAATCCCTCCCAGCATCAGAGTCTTTTCCAATGAGTCAATTCTTCGCATGAGGTGGCCAAAGTACTGGAGTTTCAGCTTCAGCATCATTCCTTCCAAAGAAATTCCAGGGCTGATCTCCTTCAGAATGGACTGGTTGGATTTCCTTGCAGTCCAAGGGACTCTCAAGAGTCTTCTCCAGCACCACAGTTTAAAAGCATCAATTCTTTGGCACTCAGCCTTCTTCACAGTCCAACTCTCACATCCATACATGACCACTGGAAAAACCATAGCCTTGACTAGACGGAACTTAGTNAGGTTTTCTACCACTTGAGTCAATTTTGGTAAGTTTAATTTTTCTAGAAGTTTGTCGATATCATTTAAGACTTTCAATAAATAAGGTCATTTATACTATTTTTAGTGTAACTGGTGCTGGAGAAGACTCTTGAGAGTCCCCTGGACAGCAAGGAGATCAAACCAGTCCATCCTAAAGGAAATCAGTCCTGAATATTCGTTGGAAGGACTGATGCTGAAGCTGAAGCTCCAATACTTTGGCCACCTGATGAGAAGAGCTGACTCACTGGGAAAGACCCTGATGCTGGGAAAGAATGAGGGCAGGAGGAGAAGGGGACGACAGAGGATGAGACGGTTGGATGGCATCACCAACTCCATGGACATGAGTTTGAGCAAACTCAGGGAGATGGTGAAGGATTGGGAAGCCTGGCATGCTGCAGTCTGTGGGGTCACAAAATCGGACACTGTTGAGAGACTGAACAACATCCTATTTTTATACGATCCCTGTAGCCTGCGCTCATCTGTCACCGTGCCCTTTCATTCTTCATACTGATCATTCGTGCTTTCTCTTCTATCTTAATTAATCTTGTAAGAGATTTGTCTAATATTTTCATTGTTTCCAAAGGACCATCTGTGTCTCCGCTCCTCCTGCTCTCTGCTCTCTGTCTCATTCATTTCTGCGCGTGCAATCATCTGATGTCTTTGGGCTGATTCTACTGCCCTTGTTCTAGGTCTTCAAGTTAGATGCTTAGCCTGTTAGGTTTGATCGCTTCTTACTTGCCAACAGTCTTGATGCAAATATTTTTGTTACTGTTCAGTACTAACTATTTTCTAATTCTGGTCATGATTTCTTCGGTGGTTCGTGAGTCATTTGGGTGCCTGCTTCCAAGTTTCCAACAGTATGAGCTTTTTTTAGTTATCCTTTTGATTATCAACGTCTGACTTCTCCGGACTGTGGTCAGAGAATAGAGTCTGCATACACACGGTGCTGGGTGCAGTGATCGCTGCTCAGGACTTACTCCCCCAGGTGCTAAAGGAGCGGTCCACAGGGGGGTCCTCAGTGTCAGCCTTGGCAGGGAGAGGGTGGCATGGCCTAAAGAAAGTGCCCCTCCCCACCAAGGCCATGCCTCTTTCAGGGCAATTCCAGTCAATGGGGGAGGATAAAGGGCCCTCCCCCAAGCGAGGAACCTAGAGAACAGTACCCGTTCCAGAGCTCTCCCCGGAGGCAGCCGAGGCTTCCGTTAATAGAGCACTGCAGCTCAATTCCCTGCTGTTCCAGCCTGCTTTCTCCTCTCCTTCTCATTGGTGCCAGTCCCAAGAGTGTCCCCTAATAACTGAACCCTAAGTTCCATCTCAAAGTCAAGGTCCCAGGAGATCCAGACTGCAGCCCTAATCTTCGAATTTTGCTGAGGTTACCTTTATAGACTAGCATCTTTTCTGAACGTTCTAGGCGTGCTTGAAAAGAATGTGACAGGGATCCCATAGTCTACGTGTGTCTCTATATTAAATTTGCAGTTGGGTTCACCAGGCGTCACCTGAGATGGCCTGAGAAACAGCCCATGACGAGGCGGCTCCGTCTCTACTCCTGCTCTCCCCGTGCTTGTTTCTCGTGTTTGCAGCTCTGACATTGCTGTTTGGTCACTAAGCCGTGGCCGACTCTGTGGCCCCGTGGATGGCAGCCCACCAGGCTTCCCTGGCCTTCACCATCTCACGGAGTTCGCTCGAATTCATGTCCATTGAGTCGGTGATGCTATCACACCACCTCACCCTCGGTCACCCCCTTCTCCTCTTGCCTTCCATCTTTCCCAGCATCAGGGGATCTTTTCCAATGAGTCAGCCCTTCTCAGCAGGTGGCCAAAGTACTGGAGCCTCAGCTTCAGCATCAGTCCTTCCAATGAATATTCAGGGCTGATTTCCTTTCGGATGGACTAGTTTGATCTCCTTGCAGTCCAGGGGACTCTCAAGAGTCTTCTGCGGCACCACAATTTGAAAGCATCAGTTTGTTTGGCGCTCAGCCNGGAGCCTCAGCTTCAGCATCAGTCCTTCCAATGAATATTCAGGGCTGATTTCCTTTCGGATGGACTAGTTTGATCTCCTTGCAGTCCAGGGGACTCTCAAGAGTCTTCTGCGGCACCACAATTTGAAAGCATCAGTTTGTTTGGTGCTCAGCCTTCTTTAATGTCCAACTCTCACGTCCATACATGACTACCAGAAAAACCATCGGTAAAGTGATGTCTCTGCTTTTTGATACACTGTCTGGGTTTGTCATGGCTTTCCTTCCAAGGAGTAAGCATCTTTTAATCTCACGGCTGCAGTCACCATCTGCAGTGATTTTAGAGCCCAACAAATAAAAGCTGTCGCTGCTTCCACTTTCCCCCCTTCTATTTGCCATGAAATGATGGGGCAGGAGGAAGCACAAGCTGGAACCAAGACTGCCGGGAGAAATGTCAATCACCTCAGATATGCAGATGATGCCACCCTCATGGCAGAAAGTGAAGAGGAACTAAAGAGCCTCTTGATGAAAGTAAAAGAGGAGAGCAAAAAAGTTGGCTTAAAACTCAACATTCAGAAAACTAAGATCATAGCATCTGGTTCCATCACTTCATGGCAAATAGATGGGGAAACAGTGGAAACAGTGGCTGACTTTATTTTTCTGGGCTCCAAAATCACTGCAGATTGTGATTGCAGCCATGAAATTAAAAAACGCTTACTCCTTGGAAGGAAAGTTGTGACCAACCTAGACAGCACATTAAAAAGCAGAGACATTACTTTGTCGACAAAGGTCCGTCTAGCCAAGGCTATGGTTTTTCCAGCGGTCATGTATGGATGTGAGAGTTGGACTATAAAGAAAGGTGAGTGCCGAAGAATGGATGCTTTTGAACTGTGGTGCTGGAGAAGACTCTTGAGAGTCCCTTGGACTGCAAGGAGATCCAGCCAGTCCATCCTAAAGGAGATCAGTCCTGGGTTTTCATTGGAAGGACTGATGCTGAAGCTGAAACTCCAATACTTTGGGCACCTCATGGGAAGAGTTGAATCATTGGAAAGACCCTGATGCTGGGAAAGATTGAGGGCAGGAGGAGAAGGTGGTGACAGAGGGTGAGACGGTTGGATGGCATCACCGACACAATGGACATGGGTTTGAGTGAACTCCGGGGGTTGGTGATGAACAGGGAGGCCTGGTGTGCTGCGGTTTATGGGGTCACAAAGAGTCTGACACTCCTGAGCGACTGAACTGAACTGATGGGGCAGGACGCTATGATATTAGTTATATATAAATTAAGGACTGTTGAACTTCCTGGAAAATTGAAGCATCCATCTAACCCTGTCTATCTAACATCTATCTAACTCTATCTTATCCCTAATAATGCTTTTCTCCCTGAATCTCTATTTCTATTTCATGAATACAGCTGTAGCAGCTTTCTTTGAGTCAATATTTGCCTAGTAAATTTTTTCTACACTTGGACCTTTAAACATTCTGGTCCTTAGGTCTGAAGTTTATCTCCTATCACAGAGCATAATCCAGATGTTTCTAAAATCCAGTCTAAATAAATCTCCTTTAAACTTGAACTGTAGTGTTGGAGAAGACTCTTGAGAGTCCCTTGGACTGCAAGGAGAGCCAACCAGTCCATTCACTCCATACTGTTTTCCACAGTGGCTCACGAATTTGTATTCCCACCAACAGTGCACAAGTGTTCCCTTTTCTCCACATCCTCAAATGACATCCCTTTTAGATTGCTTTTTCTGATGGCAGATAGTGTACAAAAATACAATTGGCTTTTTTAATGTGTGTTTATATATTGAACTAACTTGCTGGACGTTTAATCCGAATAATCTGTTGTCGTTGCTGAGTCACTCGGTCGTGTCCCGTTGCGGCCCCGTGGACAGCAGCGCGCCAGGCTGCCCTGTCCTTCACCAGCTCCCAGAGCCCACCACCTGGGAGCCTCCCGGTCCATCACCAGCTCCCAGAGCGTGCTCAGGCTCCTGTCCATTGAGCTGATGCTGCCATCCAACCAGCTCATCCTCTGCTGTCCTCCCCTCCTGCCCTCAATCTTTCCCAGCATCAGGGTCTTTTCTAACGAGTCAGTTTTTCTCATCAGGTGGCCAAAGTATTGGAGCTTCAGCTTCAGCATCAGTCCTTCCAATGAATGTTCAGGACTGATTTCCTATAGGATGGGCTGATTTGATCTCCTTTCAGTCCAAGGAACTCTCAAGAGTCTTCTCCAACACCACGGTTCAAAAGCATCAATTGNCAGGTGGCCAAAGTATTGGAGCTTCAGCTTCAGCATCAGTCCTTCCAATGAATGTTCAGGACTGATTTCCTATAGGATGGGCTGATTTGATCTCCTTTCAGTCCAAGGAACTCTCAAGAGTCTTCTCCAACACCACGGTTCAAAAGCATCAATTGTTCAGCACTCAGGCTTCTTTATGTTCCAATAGATGATCATACTATCTCTTTTTAGTATTAGTTTTATTTCTTCCTTTCAATCTTTATGTCTTTTAGCTTTTCTTATATTACAACTCTGGCTAGAACCGAACCTTAAAGTTGAAAAGAATTTGCATCCCTGATTTGTTTCTGATCTTAAAGGTAACATTTTCATTATTATATATCATTTTTATCTATTTTCCTTTACCAAGGTAAGGACATTCCTTTCAATTCCTGGTTTGGGAAGAATTTTTGTAACAAATGAATGTTAAGTTGTATTGAATTTAAGTTTTCATCTGATGGAATAATCACGTTTTTCCTTTAAACTGTTAATATGATGAAGTATATCCCTTCCTTTCCTAATAAGCCAACCTTACCTTCATAAGATAAACACAAGTTAAACATGAGGTACCATATTTTTCAATTATTGCTGAATTCACTAAGCTGACTTTTTTAAAAGAATTTTTGGACCTGTGTTCATGAGCAAAATTAACTTAAAATTTTTCTTTACTGTACTGCCTTCACTTTGGAGTAGAAATTTAGGTAATCTTGAAGTAGTCTGTTTTTGAATAGTTAGCACCATTCACCTTTAAAACCATCAGGAACTGGTGCTTTGCATATAGGGAGATTTTAAACTACTAATTTAATTTATTTCATAGTTATGGAACCACTCAGGTTTTCTACCACTTGAGTCAATTTTGGTAAGTTTAATTTTTCTAGAAGTTTGTCGATATCATTTAAGACTTTCAATAAATAAGGTCATTTATACTATTTTTAGTGTAACTGGTGCTGGAGAAGACTCTTGAGAGTCCCCTGGACAGCAAGGAGATCAAACCAGTCCATCCTAAAGGAAATCAGTCCTGAATATTCGTTGGAAGGACTGATGCTGAAGCTGAAGCTCCAATACTTTGGCCACCTGATGAGAAGAGCTGACTCACTGGGAAAGACCCTGATGCTGGGAAAGAATGAGGGCAGGAGGAGAAGGGGACGACAGAGGATGAGACGGTTGGATGGCATCACCAACTCCATGGACATGAGTTTGAGCAAACTCAGGGAGATGGTGAAGGATGGGGAAGCCTGGCATGCTGCAGTCTGTGGGGTCACAAAATCGGACACTGTTGAGAGACTGAACAACATCCTATTTTTATACGATCCCTGTAGCCTGCGCTCATCTGTCACCGTGCCCTTTCATTCTTCATACTGATCATTCGTGCTTTCTCTTCTATCTTAATTAATCTTGTAAGAGATTTGTCTAATATTTTCATTGTTTCCAAAGGACCATCTGTGTCTCCGCTCCTCCTGCTCTCTGCTCTCTGTCTCATTCATTTCTGCGCGTGCAATCATCTGATGTCTTTGGGCTGATTCTACTGCCCTTGTTCTAGGTCTTCAAGTTAGATGCTTAGCCTGTTAGGTTTGATCGCTTCTTACTTGCCAACAGTCTTGATGCAAATATTTTTGTTACTGTTCAGTACTAACTATTTTCTAATTCTGGTCATGATTTCTTCGGTGGTTCGTGAGTCATTTGGGTGCCTGCTTCCAAGTTTCCAACAGTATGAGCTTTTTTTAGTTATCCTTTTGATTATCAACGTCTGACTTCTCCGGACTGTGGTCAGAGAATAGAGTCTGCATACACACGGTGCTGGGTGCAGTGATCGCTGCTCAGGACTTACTCCCCCAGGTGCTAAAGGAGCGGTCCACAGGGGGGTCCTCAGTGTCAGCCTTGGCAGGGAGAGGGTGGCATGGCCTAAAGAAAGTGCCCCTCCCCACCAAGGCCATGCCTCTTTCAGGGCAATTCCAGTCAATGGGGGAGGATAAAGGGCCCTCCCCCAAGCGAGGAACCTAGAGAACAGTACCCGTTCCAGAGCTCTCCCCGGAGGCAGCCGAGGCTTCCGTTAATAGAGCACTGCAGCTCAATTCCCTGCTGTTCCAGCCTGCTTTCTCCTCTCCTTCTCATTGGTGCCAGTCCCAAGAGTGTCCCCTAATAACTGAACCCTAAGTTCCATCTCAAAGTCAAGGTCCCAGGAGATCCAGACTGCAGCCCTAATCTTCGAATTTTGCTGAGGTTACCTTTATAGACTAGCATCTTTTCTGAACGTTCTAGGCGTGCTTGAAAAGAATGTGACAGGGATCCCATAGTCTACGTGTGTCTCTATATTAAATTTGCAGTTGGGTTCACCAGGCGTCACCTGAGATGGCCTGAGAAACAGCCCATGACGAGGCGGCTCCGTCTCTACTCCTGCTCTCCCCGTGCTTGTTTCTCGTGTTTGCAGCTCTGACATTGCTGTTTGGTCACTAAGCCGTGGCCGACTCTGTGGCCCTGTGGATGGCAGCCCACCAGGCTTCCCTGGCCTTCACCATCTCACGGAGTTCGCTCGAATTCATGTCCATTGAGTCGGTGATGCTATCACACCACCTCACCCTCGGTCACCCCCTTCTCCTCTTGCCTTCCATCTTTCCCAGCATCAGGGGATCTTTTCCAATGAGTCAGCCCTTCTCACCAGGTGGCCAAAGTACTGGAGCCTCAGCTTCAGCATCAGTCCTTCCAATGAATATTCAGGGCTGATTTCCTTTCGGATGGACTAGTTTGATCTCCTTGCAGTCCAGGGGACTCTCAAGAGTCTTCTGCGGCACCACAATTTGAAAGCATCAGTTTGTTTGGCGCTCAGCCTTCTTTAATGTCCAACTCTCACGTCCATACATGACTACCAGAAAAACCATCGGTAAAGTGATGTCTCTGCTTTTTGATACACTGTCTGGGTTTGTCATGGCTTTCCTTCCAAGGAGTAAGCATCTTTTAATCTCACGGCTGCAGTCACCATCTGCAGTGATTTTAGAGCCCAACAAATAAAAGCTGTCGCTGCTTCCACTTTCCCCCCTTCTATTTGCCATGAAATGATGGGGCAGGAGGAAGCACAAGCTGGAACCAAGACTGCCGGGAGAAATGTCAATCACCTCAGATATGCAGATGATGCCACCCTCATGGCAGAAAGTGAAGAGGAACTAAAGAGCCTCTTGATGAAAGTAAAAGAGGAGAGCAAAAAAGTTGGCTTAAAACTCAACATTCAGAAAACTAAGATCATAGCATCTGGTTCCATCACTTCATGGCAAATAGATGGGGAAACAGTGGAAACAGTGGCTGACTTTATTTTTCTGGGCTCCAAAATCACTGCAGATTGTGATTGCAGCCATGAAATTAAAAAACGCTTACTCCTTGGAAGGAAAGTTGTGACCAACCTAGACAGCACATTAAAAAGCAGAGACATTACTTTGTCGACAAAGGTCCGTCTAGCCAAGGCTATGGTTTTTCCAGCGGTCATGTATGGATGTGAGAGTTGGACTATAAAGAAAGCTGAGTGCCGAAGAATGGATGCTTTTGAACTGTGGTGCTGGAGAAGACTCTTGAGAGTCCCTTGGACTGCAAGGAGATCCAGCCAGTCCATCCTAAAGGAGATCAGTCCTGGGTTTTCATTGGAAGGACTGATGCTGAAGCTGAAACTCCAATACTTTGGGCACCTCATGGGAAGAGTTGAATCATTGGAAAGACCCTGATGCTGGGAAAGATTGAGGGCAGGAGGAGAAGGTGGTGACAGAGGGTGAGACGGTTGGATGGCATCACCGACACAATGGACATGGGTTTGAGTGAACTCCGGGAGTTGGTGATGAACAGGGAGGCCTGGCGTGCTGCGGTTTATGGGGTCACAAAGAGTCTGACACTCCTGAGCGACTGAACTGAACTGATGGGGCAGGACGCTATGATATTAGTTATATATAAATTAAGGACTGTTGAACTTCCTGGAAAATTGAAGCATCCATCTAACCCTGTCTATCTAACATCTATCTAACTCTATCTTATCCCTAATAATGCTTTTCTCCCTGAATCTCTATTTCTATTTCATGAATACAGCTGTAGCAGCTTTCTTTGAGTCAATATTTGCCTAGTAAATTTTTTCTACACTTGGACCTTTAAACATTCTGGTCCTTAGGTCTGAAGTTTATCTCCTATCACAGAGCATAATCCAGATGTTTCTAAAATCCAGTCTAAATAAATCTCCTTTAAACTTGAACTGTAGTGTTGGAGAAGACTCTTGAGAGTCCCTTGGACTGCAAGGAGAGCCAACCAGTCCATTCTGAAGGAGATCAACCCTGGGATTTCTTTGGAAGGAATGATGCTAAAGCTGAAACTCCAACACTTTTGCCACTTCATGCGAAGAGTTGACTCATTGGAAAAGACTCTGATGCTGGGAGGGATTGAGGGCAGGAGGAGAAGGGGATGACAGAGGATGAGATGGCTGGATGGCATCATGGACTCGATGGATGTGAGTCTGAGTGAACTCCGGGAGATGGTGATGGACAGGGAGGCCTGGCGTGCGGCGATTCATGGGGTCGCAAAGAGTCGGACACGACTGAGCGACTGAAATGAACTGAACTGAACTGAAAATAATTAATAATTATTAATTAATAATCTAATTAAAAATAAATTTAAAATAATCTCCTTTAAACCAAAGACTTTGGTCCTTTTATCTATATTACTGATAGCTTATCTTACTATGTATTTTCTATTCATTCTAACTTTTCCTTTCCCCAGCCCTCCTTTTGCTTTCTTTTCAATCATTAGTGACTTAAACAATCACAGATTTATTCATTTGACTGGGTCTTAGCTGTGGCGTGTGGGATCTAGTTCCCTGACCAGGGATCAGACTCTGAGCTGGGAGCCTGGAGTCAGCCCCTGGACCACCAGGGGAGTCCCTCATTTGAGATTTTTAATCTTCTTTTCCTTATCCTAATTTTTCTAGCTGTTTGGAACTTGTACATGCTATGACTGCTTTTTTCCTGCTTACCCTAGCCATTTTAATACTGAGCGGTTAACTAACAACATCTACACTTAATATATTTGCCTTCTTCCCAAGGACTTGAAAGAATTTGAAGACTTAAGTTTTGGCCGTCCCTCCCAAAGGGATACGGGGGTGTTCAGTACTTTCGTACTAGCCTGCTTTTCTTCTGCCATAAGGTAGATATTACTGTGTGCGTGCGGCTAGTCGCTCAGTCGTGTCCGACTCTTTGGAACCCCATGGACTGCAGCCCTCTGTCCATGGGATTCTCCAGGCCAGAATACTGGAGTAGGTTGCCATTTCCTTCTCCAGGGGATCTTTCCAACCCAGGGATCAAACCCAGGTCTCCGGCACTGCAGGCAGATTCTTTGCCATCTGAGCCACCAGGGAAGCCGTGTAGAATGATACAATTCTTCTTTCTCAGCTTGTCTCCCAATATTTGCCAATATCTTTGCCCATTTTTCCTTATGTATCTGGCCTTTTCCCTGGAATAATTTTTATTCCGCCTGAAGCACATTACATTTAGAATTTTCTTTCGTGAAGCCTTTTGGTGGTGCTATCTCATGGTTTTTTACTCGTCTGCATATGTCTTCATTTCTCCCTTACTTTAAGACTTTTCTTTAATGTGGACCATTTTAAAGTCTTTACTGAATTTGTCACAATAGTGCTTCACTTTTGTGTTTTTGGTTTTTTGGCTGCGGGGCACGTGGGATGTTGGCTCCCCAGCCAGGGAACCGACCTGCACCCGCTGCGTTGGAAGGCAAAGTCTGAACCACTGGAACACCAGAGAAGTCCTTTCCCTTCACTCCTGAAGGGTGGCATGGAGCTCTAGGCTGACAGTGACTTTTTCTCAGCACACTAATGACAGCGCCACTGTCTTCTGGCTTCCACTGAGGACAGTGAGATGCTCGGTGTGACCCCAGCAGTGGATTTGCACTGGAGCAGATTTATTTGGAGATTATTTTTTTCTCTGATGCTCTTAGCATTGTTCCTTCCTCTTTGATATTCCACAGTTTTGCCATCACCTGTCTAGATGTTAACTTCTTCTCATTTACCTTCCGTGAGATTCACCGGACTTCCTGGATCTGAGGTTTGGTGTCTGTCGATACAACAGTTCTACAAAATTACCAGCCATTCTGTTCTCATTGCCTGTGCCTGCGTCCTATCATCTCCTACTAGAGCTCTGAATAGATGTACCATAGGCTCACGCATTCTGTTCTTCTGGATAATTCCTGTGGCTCACCTGGTTTATTAATCCTCTCTTTGGCTGTATCTTGGACTTCCCTTGTGGCTCAGACAGTAAAGCGTCTGCCTACAATGCAGGAGACCCAGGTTCGATCCCTGGGTTGGGAAGATCCCCTGGAGAAGGAAATGGCACCCCACTCCAGTACTTTTGCCTGGAAAATCCCATGCATGGAGGAGCGTGGTAGGCTACAGTCCATGGGGTCGCAAAGAGTTGGACACGACTGAGCGACTCCACCTGGACTTGGCTGTATCTGATCCACTGTTCAATCCGTCCACTGAGTTTCAAATTACAAGTCTTAGCATTTCTCATCAGTTTTCTTGGGCTTGTTTTCAAACCTGACCATGACAATCTCATTCTCTGCTCTTGCTTTCAAACCTGTCTTTCATTTCTTTAGAGACACAACAATCGCTGTTTGAATTTGTTTCAGTCTGCCCAGGATCATTTCAAATCTAAAGGCTTACGAGGTGTGTTTCTATCGTCTCTCGCTCCTGCTGGTTCTCTTTTCCTCCTTGTGGAGTTTACCATTATTTTTCACTGCGAGCTGCTCCTTTCCTTTGGAACCCTATTTGCGGACGTTCTATGCGGTTGACATCAGTTCTTCGCGGGAGGCACAGGGTTTGCTTCTGCCGGTTGACCAGGGGTACGACCAAGCAGCGACCACTTTAAATTCCCCAGCTGAGTTTGTTTGAGCCACACAAGTAGCGTAAATTCAAACTGAAGAGCCTGCGAGGACCAGCTTGTGATTACAAGCTCTCAAGGGAGATTCTTTTCCTTTCTCTTCTCTCAACCCAGTGTCAAGGCCAAAACAGGCAGCCTTGCTTTCTCTTCTGCAGGGTGAGATGTACTTTTCACTCCCTCCTTGCCCTCTGGACATAGCCCTTGGACTCTAACTTTGACGGGGGTCTCCCACCAAATCCTGCCCTCGAGTGATATCCAGTGTTTACCTCCTGTTCCTGGCATTTCAGCAGCTACAGAAACAGGTCAAAGGGCCTCACCCCCACTTCATTTCCGAGATCCATCATTTCCTGGCTTTCACGCCAACTCAGCAATGTGTCAAGAGAGAAGTTTAAAAAAATATTTTATCCAGCATGTTAATTATAACCAGGGGAGCTGTTAAAGGCCTCTAATCTGGCAGCGCGCCAGGAAGAGAAGTTGTCTCTGAGAACTTTCCAGAACTTGCTTTGCCCTTTTCAGCCTGTTTGCCTCTATTAACACACACGACCGCAGCCTGTAATGACCCGTGGGCTTCTTGTGGTGGTTGTGGGTGTTGCTGTTGTGTTATTTTCCCCTCAAGACCACGGGTTCCTCCAGGGCCAGAAGGAAGGGCAGTCTGATGTGAGCCTGACATGTTGCGGGCGCCTGAGAAATGCCTAGAGAAAGCTGGGTAAATGAGTGAACAAACCAGTCCTCAGTACAATACCCAGTCTGCTTCATCCGCACAGTCTGTATATTTCGAGTCCAACCCGTGCCCTGCCTCACGGCTTCTCTCAGGTGTCGGGAGGAAGGGTGACATTTGTGCAAGAAATCTGTGTGCCGCTCGCTGCTAATCCCAGCTGCATCTGGGTGCTCAGAACTGCGTTTCAACCAGGATATGGTCACAGAAAGTTTCAAAACTGACCAGTTAAAAAAAAAAAAAAAAGGTTTCATGCCACAAAATGAAAATATTTCTTGCCAGCTGGAATCAAACCAACCACACTTGGGGCCTGTGGGTTTCAGCGACCCTCCCAAGAAGGCGCGACCCATGGGCGTCAGAGGCTGGCAGAAAACAAGCTGGCCTGTCTGACGGAGCACCGATGCTTCAGCCCTCGTCTCTCTTAAAATGGAACAGATCCCGGTACCTAAATATACATGGGTCTTTCAAAACCTTGCTGCTTCCCCCACCTACCTTCACACTTCTGACTCAAGGGGGGCAAATAACCCACCAGCAATTCATCTTCCTCAAGGACTGCTGCCAAGCTTATATATATTTTTTCACAGCCGAGTTATTTCTGATCTTGGTCCTGGCAAAAAGCAATACAGAGCAACCGTGGCTGGGAGACATTTGGAAGCCGTGCCAAGCCAAACAGTGTCTCAGAGTCTACGTCGGATCTGCCAGCCTTGTGAAAGTGTATTTTAACTTGACGGAAAAACACCTTAAAACACTCGCAGCGTAAAACCAGTGAAAATGAGGGTCAGGAAGGAAAGTCTCACAAGCCGTAATGTGAAGCAGTCTCTCGGCTCCTGAACACATGGCCTCAAGGTTTAGGAGGCATCGCAAAAGCACAGCGCTAGGGAGGCCCCGGTGACAGCTGGGTTCAGAGGCAAAAGGCAAGCTTGTGAGTCAGATAAACCCAGATTTAAGGGCTTCCCTACCTCTTCTCAGTTTCATGACACTGAGCAAGTCACTTCCCAGGAGTCTCCATTTTCTGAACCTAAGAGAGAGATGATGCTAATAAACCTGCCTCCTAATGTTGTCATAACAGTCAAACAAAAGTATATATGTAATTATATATAATTGTGGTGTTTCTCGAGTCTGAGAGCGGACAGACCAAGTGTTGGCGGCATGACAGACGCTGCGCTTTTGCTCTGTATATCCACACTTGTGAGACGGTGACGATGGTGGTGGAGGAGAAGAAACTGAACTGAGAAGGGAAACGCACGATCAAAGTCACTTTAAAAACAGGGCCTGCGACTTCCCCGGCACTCCAGCTTCCAAGATTCCACACTTCCACTGCAGGGGCACAAGTCCGATCCGTGGTCAGGTAACTAAGATCCTGTGTGCCGTGCGGCCAAAAAAATTAAACATTTTTCAAAAAGAAAGAAAAAAGCAGGGGCAGAAGCAGGATGGCAGCCCAGGAGAGCTAGGGAACCATCATCCCTCCTGTCTCTGGCTTTGCTTTTTTGCTATTCTTTCTAAGATATTTCTTCAAGTTCAAAAGACTGGAAGATTTCAACCTTAAAAAAGTTACAGATTTCCAATCCTGTGTTTTTTCACCATTGCTCACTTCTAATACGGTGATCATACTTTCTATATTACTATTAACTAAGGCAAACCATTCAGTATCACAGTAATCCAAGTCTATGCCCCAACCAGTAATGCTGAAGAAGCTGAAGTTGAAAGGTTCTATGAAGACCTACAAGACCTTCTAGAACTAACACCCAAAAAAGATGTCCTTTTCATTATAAGGAACTGGAATGCAAAAGTAGGAAGTCAAGAAACACCTGGAGTAACAGGCAAATGTGGCCTTGGAATATGGAATGAAGCAAGACAAAGACTAATAGAGTTCTGCCAAGAGAACACACTGGTCATAGCAAACACCCTCTTCCAACAACACAAGAGAAGACTCTACACATGGACATCACCAGATGGTCAACACTGAAATCAGATTGATTATATTCTTTGCAGCCAAAGATGGAGAAGCTCTATACAGTCAGCAAAAACAAGACCAGGAGCTGACTGTGGCTCAGATCATGAACCCCTTATTGCCAAATTCAGACTTAAATTGAAGAAAGTAGGGAAAACCACTAGACCATTCAAGTATGACCTTAATCAAATCCCTCATGATTATACAGTGGAAGTGAGAAATAGATTTAAGGGCCTAGATCTGATAGA
>SJYX01008696.1:26334-47197 GCA_006410675.1 Oreotragus oreotragus | reverse complement strand
TGATGCTGGGAGGGATTGAGGGCAGGAGGAGAAGGGGACGATAGAGGATGAAATGGCTGGATGGCATCACTGACTCGATGGACATGAGTTTGAGTGAACTGCGGGAGTTGGTGATGGACAGAGAGGCCTGGCGTGCTGCAATTCATAGGGTCGCAAAGAGTCAGACATGACTGACTGAACTGAACTGAACTGAACTGAAATATCTAACATGGTCTCGTGTTCATTCAGTGCCCTTGTATATACTTTCTGGCTTCTGCTTTAGATCGACTTTGTGAGGTAATCTAAGTATACCCATTTTGCAGATGAAAAAACTGAGGCACAGAGAAACAAAACAGCTTGTCCAATTCCAGGAAG
The DNA here is from genome assembly GCA_006410675.1 of Oreotragus oreotragus. NCBI lineage: Eukaryota > Metazoa > Chordata > Mammalia > Artiodactyla > Bovidae > Oreotragus > Oreotragus oreotragus. The sequence continues at coordinate 46,843 of SJYX01008696.1, read as the reverse complement.
TCCCATCTCCTGGCTTGAGATCTGCCTCCCTTGTGGGAAGGTCAACTGGCTTTTCTCATCTAAACCATCAAGTTCGCAACTGCCAAGGCCAGGTCCTATGCTCACTCAGGGGACTCAGTGAGGAATTGGCCCACTCCTTCTCTTGAGGAAGCTCGCAGGCTAATATGCCAGAGACATTAAAGAAATAAACAGAGGCTTGCAACAGATGACAGATTCAACACCTGCATTGGCGTTATACCTCCCCAAACCCCATTAAAAAGACAGCAAAGGGACTCTTTGAAAGCCAGAACTAAAGAAAAGGGGAAAAGATGGAGGGAGAAACAGTAACAACCAAATTTAAGAAGCTGAAGAGCATATGGAAGACTTTGCAGGTGAGGAAGCTGAATGCGAAGCTGGTTAAAACCAACTGGATTTCATCAGTGAGGTCAGAACACAACGTTACATCCTACACAAAAATAAACTCAAAACGGCTGAAAGACTTAACTATAAGACATGATACCATAAAACCCCTGGAACAGAATATAGGCAAAAAGTTCTCTGACATAAATTGTACCAATGGTTTCTTAGATTAGTCTCTCAAGACAATAGAAATAAAAGCAAAAATAAACATATGGGACCTAATCAAACTTACAAGCTTCTGCACAGCAAAGGAAACATACACGAAACAAAAAGACAGTCTGTGGACTAGAATAAAATATTTGCAAATGATGCAATTGACAAGGATTTAATTTCCAAAATATACAAATAGCTTGTACAGCTCAATGACAAACAACCCAATCAATAAATGGGCAGAGATCTAAATAGACATTTCTCCAAATGCACAGGAAGAGATGCTCAATATTGCTGATTATTAGAGAAATTTGCAAATGAAAACCGCAATGAGGTACCACCTCACACCGGTGGGAACGGCTATCATTGAAAAAAACCTATAAATAACAAATGCTGGAGAGGGTATGGCGAAAAGGGAACCCCCCTACACTGCTAGTGGGAATGTCAATTGGTACAGCCACTGTGGAAAATAATGTGGAGTTTCCTTTTAAAACTTAAATGTAGGGTTGCCATATGATCCAGCAACACCGTTTCTGTGCATGTATCCGGAGAAAACTAATTTGAAAAGATACACCCACCCCAGTGTTCACAGCAGCACTGTTTACAGTAGCCAAGACATGGAAGCTATTCCATTTAAAGGTCCATTGACAAGTGAATGGATAAAGAAGGTGTGGTACACGTAGGCAATGGAATATTACCCAGCCGTGAAAAAGGATGATACAGTGCCAGTTGCAGTAACGTGGATGGGCCTGGAGATCATCATACGAAGTCCGAATGAGAAAGACAAGACAAGTAACGTGTGGTGTCACTTACACGTGGACTCTAGAATATGACGCAAGTGAAGCAAGAACAGACTCAGACATAGAAAACAAACAGAATTACCAGAGAGAGGGATGAATCAGGGGCTTGGGATTAGAAGATATAAAGCACCATATATAAAACAGACAGACAAGGTCCTACTGTACACCACAGAACTAGGCTCACTATTCTGTAATGAACCATGGTGGAAACGGATATGGAAAAGAAAATGTGTAGATATACGTACAACTGAATCACCTTGCTGTACAGAAAAATCTAATACAACACTGAATCAACTACACCTCAATGTTGTAAAAGAACTCTTTGAAACCAAAACTTAGCAGCGGTTTAAACAGAGGAGAAGAGCTTGACTACAAATCTGAAGAAATATTCTAGAAAGTAGAGCAAAAGAACCAAGACGGAAGGAGGAGATGTACTGGTTCACTTTCTGTGTCAACTTGACTAGATCCCAGGGTGCCCAGTGTTTGGCTAAACATTATTTCCGTGTCTGTGAGGGTGTTTCCAAGGTGAGATCAGCATTTGAATCTGTAGACAAAGGAAAGCAGATTACTCTCCCCAGAGTGAGTGAGTCTCATAGAACTCTCTGGGGACCTGAATAGAACAAAAAGGTAAAAGAAGGAAGAATTTTCTCTCTCCTCTTGACTGCTGGAACTGAGAGATCCATCTTCTCCCATTCTTGGATTGGAACTTACAGAACCGGCCTCTGAAGATACATCACCAGCTTTCCTGGATGTCCAGCTTGCAGACCGTAGCCTGTACAACTTCAGTCAGTCAGTCAGTTAAGTCGCTCAGTCGTGTCCGACTCTTTGCGACCCCATGAATTGCAGCACGCCAGGCCTCCCTGTCCATCACCATCTCCCGGAGTTCACTCAGACTCACGTCCATCGAGTCCGTGATGCCATCCAGCCATCTCATCCTCGGTTGTCCCCTTCTCCTCCTGCCCCCAATCCCTTCCAGCATCAGAGTCTTTTCCAATGAGTCCACTCTTCGCATGAGGTAGCCAAAGTATTGGAGTTTCAGCTTTAGCATCATTCCCTCCAGAGAAATCCCAGGACTGATCTCCTTCAGAATGGACTGGTTGTATCTCCTTGCACTCCAAGGGACTCTCAAGAGTCTTCTCCAACACCACAGTTCAAAAGCATCAATTCTTTGGCGCTCAGCTTTCTTCACAGTCCAACTCTCACATCCATACATGACCACAGGAAAAACCATAGCCTTGACTAGACAGATTTCAGTCACAACTTAGCCTTCATACATTCATGAGTGTAAATAGGTGGATGGATGGATGGATAGAGAGACACAGAACCAATAAGATGTATAGGTATAGATTGAAAACCAGCAGGACGTAAAGCTAGAGATAAAAATGAAGATGGCTCCTCCTGGCTCTTTTTCTCTGGAGAACCCTGAAACGTGGTTCAGTTGCTAAGTTGTGTCTGACTCTTGTGACCCCCATGGACCGCAGCCCACCAGGCTCCTCTGTCCATAGATTTTTGGGGCCAGAATACTGAAGTGGATTGCCATTTCCTTCTCCAGAGGATTTTCTCTACCCAGGGATTGAAGCTGCGTCTCCTGTATTGCAGGCAGTCTCCTGCATGGCAGGCAGATTCTTCCCCCACCAAGGGTACTAATACAGGAGGAAAAACAAAGTGGAGCAGTCCAAGAGGTCTGACATCCAATTAGAACTTCCAGAAACAGACCAGGGAAAATGAAGGCAAGCAATTCATCAACCACTTGGAGAATGTTTTAAAACAAAAGGATCTAAATGTATGAATTATAAAGACCCACCAAGTACCCCTCTGGGCAAAGAATAAAAAGAGACTCATACAAGGGTACATCATCATGAAACTTGAGATGCTGGGACAAAAGAATATCCCACAAGCAGAAAAGAGTCACATATGAGACTTCCTTGAGCTTTAGGCTTCTCGACTACACCAGCAGCTAGCAGAGGATGCCTGAGAAATGCTGAAGAAGTTACTTCCCAGGCTAAACGTCTTTTCCCAGACAAGCGGTCAGTCCAACAGGAGGATAAAATGAAGCCATCAGTCCAAAGCAAAGTGCAAAGTCTTGAAACATTTCCAGACCATCCTCATTATTCACGGATTCCTCGTGTGCAAATTCACCTACTCCCTAAAATGTACTTGTAACCTCAAAATCAATACTCGTGGGACACCCGCGATCATTCACAGACCTGCACTCAGTGGCCGAAACTTTGACACCCTTCCTCAGCTCTCATACTGTGAACTGTGTCCTTCCGGCGGTCTATGAAGTGCCACATTTCTTACTTTTTTGTGCTTTTTGTTGGTGATTTGGTTGCTGAAAGTGGTTCCAGGCAAAGTGCTGAAAAGGCATCTATTGTTCCCAAGTACAAAAAAACCGAGGTGCCTTACGGAGAGAAGGCGTGTGTCAGAAGAGCTTCGTCCAGGCTCGTCGTGAGTCACTGTGCCGGTGGCCGAGACCTCAATGTCAGTGAGCCAGCAACATATTAAATAAAGCGTATTGACACAGAAAATACACACAAAGCACCCAGAAAGCAAGGGTAGGTGTTGATCAGTTGATACAAACGCTGTGGAAGTCTCCTGGGGGCCTAGTGGTTAGGATTCTAGGCCTTTACTCTTGGGGCCCAGGTTCGATCCTTGGTCGGGGAAGTAAGATCCCGCAAGCCACTGTAGCAGCCAAGAGCCAAAAAGAGAAAAGAACTCAAGCAGTCTAACCGTGTGTCTCTGCTGGGAGCAGTGGCGCGGCGTGGGCTCCCTCAGTGTTGCGGTGACATCACAGACAGTCATTGCTGCTGTGCAGTCGCTCAGTCGTGTCCGACTCTGTGGCCCCACGGACTGCAGCACGCCAGGCTTCCCTGTCCTTCACCATCTCCCAGGGTTTGCTCAAACTCATGTCCAAGTCGGTGATGCCATCCAGCCATCTCAGCCTCTGTCCTCCCCTTCTCCTCCTGCCTGCAATCTTTCCCAGCATCAGGGTCTTTTCCAATGAGTCAGCTCTTCCCATCAGGTGGCCAAAGTATTGGCGCTTCAGCTTCAGCATCAGTCCTTCCAATGAATATTTATTTAGGACTCATTCCCTTTAGGATTATNCAATCTTTCCCAGCATCAGGGTCTTTTCCAATGAGTCAGCTCTTCCCATCAGGTGGCCAAAGTATTGGCGCTTCAGCTTCAGCATCAGTCCTTCCAATGAATATTTATTTAGGACTCATTCCCTTTAGGATTATCTCATAGAATTTAACTCCCTCAAATAATGAGAATGGACTGTACTTTCCTTACACTCTTTCTCAGGACATTACTTGTCAAGATCACCAGAATAAGGGGATAAATCAAGAAAGAAGAAAGGGACTTCCCTGGTGGTCTAGTGGTTAAGACTCTGCACTCCAATGGAGGGGCACAAATTCAATCCCTGGCTGGAGAACTAAGAACCCACTTGCCATGCAGTATGGCCAAATAAATAAATTGTTTAAAAAAGAGGGAGAGAAATATGGGATATAGGGAACTGGAAGAGGCAAGGGGAATCTCCAGGCTGCTGGGAAAAGAGGCCCTAGGACAGCAGCCCAGCCCCAGGTTGGAAGTGGAGACAGCCTGGTGTATCCAACAGTCCTGTGAGGCCAGTTCCAGACTGAGTTAGCAGCACCAGCAGAAGAACCTAAGAAAAGGAGAAAGAAGACACTGAGACTCAGGAGAAACATGACAGCTGTCAGCTGGCATGGGGGTACCACTGACTCGAAGGTTGTCACAGATATGGCCTTCTCTTCATCCTGACACTTGTGAGCATGTTCTATTTCGAGCCTGTGTGAAGCAAGCATTTTACGTAAATGAATTCATTTTAAAATTTTATTTCTTATTTTTATGCACTGTTTAAAGGTTATATCCCATTTACAGTTATTACAAAGTATTGGCTATATCCCCCGTGTTGTACAAGACATTCCCGCAGCCTATCCTATATCCGATAGTTGGTGCCTCCTACCCTTGCGTTGCCCCTGTCCCAGACATTGGTATCCACTAACGTGTTCTCTATATCTGTGTGTCTGCTTTTTCGTTACATTCACTAGCTTATTGTCTTTTCTTTTATATTCCATATATAAGTGATAGATGGTGTTTGGCTTTCTGTGTCTGACTTATCTGGCTTGGCGTAATATCTCCCAAGTCCATCCATGGTGCAGCAGTGGCAGAACCTTGCTCTTTTGTATGGCTGAGTAATATTTCATTGTGTGAGTTTGTGTGTATACATGTACACGCCACATCTTCATCCATTTATCCACAGCAATGGACACTTGGCAACTGTAGGTGCTGCTGCTATGAACACCGGGGTGCATGCATCTTTTCAAATTCATGCTTCTGTTTTTTCATATATATACTCTGGTGTGGAACTGCTGGGTCTCATGGTAGCTCTATTTTTAGTTTTTTGAGAAACCTCTANATCCATTTATCCACAGCAATGGACACTTGGCAACTGTAGGTGCTGCTGCTATGAACACCGGGGTGCATGCATCTTTTCAAATTCATGCTTCTGTTTTTTCATATATATACTCTGGTGTGGAACTGCTGGGTCTCATGGTAGCTCTATTTTTAGTTTTTTGAGAAACCTCTATACTGTTTTCTACTGTAGCTGTGCCAATTTACATTCCCACTAGCAGTGTACAAGGATTCCCTTTTCTCCACATCTTCCCCAACATTTGATAATTGCCTTATTTCTGGTGACAGCCACTGTGACAGGTGTGAGGTGATATCTCACTGTGGTTTTGACTTGTGTTTCCCTGATGATTGCTAGTGTTGAGCATCTTTTCATGTGTCTGTTGCCCATCTGCATTTCGTCTTTGGGAAAATGTCTATTCAGTTTTTATGCCCATTTATTTTGGACTGCAAGAGGACCAAACCAGTGAATCCTAAAAGAAATCAACCCTGAATATTCACTGGAAGGACTGATGCTGAAGCTGAAGCTCCAATACTTTGGCCACCTGATTTGAAGAGCCAACTGGTTGGAAAAGACCCTGATGCTGGGAAAGATTGAGGGCAGAAGGAGAAGGGGGCCACAGAGGATGAGATGGTTGGATGGNTATTCACTGGAAGGACTGATGCTGAAGCTGAAGCTCCAATACTTTGGCCACCTGATTTGAAGAGCCAACTGGTTGGAAAAGACCCTGATGCTGGGAAAGATTGAGGGCAGAAGGAGAAGGGGGCCACAGAGGATGAGATGGTTGGATGGCATCACCGACTCAATGGACATGAACTTGGGCAAACTCCAGGAGATAGTGAAGGACAGAGGAGACTGGCGTGCTGCAGTCCACAGGGTCACAGGGTCAGACACGACTTAGCGACTAAATAACACTCATTTAACTCGCCTACCAGCAAGCCCCGGTAGGTGGCTATCAACCAAGCGGCTGGGTGACTTGTCTAGGATCACTCAGCTAGAAAGTGCCAAAATGAAGATTGGAACCAGGGCAGGCGGCTCCATCCATGCCCTTAATTACTGAAAACAGAGATGGCCAGCGTTCATCAGGCCTGGGAGAGGTCTGAGGACATGTGGAGGTGTGCCTGGAGGGGATGAGGCAGGAAACAGCAAAATCCTCCCCTTCCAGAACAAATCAGCCGATAAAGCTGACAACTACAGAAACCAAGATACAGTTTCAATGGCAGGGAGGTAAAAATCAAAATAATCAGTTAAAGGAGGTGAAATAGCCAGCCGCCTCTGGGGAAACTATTTGCCTGTATAAGTCTGATCAAAGGAAAAGCCAAAAATAAAGAAAAGAAATAAACAACATCCCCCTGATCCTAGACTGAGCCTGCCAGCCAGGGCTGCCGGGTGGGCCCGGCGGAGGGCGGTGGAGGGGTGGAGGGTGGTCGTCTCGTTTCCCCCTGGACTCTGCCTTTCTGGCAGGCACCCCCCCCTCAAGCATCATCAGGCCATTCCCCTGAGTGATTTATGGCCCCGGGTTGGTGGAAGGCTCCTGCCGAGACCCCATCTGCGTCAACCTCCCAGCTCATTCAGGGGCTGCTGATATTGACATCTCTATGTCAACTGCAAATGAGGGATTCTCCCAGGAACGCTCGGCCTGGGCCCTCATCTGAGAACCTCGATCCTTGAAAGAATCCAGGCTACCAAGGGCTGTCACCACACATGCTAATGACACGCACACAGGCTGACACACCGACTCTCCAGGGACACGCTTAGCACCTGAGGTCACAGAGACAAAGTGGAATCCGTCGGGGGGCGGGGGAGGTGTGTGTGCCTCAGGCCTGCGGGAAACCTCACCCCATCTCAGCTCAGCCCCAGCTCAGCCCAGATGGGACCCTCTGCCCCTTTCTCCTGATGTCCTCATGCTGGCTCAGCTGTGGGGTGCAGCTTTACTGAAGATTCCCAGTTGGCACCCCCCTGATCAATGAGGCTGGGTATTAGACGCCATCCCCGACTTTTCTTCTAAGTGTTAAACTCAACAACCAAAGGTGCTGCTGGCCAGGCAATTCCCTCACTCTGGGGAATTTCATATCCTAAAGGGACACTTTTTCTCCTGCAGGGCTGTGATAACTGTGTTTCATCTGGTCTGTCCCTTAGCTCCCTGTCACTCAATGGGACACTCGGCTAATGAAATTAAGGCGTCTAGCCTCTTTCACCAGGTTTTCGTGAGGGCCACGTGAATCACACAGGCTGGTGTATTTTGGGAAATAGAAGGGTGAGAAATCCAAAGGATATTTTGAGAAACATAAGCAATCAGTCCTCTCGGATGTTAAAATAGATGATTAGACCCTGGATTAAATAGCAGGACAGGCACGGATGAAACAGAATGGAGACAAAGAAACCTTCTCATGTAAACGAGTTTAAGATATGAGAGGGTTTTCTCGAACAATGGAAGGAGTAGAACATTAAAAAAACCAGTTTAGGAGACTTCCCTGGTGGTCCAGTGGCCAAGACCCCACACTCCCAACACAGGGGGCCCAGGTTCTATCCCTGCTTGGGAAACTAGATCCTGCGTGCCACATCTAAGGCCTGGGGTGTGTGTGTGTTCAGTCATCTCCAACTACTTGCAATGCCACGAACTGTAGCAAGCCAGACTCCTCGATCCTTCACTATCTCACATTCATGTCCATTGAGTCAGTGATGCTATCTAATCATGTCTTCCTCTGCCACCCGCTTCTGATCGCCTTCAGTCCTTCCCAGCATCAGGGTCTTTTCCGATGAGTCAGCTCTTCCCATCAGGTGGCCAAAGGATTGGAGCTTCAGCTTCAGCATCAGCCCTTGCAATGAATATTCAGGGTTGATTTCCTTTAGGATCGACTGGTTTGAGCTCCTTGCAGTCCAAGGGACTCTCAAGAGTACAACCAAATAAATTTTTTTAAAAAATCAGTTTAAATACACATTTTCCCCATCTTTCACAGATCATCACAACAAAAATGGTTTATAAAGCAAAGCAGATCTTAGGAAGGCTGGCCAAAAATATAAGTGAATATTGACCAGACCTCTGAAGGAATAGGATGTTTTCAAGCTCTTAAAATTGTTGAGAATATTTCTTTTAAGCAGAGGAGAAAGGATTGGGCTGTATCAAGACAAAAAATCTTCTGTACCACAGAAAAAAATTAACAGGGAGAAAAATGAACTAACAAAAGGTTAATAACAATAATCGGGGGGAGCTATATTCATTGGTAAGAAAGCTCTTAAACCAACAAGGGTTTTATTTATTTATTTATTTTGGAACTTGACAAAATGATACCAAATTTCATCTGGAAAAATAAACATGTGAGACCAGCCAGGGAAACTCTAAGGAAAAACAAAACTAATGAGAGGGAACTGGCTTTACCAGATGTTAAAACATATTATGAAAGTACAATAACTTTTAAAGTTTAGTATTGGAAAGGAACTAGACACTCAATCCAGCCCAGAGTACAGAAATCCATGGAAATATGTGTGGGAATTTGGCACGTGGGAAAAAAGGAGGCATTTCATATCAGAGGGAAGAGACTTATTAGTCAAAGCAGGACATTGAGATACCTGGGTAGTCAGCCATCTGGAAAGAATAAAATCACCCTTGCAATGAATATTCAGGGTTGATTTCCTTTAGGATCGACTGGTTTGAGCTCCTTGCAGTCCAAGGGACTCTCAAGAGTACAACCAAATAAATTTTTTTAAAAAATCAGTTTAAATACACATTTTCCCCATCTTTCACAGATCATCACAACAAAAATGGTTTATAAAGCAAAGCAGATCTTAGGAAGGCTGGCCAAAAATATAAGTGAATATTGACCAGACCTCTGAAGGAATAGGATGTTTTCAAGCTCTTAAAATTGTTGAGAATATTTCTTTTAAGCAGAGGAGAAAGGATTGGGCTGTATCAAGACAAAAAATCTTCTGTACCACAGAAAAAAATTAACAGGGAGAAAAATGAACTAACAAAAGGTTAATAACAATAATCGGGGGGAGCTATATTCATTGGTAAGAAAGCTCTTAAACCAACAAGGGTTTTATTTATTTATTTATTTTGGAACTTGACAAAATGATACCAAATTTCATCTGGAAAAATAAACATGTGAGACCAGCCAGGGAAACTCTAAGGAAAAACAAAACTAATGAGAGGGAACTGGCTTTACCAGATGTTAAAACATATTATGAAAGTACAATAACTTTTAAAGTTTAGTATTGGAAAGGAACTAGACACTCAATCCAGCCCAGAGTACAGAAATCCATGGAAATATGTGTGGGAATTTGGCACGTGGGAAAAAAGGAGGCATTTCATATCAGAGGGAAGAGACTTATTAGTCAAAGCAGGACATTGAGATACCTGGGTAGTCAGCCATCTGGAAAGAATAAAATCGAATCCCTACCTCACCCCTTACACCAAAATAAATTCCAGATGGATCCAAGATTTCAACAAAAAAATATTGAGCCATAAAAATTCTAAAGGGAAACATAAGTGAAGTTATTTATAATCTTGGAAAAGAAAGCTCTTTCTAAGCAGGATACCCAGAAGCCATAATAAAATTCATTTGAGGAAGTAAACGAGTGAGAAATCCAAAGATTATTTTCAAAAGATGAGAAATAAGCCCTCTCTGATATTAGAATCCATGATTAATGGAGAGCAGAGAAACTCTCTTTCCTTTGTAAAATAACTCAAACTATAATAACAGTGTCTTCCCCAACTAATGAACAATGAGAAGAAGGCTGAATAAATATGAGACCATGTGAGGAAAAGTACAAGTTTTAATCCACTTTGTATACACTGAAGAATAAATGATTTATAAAGCAAATTAAATTCTAGAAAGACTGGCCAAAAATATAAGTAATATTGGCCAAGTCTCTGGAGGGATAAGAAACTTCCAGGCTTTAAACTTATTGAAAAAGTCAAAAAAGGAAAGGAGAACTAATTCAACTATTTTTAAAAATATATCTTCTGTACCCCAAAAATCAAAGTTTAAAAGATATGATTTACATAACATTTTTAAATGTCTAGGTGAAAAAACTATATAAGCAAAGTTAAGACAAAAGCCAAACAGTATCTGATATTTCTTAGGACTGATTGCTTTAATTTGGGAAACTCTCATACAAGTGAGAAAAAGACTACCAGAAAAACAAGCAAAAGCTGTATATGGAAGGGAAGTTCATACAAAAAGAATTTAAAATGAATGACATTATGAAAAATGTTCAACCTCACTAGTAATTAAGAAATATAAGTAAAAGCTGAAACTCCAACGGTTTGGCCACCTGATGAGAAGAGCTGACTCTTTTTAAAAGACCCTGATGCTGGGAAAGATTGAAGGCAGTAGGAGAAGGGGACTTCAGAGAATGAGATGGCTGGATGGCATCACCGACTCAATGGACATGAATTTGAGTAAACTCCGGGAGTGGTGGTGGACAGGGAGGCCTAGCGTGCTGCAGTCCATGGGGTTGCAAAGAGTCGGACACAACTGAGCAACTGAACTGAACTGACTGAAGTAAAAGCAATAAAAAATACTCTTTTTTTTAGCCTATCAAATTGGCCAAAATTTCAAAGCTTGAAAATAATGCCTAAGTTTATAGAGAGAAGAGTCAGTCTCACACACTGATATCAGGAGTATGAAATGGTTTCCTCCATTCTTTTGTATGGCTGTATAACACTCGACATGTGGCCGTAGAAAAGATTATTTAACCAGTCACCATTTATAGATGTTTAGAGTGGCTGGTTCTTTTTCTTCCAGTTCTAGACATAAAAAGCAGTTCCCCATGGAGCTTCCCTAGGGGTCCACTGGTTAAGAATCTGCCTTGCAATGCAGGGGACTCAGGTTCAGTCCTTGGTCGGGGAACTAAGATCCCAGCAAGACTGCAACCCAGCCCATGCCTCACAACTACTGAGGCTGCACTCGCAAGCTGAGCACCGCAACTAGGGAGAAGCCCACACGTGATACAAAGATCCAGGGGCTGCAACGGACGCGGCCAGAAACAAACACATTTTTGTAAAGGTTTTTAAAAAGGAGTATTGTGGTGAACATCCTTGTACACACATCTTTGCACACATATGAGGATATATTTGTAGGAATAATTCTAGGCAATGGAAAGTGCAAGTCGCTCAGCTGTGTCCGACTCTTTGCGACCCCACAGACTGTAGCCTGCACCAGGCTTCTCCTTCCATGGGATTTTCCAGACAAGAGTACTGGAGTGAGTTGCCATTTCCCTCTCCAGGGGATCTTCCCAACCCACCGAGGGAACTGGGACTTTTGTCTTAAAAGCTTTGATAGATATAACCAAATCGCCTTCCCATGAAGTTACAGCAGTTTGCACTCCGATCAATTTGTGTGTCCCTGTGCCTTTTTCAGTAGCAAAATGATAATATTAATATTGTTTTAAGTATGTGTTTAAAAAAAGAAAAAAGACAAGGGATAGGGCAGAGATGAGCAGGAATTTCACATTGTAGTACAAAAGTTTAAGACATTTCTTAGTCCTGTCTTTGCCATTTACCTGCCATATCGCCTCCCCACTCTGAGCCTCAGCTTCCCTATCTGTAAAATAAAAGGAATAAAATGAATTGATGCTTCTAAAACCTACTCACCAAATAACAGAGTGAATGGGTCCTAACCTGTAAGCATCTGGACGGCAGAAGCAGGTGAGAGACCACGCCTGCTGGCTCTTCCCTCCCACTTACTAGAGACAAAGCCACATCAGAGGCGCCGGGAGAGCCCCGCCGGGCAGACAGGACTGGGCCTCATTTCTCGACGGGTGGCCAAGGAAGGTCGGGAAGCCAATTTCTACTCTGTTGGAGCAGTCACAGGATGCAGGCTGGACCTCAAGACTGCCTTTCCTAGTGTTTTAAGTGTGGGCCATGCAAAAGTATCCTGGTCACAGCCCTTGCTCAAGAAGCATCCGTGGCTCCCCACCACCCTCAGGAATAAAGTGGAACCCCTTAACTGTGTCTGGCCTTGAAGCTCTGGATTCTGGCCCCACCTCCCCCTGTGGTTTGGCCAGACACACAGTCTCCACTTCCTAAACTGAACTTTGAACATGCACCTTATCTGGGGACTTTCCCACCTCCTGTGGTTTGCTCCCCTGCAAAGATCTTCTCCCAGTCACCTTTAATGACTTCCTTTGCACAGTTATCTTGCACATAATCTACAGTGTGTAATCTGAGAGCAGAGGGTCAATAGAGAAATTTGACAAGCCCTCATCACAGCTTCCTGGCTTGAAGAATTTAGAGGAAAAAATGTATGCATGTTCAAAACAGTGCATAGTAAAATTAAGATCAAGCCTGGGTATGTTTAAATACACAGAGAAAAAGCCCAGGAGGAAAAGCACACCACAGTGCTCTTGCGTCCAGTAACTTCATCAGGATAACAGGGATAAAGCAACCTGCATGTCCACCAACAGAGGAGGGGGTGAAGATGTGGCCCATATATACCGAGGAATATTACTCAGCCAGAAAAAGGAATGAGACTGTGCTGCCTGCAAAGATGTAGACAGACCTAGAGTCTGTCATACAGAGTGAAGTAAGTCAGGAAGAGAAGAATAAATATTGCATATTAACACATATGTGTAGAATCTAGATAAAATGGTACAGACGAACCTATTTGCAAAACAGAGACACAGACATAGAGAACAGATGTATGGACACCAAGAGGAAACGGGGGAATAGAAGGAACTGGGAGACGGACTGGCATACACACGCTACTGCGTATAAAACAGAGGACTAATGAGAGCCTACTGCCTCACAGGGAACTCCAGTGTTCTGTGGTGACCTGAATGGGAAGGAAATTTCGAAAGAGAGGTCATACGTACATGTATAACTGATTCACTTTGCTGTACAGTAGAAACAAACATTTTAAAGCAACTCTACTCAATAAAATTCTTTTTCAAAAGGATAACACAGATGACAAAGATGATGATGGCAGCTCACACAGACTGAGCGCTCACTCCCAGCTAAGCAGCGCCCTAAACTCTCACAGGTGCTTCTTTATTTACTCTGATATCTTTTTAAGGTCCCCACAATTGACGTGTATGACTTTTATAGTCAGAAAAACAACCGCTGGTTTTTAGTGCATTAGAGTTAAGTCATCTGGACAAGGGAGATGGCAGCCCACTCCAGTATTCTTCCCTGGAGAATCCCAAAGACAGAGGAGACTGGCGGTCACAGGAGTCTGTGGGGTGGCAAAGAGTCAGACACGGCTGAGTGACTAACACACGAACACACCGTTAAGTCACAACAGATAAAGAACTCTTTTCGTACAATTAGAGGGAGGTTCTGGACTGGGATGGATGAGGTCAGATGCCCCACCGTCACCTTCCCCATGGTCCCCTCCTGTCCTGCCCACTCCCCCCAACCCCTGCGGTCTCCCTGGAAACTGGGCCCTCTGAATGTCCACAGCCAGAGGCACCAAGCTAGAACCCACATGCCAGGAGTCCCCTACCCTGGCCTGTTCAAGTTTCCATGGCTACCTAGCAGCAGGTGATGGTTAAGCATCTAGACCCTGGAAGTCAGACCAGCCTGAGCCAGCTCTGTGCCCCTGTGTGCACTCGGCCAGGTGGGCTCCTTCCACCGTGTCTGAGTCCCCATCGTAAAGCGGTGCCCACAGCCGGACCACGTCCTTTGTAGACCAGGGCAAGAATGAAATGGGACGGGGGACCGGAGGTCTGGCACACAGTAGGCGCTCACTAGGTAGGCGCTAGGGTCCTGGGTAATTTACAATTTGTCACCAACTTGTTGGGGGGACGTGTAAGGGCAGCAGACAGGCAGTCCCCTCAAATAAGGACATATTTATAAGTCCTCTGGACAGAAGCCCAGAAAACCAGCATCTTAAAAGGATAAATAGCCTCCACGAGCTGGACAAAGTCTGGGACCGCTGCGGAGGGGGGAGGGGACTCGGCGCAGAGACGGGTTTAAGCCCCGGACAATGGGCGCCGTCTGAGCTAACCAGCGCCGCTGCTTTGAGCCGTGAGAAGAGCTATTTTCTTGTTTAAAGCCTTAAAGAGCTATTAGGTTGGGCAAATCACTGGTAAAACAGCTGGAAACTTAAGTAGCAATTTAAACAGCCCATTGCCCTTCCAGCCCGGGGAGGAATGCGAGCCGCCGGCCGGCCAGTCTCCGGCCCACATTGTCTGGACTCAGAGGCTTGAGCCGAGACCTCTCCGCGAGCCCTGAATGCAGCCGNCTGGCGGTGGGGAGGGGGAAGGGAGGGAGCTCGGAGGCCGAGAGACCGCGCGGGAGGAGGGGCACGCATAGAGCTCTTCTGTCCCCCAAGATCGTGTGTTTGTTTTTTTGTGGCCGGCGATTCTGCAGGCGCCGGGCCGCCCCAAGCCCCACCATCCACCCGCAGTGGACTTGGAAAGGATGGCTGGGTCGCTTTATATGTTTTATTTTACTTTTTCTTAATCTCCCTACAAATAAAAAATTGGGGCCAACCCAGCAGAGCTCTGGCTGTGGAGCAGCAGTCCCCAGGGAAATGTGGCCACTGGCTTCAAGCTTCCCCTATAGCATCCATTCCAGGAACATCCCAGGGCCCTAGGGGGAGCCTGGCACAGGGTCATGTGCGCCCACCCAGGTGGGAGCAGGCAGTCTGAAGGGGAAGCTTCAGCAACCTGAGGGCAACTGAAGCCTTGCCCTTCATCAGATATTTAGTGAGCACCTACTGCGTGCCAGGCACCTCTCCTGCTTGATTTTATTTTTGTGGGATTTTTTTTTTAATTGCAAAAGTAGCGACTGCCCGTTGCAAAACAATTCCAGGACACACAGGGACACAGTAGAGGCAAAGATCCCAGTGGCGACTCCCTAATCCCTCTCGCTGGAGGAAACCGCTGTTCACACTTGGATGTCCCTTTTTGAGACTTAATACAAATACGCAAGCACAAACCGAGAGGGATTTTTAGTTTCTGTGCTTTTTGCAAGCGCAGCATCGCAGCTCTTGTTTGAAAACCCCCTTTTGCCACAATGCAGCAGGAACATTTTTTCCGAGATGCTATTTCATGGCTGCATATTAATATTCTTTTGTGTCTGTGCCACCATTTCCTCCAGCCTTCCCCTACTGAAAGATATCTGAGTTGTTTTCAAGAGTTTCTTGTTGCTAATGATTGGGTCCTGAACATCCTGGAGCAGCTACCTCTGTCCATGAGCAAGGGATAGAGATTCTTGGATGGGCAATGGTTGGTCAAAGGTGACTTTGCATTTTATTTTGTTTTTCCTTTTTTATACAATACATGGAGTAAGGTGCATAACATTCAGCTCAATACATTTGATATACAGCTATATATCTCTGTCATCCCACCCGGACCAAAATATAGAACATTTCCAGCCCCCTAGAATGTTCCTGCGTGTGCCCTCCTCGCTCAGACCCCCACCCTAGAGGCAAGGAAGGACCATTCAAAGTTTTGACAGAGAAGTGCCTACCTCCCACAACCGTGTCCAAGACCATCCATCTCCCTACAGCATCTCCAGCACTGAATGATATTAATCTTTGTCTTTTTTGCAAGTCTCATTGACCTAGTTGGCCCCTTTGATAGGAGTGAAGTTAGTGTTTTTGTATTTTCGTTTTTGTTTTTCCTTTCTGGAAATACTCTGTCCTTTAGGAATTCCTCCTCTGTAAACTGCCTATTCACATCCTTTGCCCATTGACTGCAGTCCATTAAGAATTCATTCCTATGACCACAAGAAGTTTGGGATTGATCCGAGCCCCTTCCCTCCCCACCAGTAAGGCATCCCCCTCTTTCCAATAGATCTTGTGTGGTTTAAAGTATCCAGAGTCAGTATCCAGAGCCACCTTCTGTCACAACCAATGAACTCTAAGCCATGCTCCTCTTTCTGCCAAGCTGGCCCTCCCTGAACTTTTCTTTACACGTATTTCTTGACACTTACTCTATCCTGTCTAAGATGTATTTCAGTTTTTATTGAGTGTCAGCTGTATGCCAACAACCATGTCCAGAGCTTCACATGCATCGCCTCATTTCTCCCTTCCTGAGCACTTCATTTATTTACGTCTGACTGCTCTGGGTCTTTGCTGCTGTGTGCAGGCTCTCTCTAGTTGCGGTCCATGGGCTTCTCATTGTGGTGGCTTCTCTCGTGGAGCACAGCCTCTAGGGCTAGAGGGCTTCAGTAGCTGTGGCTTAGTTGCTCCAGAGCATGTGGAGCCTTCCCAGACCAGGGATTGAACCTGTGTTCCCTACATTGTCAGGCAGATTCTCGACCACTGGGCCACCAGAAGCCCTCACTGAACACTTACGATGAGAGCTTATACTTATCTTACATGTGGGGAAGCTGAAGCAGAACGTCCTTGAGGACACGCAGCTGCTTACCTAGTTCTGTCCATTCCGGCCTAGAACCAATTCATGTGGTCGCTTGCAGGAGACTTGCAGTAAAGCAAGGAGGAGCAAGGGTGGATTTAAGAGACAGGCCCCTCTGGGGGGGAGTTTTGGCTGCTTCCTGCAGAATTCATGAGCCAGGGTCTCCCTCTCTAGCCTGAGCTCTTCCTAAACGGGGTCCAGGTCTCTTCCTGTGTTCATAGACAGCAGCCCACCAGGCTCCCCTATCCTTGGGATTCTCCAGGCAAGAACACTAGGGTGGGTTGCCATTGCCAAGGAATTCCCAGTAAATGTCTTCCTAATGGAAATGACTCTTCGGTCTCTTTTGGGCAATAGCACAGCAGCTAAATAACCCCCTCCTTTCTCTAAGAATTTAGGTGGAGCCTGTGCACTTGCTGGGCTTGCCTGGAGGCTCACCCGTAAAGAACCTGCCTGCAGTGCAGGGGGCGTGAAATCGATCCCGGGGTCGGGAAGAGCCCCTGGAGGAGGAAATGGCAACCCGCTCCATGTTCTTGCCTGGGACATCCCATGCACAGAGGAGCCTGGCGGGCTCCCGTCCCTGGGGGCCACTAACAGCTCAGACACGGCTTGCTGACTGAGGAGCGCTGCAGTCTACGGGGGGGCATTTTCCTTTCTTGGACTCAGGCTCTCCGCCTGCAAGACAGGCCATGAGACACGTGACCTCAACCTTTGTCTATGAGGATCAAACTGGACGATGGGTGTGAAGGAGTCTGGTAAAGTCTTGTGCAAACGCCCACTGTCAATATCAGCCTGGCCTGGCTAGTTATCAAAGCACGTTGCTGACCCTGGGGCAGGGCGGGAGGACCCAAGCTCCCTGGTCAAGCTCACTGGAATAGTCTCCTTCCTGCCCCCCGATAGTCCTGGGAGATAAGGATGTCAGGCAGGAAAACCACAATGGCTCATTGTGAATGGGAGCCTTGACCGCCTGCAGCCTGCCATGGGCGGCTCTCAGGAGACCTTTATTGTGGTCACACGAGCTCTTCCTCCTTTGTGTTGAGGACAGTCTTGCAGTTGAACTAGGCTAGGCCCTAGGACCAGAGAAGGGCTGGCATCTTCCATTCAAATGGCAGTCTGGGACTAGATTCTGGAAGATGGGAAAGCCATGGGTCCCTGGGACACGTGCCCTTGACTTTCTGGATCCTGAGAGACCCGCTCTGGGATGTCGCTGACCAGCACCGTCACCTCCTGATTGTCTATGATTGCTGCCAACAATTAGCCCGAGAGAAAATGTTTGAGGGGATTCCAGGCAGACGTCTCCACTGCTACGCCTGTTTTCAGTGCCTGCCCTGCCAGACCACTTGCTGGACGTTGGAGGGAAGGAAGAAAACCGGTCACCCCCTCACTCATTCATGGGGCCCCTGCTGGCTACTTAGTATTAAGGGTCTCATCCTGTCTGCAGCCATGAAGCCCTTGTCTGGCTTCCTGATGGCTCTGTATTGGCTTGGGTTTTTAGAGGTGCTTGCATCTCAAGCAGGTGGCGTCCATGGGCAGTGTCACTGGGAAGGGTACCAGGTGGTGACCCTAACGGGCAGAGGAGGCTGAGATGGTTGAGGGGGTCCATGGCCTTCTCTACTCTCTTTGTCTCTTCTCTGTCCCTTCCCATTTCTTTCCTCCACTCTCTGACGGATCCATTCCTGAGGCCAGCTGTCTGCACTGCAGTAGAACCACAGCCACGGGGAGCTCCGACATCCATCCTCACCGCCCTGTGCCCACGTAGGGAAGTAGACACACTTCAACGGCCCCACTCAGAGGACCCCTGGGCAGACATCTGATGGGCTTCACTTAGTCACATGTTCTTCCTTGTTTAGTCGCTCAGTCGTGGCTGACCCTTTGCAACACGCCAGGCTTCTCTGTTTCCCAGAGATTGCTCAAGCTCATGTCCATCGAGTCGGCGATGCTATCTAACCATCTCATCCCGTCACCCCGTTCTCCCTGGACGAACTCTGTGGCCAGGGGCATGAAATACAATGAACGGCCCAACCAGAGCCACCTATTCACTACTGAAGTCTCGGCTTAAGGTCTGCAAGGGATACTAGGTGACTGGGAAGTCTAACTCACCAGCCCACCCCAACATCTTGACCTCAGTGAAGGAAAGATCTGCTACCCAATTGGTTCCAGGTTTCAAAGCGGAACCAGTGTCCATGGCGAGGGCTTCTGCAAGCCCAAGGGCCCCAGGTCACACGTTCTGACCATCCTGCTGGCAGGCCCAGCGTGCCCTCAGGGCACAGAGGATGGAGGGGGCCAGGAGAAGGTGGGTGGCTGGATTCACTCCACACAGTCACAGGCAGGACAGAGCTCCTGAGCCTTGAGTCTGAGCCTGCCAGACACAGGAATGGGGAAGTTTGTTGGGACAGAAGGGAGCAGAAAAGCCTGTGGCTCAAGGCCTGAGGCAGTGCAGGGCAGAGGGGAGGGGAGGACTTTCCCAGGCAGAGGACAGGCCCACCCCCATGACTTTTTTGTTGTTGTTTTTTTTGTCTGGGCCAGGTCTCAGCTGCCACACGAAGGCTCTCTAGTTGTGGCACATGGCATCTAGTTCCCTGACCAGGGATTGAACCCAGGCCCCCTACATTGGGAACGTGGAGTCTTAGCCACCAGACCACCAGGGAAATCCCTCTCCCACAGCCTTGAGTGGACGGTGTCCTGTAGGCAGCAAGGACTGGAGAGGTCCGGTCTGCCTTTGAGCCCTGACTCCGCTACTCTGATGGGTGTGGGTGTGAGCATCTGTGGAGTCATGCGGGCGGAAGCTGGTGTCCTTTCATCAAAGCCAGCGGCCTCTGGGGATGGAGAGGAGTGATGTGCCATTCATTGACAGGGTTTGTGGGTGAGGAGAGAGGAGGGGAGCAGGCCTAGCCAGGAGGAGGTGAGGGCCCAGTTGGCGACTTTGAGGTGCCTAAGGGGGCTCCGGTGGGCCCGTCCGTGGGGCAGCGGATCTAGGTTTCGGGCGGAAGTTTCCCCGCTCTGTAACACTGGGGTGTCTCCAGGGGTCATTTGCAGCTCTCCCTGCATCTATGGCTTTGCAGGGAGACAGTATACAGCCTCGACAGACTCCTTTTCCTATTTGGATCCAGTCTGTTGCTCCATGTCCAGTTCTAACTGGTGCTTCCTGACCTGCATACAGGTTTCTCAAGAGGCAGGTTAGGTACTCTGGTATTCCCATCTCTTTCAGAATTTTCCACAGTTTATTGTGATCCACACAGTCAAAGGCTTTGGCATAGTCAATAAAACAGAAATAGATGTTTTTCTGGAACTCTCTTGCTTTTTCCATGATCCAGCGGATGTTGGCAATTTGATCTCTGGTTCCTCTGCCTTTTCTAAAACCAGCTTGAACATCAGGGAGTTCACGGTTCACGTATTGCTGAAGCCTGGCTTGGAGAATTTT
>SJYX01008696.1:0-25903 GCA_006410675.1 Oreotragus oreotragus | reverse complement strand
TGAAGAAGGCTGAGCACCAAAGAACTAATGCTTTTGAACTGTGGTTTTGGAGAAGACTCTTGAGAGTCCCTTGGGCTGCAAGGAGATCCAACCAGTCCATTCTGAAGGAGATCAACCCTGGGATTTCTTTGGAAGGAATGATGCTAAAGCTGAAACTCCAGTACTTTGGTCACCTCATGAGAAGAGCTGACTCATTGGAGAAGACTCTGATGCTGGGAGGGATTGGGGGCAGGAGGAGAAGGGGACGACCGAGGATGAGATGGCTGGATGGCATCACCGACTCGATGGACGTGAGTCTGAGTGAACTCCAGGAGATGGTGATGAACAGGGAGGCCTGGCGTGCTGCGATTCATGGAGTCGCAAAGAGTCGGACATGACTGAGCGACTGAACTGAACTGAATGGCCTTGCAGCTTGAATCACTTCCCTGGAGGGAATGGTGTGTGTGTGTGTGATATCACCTCCCCATCACCTCCCACTTCTACACAACCCCTCCCAGGATCCTAGAGTGACTCGTTGCCATCCTAGATAAGAAAATAAACTGGGAAGGGG
Organism: Oreotragus oreotragus; assembly: GCA_006410675.1. Classification (NCBI taxonomy): domain Eukaryota; kingdom Metazoa; phylum Chordata; class Mammalia; order Artiodactyla; family Bovidae; genus Oreotragus; species Oreotragus oreotragus. The sequence continues at coordinate 25,353 of SJYX01008696.1, read as the reverse complement.
GAACAGTTAGATAGATGGGAGAGCATGAAATGGGTTAGTACCTAAAATCAGCCACATGAATTGTAAACTGTTAAAATTTGTCTGCTGTGTAAAAACCTCTTTTCTCAATATGGAAACCAAAAAGTACCACTTTGTGTGTTACAGCCAGGAGCACCCCAATGCCTTTCGAGTGGGTTTTATTATCAGGTCTTCCCAGGTGGTGCTAGTGGTAAAGAATCTGCCTGCCAGTGCAGGAGACATAAGAGACACAGGTTCAATCCCTGGATAGGGAAGATCCCCCGGAGAAGGAAATGGCAGCCCACTCCAGTGTTCCTGCCTGGAGAAGCCCATGGAAGAGGAGCCTGGCAGGCTACAGTCCATGGGGTCACAAAGTTGGACAGGACTGAAACGGCTTAGCATGCAGGCAGTGACTTGGAGCCTGTCTTTGGAGCTGCACAGAGCTGAGTTCAGATCCCATGGCTGCCATTAGCTGGCTCTGTGGTCCCCAAGGAAGTGGCCTGGGTCTTTGTTTTTTCAGGTGTAAGGTGGGGATGGTGGCAGTTTCTACCTCTCAGGATAAGTGATGTAACACACGAGAGATCTGAGCACAATGCTAGGAACACAGGGACACTGCTTACATTGTACCTGCTGCTATAATTGGACAGACAGAGAGAGCAAGGTGGTCAGAATACCCTGAGTGCTGAATCTGAGGCCTGTGATCTCGAGGAGTCTGGAACGCGAGCTGCAGACGTCCCCGGCTTCTGGGGGTTGAGACCCTCATTTGACAAATAAGAGCTGGAGCCAAGGAACCTGGTCCACGGGGCCCCTCGTAGTCTGTAGCTGTCGTTTAGTCGCTCAGTCGTGTCCGACTCTTTTGCGACCCCATGGACTGTAGCCTACCAGGCTCCTCTGTCCATGGGATTTTCAGGCACAAACACTGGATTGGGTTGCCACTTGCTTCTCCAGGGGGATCTTCCCAACCCAAGGATCACACCTACATCTCCTGTATTGCAGGCGGGTTTTTACCACTGAGCCACCAGTTGTGTGAGAGAGAAATCACCATAGTCACCTACCGATTACAGAAAGGATGAGCCTTCAAGGTCTAACGAAGTATGCAAACATGAGGCAGTATGACTATGAACATTCATTTTTAATAAGACAGGATGACCAAAGCCTCTAAAGTTATCAAGATCAAGGCTTTCACATCCCTGTAGTGACATTTTATGCTTAAACTTCTTTTTCTCAAAGGACTTTCTGTGGTTAAGGAACAACCGTTAGGAATCAAGAGAATTTTTCAGGAGGAAGTAAAAACAAAAGCAAGCTGTTCTTACATGGAGGGCTGGAGTCAGCAGGCTGGAGTCCGGTAGCCCAGGCTGAGTGTCTGGCTGGCAGGAAAGGTGCTCAGGTCAGCCTCTCTGCAAGCCTCTGTCACCAGGGGGCGCCAAAGGGCCCCGGAGGACAGCAGTCCTGCAGGCCAGCCCAGCTTCCCTGTGGGCACAGAGGATGGAGGTGACCAGGCGTGTGTGGGCAGCTGGAGTCACTCCCCAGGGCCCTGTCAGACAGCCAGAATAAGCTTTATGCACTCGCTGGGGTGATGCAAATCCTCAGTTAAGTGATGTCTGCCTTGTTTCTTTGTCCATTCATTTATCCAACAATCATTCCTTAGGTCCCAGCTGGGAGCTGCGACTCCAGATGCAGATCAGCTGTGAGCCCCACTTTCAGGAAACCCCAGGCTGGGAGACGACAGATATGAAACCCAGGGTGAGCTGGACTCTGATGGGAAAGCGGCAGTGCCCATTGGATCCCAGAGGAGCACCTACCTCCTGCTTGGGGTGGGGGTGGGGCAGAAGAAGAGCCTGGTGAAGATCAAGGGTGATCCTGGCAGAGGGCGGCACACAGGCAAAGACTGAGAGCTGTGAAAGCAGGATGCCTGTGGGGCCCTCTTTGCACTGGTTTGTCAAGGAGAGGACCACTGGGTAGGGCAAAGGGTGCGTTGTGAGCCCCACCGAGTGTTCAGCGTTGCTTGGTGCGCGACAAGGAGCCATGGAGTCTTCCCTTCCAACGTGACTGTCTCATCCATGTCCGGGCCTCCCTTGCCCAGCTCAGTTTCCAGATGCTGTAAGATGCCCCTTGCTGGAGTCCAGACAAACGGGATCTCCCCCCACCAGCGGCCCAGGCACCACAGTCTCTGTGAGCAGCTGGCTTCTGCGTCACCAGCACCCTCGTGCAGCGCTTTAGTTTGTGAGATGCTTTGAGAACACGCACTCCTAGGTCCCCACCTGCTCCCGCTGACCTTGCACATGGTCTTGTCCATCGCAGAAATCTCCTCCTCATGCTTGGTGCCCAGTTCTAGGGTCCTGTGCCCCGGGAGGCCTCCCTGACCACCCCTGTGCCAGAACCAACCACCTCTTTCTCTGCCATGTCCTTGAGTGCATTTGTGGGGGACTTAGGAGTGTGTCTCTTCTCCAGCCCTCTCTGCTTCCTGACTCCTCTGCACAGACCATGATCTCTTGGAAGGAATGACTTTTTCTCTGAACACTTTGGTGGAGCTAGCTGAGGCCTGGACTTGGTGTCACTGAGTGAGAGCTGCCTCTGGGTTCTGGACCACAGTCTAGCAGGCCACCATCCTACCTTCACTGCCTCCTTGATTTGGCACAGAGCCCAAAATAAGAACCCCCTGCTACCATCAAGCTTGGGGGGCACCGGGCTAGGGATGAGGGGCTGCTGTTGAAGAAACGCATTAAAGAGCATTGTTTCTAGTCGATTCAAGCCCCTGAAAGGACCTACCCTCCCACCCCAACCCACCTTTGTTGCTCTGTTATCTAATGCACAAGACAGTGTGTCTCATGCAGAAACCTATGCTCTGAAGGTGTTTCTCCCCCAGAAACCCAAAGCCACATGAGGGCAAAATGAAGCCTGATAACAGGGTCTCCCAAATTAAACCACCAGCCAGCACAACCACACACGATATGTCCAGTGTGATGGGGGAGAAGGCTAACCCTCTCTGGTCCCCCCGTGTGGGGACACCTTGCCTCAGCCCCCAGGCTAGTACCACAGGCTGTCCGTGATACGAGGTCAGACAGGGAGCAAAGGTGGCTGGACACCAATTTAACTTCCAGGGCTGTGGAGACTGCCTCCAGAAGGTTGTGGGACTGTGTGTGCAGTCACCCATTTGTGTGTGAGAGGTTGCGTGTTTAAAGTGTGGGATTGTGTGCGAGGGTGTTGGTGAGGATATATATGAGAGTGAGAGCCTGTATGCCTGACAGGGTGTGTTGGAGGGTGTACCTGCGTGTGTGGGTGTGTTGGGGGGCAGGGAAGGGAGCCAGTGTGGAGAGGAAACTTGGGTGTGTACTGGCACAAGCAGAGTGGGCAAAAAGAGGGAAGTCTTGTCTTTCAGTCAGACCTGGAGAGCAGGAGAGGAAAAAAGAAGCTCTTATTGGTGGTTGTCAAGGAGATGGGCCTTGGGGTTTGCTGAACTTTCTTGCCTTCAAGCGTCCTGCCTGGGGCTGAGAAGGGCCATTTATTTCCAACTTCACCCGCTGGGCAGGGGGTCTTGGGTCCAGGTCTCAAAGGAGTCAGGTGTAGACCCCAGGCCCCGAAGCAGCTCTTGGGTGGAATGGCCTGACTGCTTGGCCTTCCCACCCCCAGCCCACCATCCCGCGGGACCTCGCATTCTGGAGGCGGGGGGCTCATCAAACTTTATGTGCAAGAGGTCAGCCTGGAGACAAGCTGCGGCAGCCAAGACTGACCGCTAGGCAGACACAGAATCTTCGCCACTCCCCCTTGCAGACACGGATCCCGCGGTTGTCCTAGGACAAGCGCATTTATAGGCCATTGTCCTTTGAGGAGTGGTAAAAAGTTGATTTGTTTTGAACGTAAATGTGAAAACGATCTTCAAAAGGTTTTCCTGCCTGTCTTCTTCAGGACTGCCTTGCCAGTGCTGGGTCGTGTCGGACTCTTTGTGACCCCATGGACTGTTAGCTTACTAGGTTTCTCTGTCCATGGGATTCTCCAGGCAAGAATACTAGGGTGAGTTGCCATTTCCTCCTCCAGGGGAATCTTCCTGACCCAGGGATCTAACCCTGGTCTGCCGCATTGTAGGCAGACTCTTTTACCCTCGGAGCTACCAGGGAAGTTGCACACAGTAGGTGCTCAATAAACACTTACGGAATGGATGAAAGGGCAATTCGGCTTCAACCGGTCTGCGGTCTGCGTTTCTTTCGATACAAATGGATGCCTCCGGGGCCTTTCTCGACCTCCAGGGCCAGTGGGCAGCCCCCGCCCCCTCGCCCTCCCTAGAGTGTGTGTGTGTGTGTGTGTGTGTGTGTGTGTGTNATCTGACATGAAATTTTTAAAACTGAAGCATCTCATGAAATGATGAGCTTGGGACAGACTTTGGGCTCTACTGGAGTGTAGTATTTACTTTCCATGCATTTTTCCCCACTTTATTATGCTTGCTTTCTAAATGGTTGCTTTGGGCAACCACAGAAACTCTGTGTGTGTGTGTGTGAGAGAGAGAGAGAGGGAGTGAGGGGAGAGGGAGAAAGAGTGAGGGGAGAAGGAGAGAGAGGTGTGTTAACAAGTTGGATATTTCACAAACTGGTTAATTAGTCTATAAGTCTGCAAATTATAGAAAGCTCACTAAAGGCATTTTTTTTTTTTTAAGGATTTTGGTGTTCTAGCATCTGCATCTCCTCATTCTCCAAATCCCAGTTGTGCCAAATAGATGAAAAGTTAATTCCATTATGGAGTGTAGAACTGCAAAAGGAAGTTCAAAAAAGGCCCTTTTGTTTTTCCATAGCAACATTTCCCAGGAGTGTCTGTCTTTGGGACCTACTCTGTCGCTAATGGTCTAGTGTTTTTGACAGATTTGTGGTTGTTTCTGCTTCTGGGATGAACAGACTACGGAGGAAGTTCCTGTAATGACTGTGGGGAAAGGCACAATTAGCAGATAAAAAGCCAGGTGATAGAAAATAAAAAGAGATTGGTTGTTAAGTGTGTTTTAGGGTTGGACACAACTGAGTGACTGAATTGAACTGAGAGTTGGGGGACTGAAGGCAAGAAGATCAGGAAACACAAATCATATTTATTGGGATTGGAACAATGTTTGGCTGTCTCTTGTCTTTGAGATTTCAGTGGTCTGCCCCTGGGGGTGTCTGACCTGGGAAGGTCACTTTGTTTCTCTTATGTTGATTGGACTTGGTTGTTACATTTATTGAGATTTTTCGTTAGTGAATTTTTTACCTGAAGGCAATTTTTAAGAGTATTATTATTTTAACATACTATTATTTTTAGCAGTATTGTGTACATTTTTCTCAGCTATTTGAGGTTGAATCGAAAATAACAATTTTTAAAAGTGGTGAGTTCAGTACAGCTGTATATAAGACCAGTTTTTAAAAATTTCATGTTGAATAACTAAATATGCATTTGAAGATGGTAAAGTCAATGGCACTGTGTAGAGCTAATGTCTGAGACAAAGGGAAATGGTACCTTTGATTGTTGTGGGCACCAGACAGCCCAGGTGGCTCTGCTGAGTTTTGTGATGAACTTATATTAGTTTGTTATTCTGAATGCCCAACTCTCAACCAGTCCTAAAACATGGTGCCCAGGCCCCATAGTACAGTGGTTGGAACTTTTCTTTTTTTCCGCCTCTGCTTACCTAATATGAGATCTTGCAGACTTCTGCCACAGGTCACACCAGGGCCACTTGACAGGGCTGTTGAGATGACTGGAGACCTGAGCAGAATAAAGAATATCCTCTTTTCCTCCTGTCGTTTATGAAACACACACACACACACACATATGTCTGTGGGAGTGAGCTTCTGCTGAAGGGGGAAATGGGAGACTTCTGACAGTTTCACAATTTATTCACTCTTAATTTCTTTCCCCCATTTTCCTTGTAGGATCTTCTTCATTATGNTGTCGTTTATGAAACACACACACACACACACATATGTCTGTGGGAGTGAGCTTCTGCTGAAGGGGGAAATGGGAGACTTCTGACAGTTTCACAATTTATTCACTCTTAATTTCTTTCCCCCATTTTCCTTGTAGGATCTTCTTCATTATGCAGCATGGACAATGTCTAAATTATTTCCTGTTTCTATTTTTGACTTTGTCAAACATTTAATGGGGGGGCCATTAAATGGGGGGACCATGCTGATGGTCCAGCCTTGGGTTTTGTGAGTGGGAAGGAGATTTTTCAATGAAGGAGACATGGTGCCTGCCCTTAAAAACCTCACTATTGAGTGGGTGGAACTTGTATGGGTAGCTGGAGAGGCCTTCATGGAGAAAGTGAGTTGTGAGTGTGGAATGAAGTGAGGAGAATGATTCAAATATCAGGAGAGTGGAAGTATTGTGACCAATTTTTTTTTCAAATATGATTCCCCTTTTCTAAATTGTAGATAGTCTACTTATGGCTTCATTGGCCATTTATCTTCTTGTGTAATCCCTTTTGTTCTAATCCATAGGGTTAAGCAATGAAATATTTCTTTTCACTGTTGATCAATTCCTCTGTGGGTTGCAGTTGCATCCAGGACTAAATTTGCATTGAAAGATGGCTAAGTTTCAGTGGAGTTGTGTGAAATTAATGTTAGCTTAGGACTAAATGCAGAGTAAAGTGTTTCAGAGGGGCTCCAAACAACCACATTTTTACTTCCATCTTTCTTTTTTGTGCATTGGTATGTTCCTTCTGCAGCTAAGTTGAAGGAGAGCATATTACTGAGATGTTTGTGCATCCTTGATGCCAATTATTTCCTTGTATGTAGGTTATGTAACTATAATAGAATTCTAGGGAAAAAACCTCAGTGGTTCAGTATGCTTCTTTACAAAAGAGATAAAAGCAGTATATATTTTAATAGAGTCAGATGTAGGACTACTGGTGCTATAGGAAAACCTGTGAGGGTTAATAGCTTGGGCTCTGTTTCTGTTCTGGCTAAAACCAAATATTGGTGAAAATTCAACCTTTGTTGTTCTTGATGGGAAATTGAGAGAAAATTCATTTTGACCAGCCTTTCCTTGCTGTGATGGGTGGTTAAACCATGGTAAGTTTCTGGTGGTGAAGACACTTTGGTGAAATTTAAAACATAATTTTTGGGGTGCTAGATCCTTGAGTTTATCCACTCCAGTACTCTTGCCTGGAAAATCCCATGGATGGAGGAGCCTGCAAGGCTACAGTCCATGGGGTCGCAAAGAGTCAGACATGACTGAGCGATTTCACTTGCCCCAAACTTCAACTCTATTCATATCCAAAAGCCCCCAATGTGTAGTCAGCCCTGGAAAGTCTCTTTGCACTCTCCTGATACATTTAATCATTCCATTTTCTGTGCTAGTTCCTTATACAGAATGATTTGTGGTTAAATCTCTCTTTCAGGGACTCTCCTAGTATGTCTACATTCCTCAGTCTGCAGGCCAGGACTGTCATGTAGGGAGGGCTTAGAAAATATTTGCTGCATTCAATTCATTTGTTGAGAGCCTCTATTGTGGTGTTGAAAGTTCACCAGCTCCAGCAGTATCCTGGAGATCTGTTATTACATCCCATCTATGTCTTCAGAAACCTTTCAGCAGATTTCTGAGATGAGGTGGTTTGTATTAAAATTCAGTTTCATACAAGTAGAGAGAAATATACAGATGGTCTTTATCTCTTATTCCACTGAGATAACCTTTTTGGAGTGGGGAGAAGAGGGAGGTAGTGAAGTCTTGGTGCTTAGGAATAATCAGAAGTGCTTTTGATAAAACCTGTTTGATTCATTTGGTAAGGTGGCTTTTTGGTGACCTTTCATAATCCACTACTAATGGCATTTTCCCCAGTGGCATAAATTTTACTTTCTGTTGATGATAACTTGGGTGACACCATTAATATTCTCTTCTTGCTCTGCTAAAAACAACAGCAAGTCAAACGAGATGAATGACAGGGGTTAGATGGGAAGTAATGCTGTTTGCAGTGCAAGCAGTGTTGAAAGGATCCCTGCTAACCAAATGCTTCGACAAAACATGCTTACAGTGGTGCTTGGGAGGATATTCAAAATCAGTCTGTGGCATCATGTTGATTCAGGATGTCTTTGTTAATGCAAGAGTTTACTTCAAATTTAGGCATAGTGCTGAATATTCAGTGATTGCTATCAAAGGACTTAGTAGGGTGTGTGTGTGTGANGGTGCGGCCAGGGGGGCGCCGAGAAAGGGGGGAGCGCGGGGGACGGGGGAGGGGGCCAGCCAGACCCAGGGAAGGAGGGAAGGATGAGATGGCTGGAAAGCGGTGGACAGATGGACAGACAGGAGGGGGAGGACTGAAGAACAGGCACGGAGCAAAGGAAATGCTGGGAGCCAGAGGGTGAGGGGATGGGACACCCTGAGGGGATCCACCAGAGACAGGCAGGAGACCCTGGCCGGTGGGGGTGGGTAGGTGGCCAGGCAGCAGAGAGGGTTCCCTACGGATTTCAAGGGACCTGGGCACACCTCCCTTTCTTCTCCTGCTCTCTCGGGTGTCTTCCACAAGGCTGAAGACACATTCTCCCCTCTCACGTCTGACCCTGTCCCTCAGACGAGCTTCCCTTCTTCTGGTCCTCGGAGAGGAGAGACCCTGCCGCGCTCTCCCCAGCTGCCCCGAGGTCCCCTGGCTGTGCCCGCTGCTGCTGGGCTCCCTGAGGTCTGTGTCTGGCGGCAGGAAGTCTATTCCTGGGAGTTAACCCCTGAGTGAGGATGCCAGGCCACGGAAACTATTCCACAATTGGAGCTGAGCTGTTTTTCTCCCCCGGTGGCCCCAAGGGAAACTGGGGCCCGCTGCCACACCCCCACGTGTCTGTGGGTATCTCTCCTGGTCTCTGAGTTCCTTCAGCCCCATTGGATTGCTCCTGTATGTGCCTGTCTTCCTCTCTCTGTCTGTCCCGTGAATCTGTCTGCACCCCCTATCCAAGCAAGCGTTGTGCTGCTCTGAGACAACTCATGTCAGAGCGAGCACCTGTGATGGGAGCAGAGGGCTGGGCTGGGCTGTCCAGGCCAGGACTGGGGCCAGGGAAATTGCAGGAACCCCTGGCCTGTGTGTCCTCTCCCTCTTTCCTCCAACTTGCCTGCCCTCGCCCCAGCCCCCACGTAAAGACATGTTTAAAAAGTGTGTTGGGAGACTTCCCTGGCAATCCAATGGTTAAGGCTCTGCACTTCCAATGCTGGGGATTGAGTTCAATCCCTGATCCCTCTTGAGGGAACTATCCCACGTGCTACAGGGCACGACACCCCCAAATAAAGGTTTTTTTTAAAAAAACTACAATAAAAAAATGTGTTGGGAGGTGCCCCTACTGCCCCTTGGCTAACATCCATCCATTTTCATCCCACGAGGACACCTGCCTAGGTGTGAGATTGGGGCCACGGGGATCCCAGAGCCCCAGGCAGTTTGACCCCTGAGAAGCGGGAAGAGCTGTAAGTGTGGTCCATTGCCCCGTCTGGCCGATTCTTAGAAGTGGTCCTGGTCCTCTCCCTGGAACGTGCAGATCTCTGGTCTCTGGCTTCCTGCCCTTGAGGCTATGTCACCCCTCTCGGGGGTCCCACTGCGGTCCCTTCTCCAGAAAGGGAAGGTCCACTGGCCTGATGTTCCTCTTGGCCCCTGGCCATCGGATGACTGGCTTTGGTCTACGCTGACTGCCTCCTGGCCCCTGACCCACCATCCTTAGGGCAGCTGTAGAGGGTGGGCTGCTGACCTGAGCAGATACAACCACTCTGAGGAAGGATGCCACCTGCCGTGTGTGTGTGTGTGTGTGTGTGTGTGTGTGTGTGTGTGTGTAGGTGATTCTGTCGTATTTCTTTTTGATGCCTCCCTTTAGGGGCAGGCTGGAGCCTTGGGGATGAACAGCCCTGGAGGGGAGTGGTTCTCTTAGAGAGATCTCCCCATGCAGATTTGGAACCCAGATGCCAGCCAGAGCAGTAATTCAGAGTGGACATTCTTGAGGGCCAGACGGGCTAGGGTGAAGCAGAGGCATGAAGAGAGGAGGGCATTCCAGGAGTGCCCCAGGCTTGCCCCTGGGTGATGGTCCTCGCCATAGCTACTGAGAGTTCCTTGTGCTCCCCTCTGGCTCCTTCTGTCTGTCTGTCACCCATCTGTACTCTATTCATAGCTGGCTGGAGGAACATGTCATGTGGGAAAGTCCTGGACCTGCTAATCCTGAGTCAGAGTCCAGTCTCTGCTCCTAATGAGCTCCTGACCGTCAGCAGGCTTCTCTGGGCCTGTTTCCTCATTTGTAACCTGAGGAATGAACCTAGATTATAGCTAAGGTTCTTCTGGCTGCATTATCCTGTGCTCTGAGGGCCTTCCTGCTTCTGAGCTGTGTGTGTGTGAGAGAGAGGGAGAGAGAGAAGTGTATATACAGATGCATAGAATCTATTTCACATTATTTGCCCAACAGCGATTCCAGACTGATAGAGTATATGGAGGGAAGGCGGTGGGGAGTGCCAGGAACCCTCATAACCTAAACTTAACCTGAGTTTGGAAGTCAGAGTATGAGAACCAGGTTCAAACCTAGATTTCCGAGGTGGAGAAGAAAGGACAGGGAGACTGGATGCATCCGTGAGCCAGGTTAGCCCAGCTGACAGAATGGGTCCACCACTGGGACGCTCTAGTCTGGTGGCATGGAGGTCAGGGAAAGAGTCCTTCAGGGATGTCCCTGGTGGCCCAGTGGCCAAGACTCTGGGCTCCCAACGCAGAGGGCCCGGGTTTGATCCCCATCACGTAATTAGAGCCCACTTGCCTCAACTAAAGATCCCACATGCTAAATGAAGATCAAAGATCCCATGTGCCACCGCTAAGATCCGGCGCCACCAAATAAATAAATTTTTTTAAAATAAAAGAATCTTTTATTTCCACATCCTAGGGGCTGGGTGGGGCCCGTGTTTCAGATCTGCCACATGGACCTGCTGGCTTAGCCCCCACTCACTGCACCAGGCTAGCCTCTGTTTCCCCATCTGCAACCCAAAGGGGATGGATTTAAATTCCTCTGAGGACCCTTCTGGCTCTAAATTCTAGAATAAGGAGAGATGCTTGTGGGGAGAGCAAGATATGCAGAGAGACACTTTTCCTCTCTATGTTCCTAAGGTGAAAAGTGAAAGTTACTCAATTATATCCAACTCTATGACCCCATGGACTATACAGTCCATGGACTTCTCCAGGCCAGAATACTGGAGTGGGGAGACTTTCCCTTCTGCAGGGGATCTTCCCAACCCAGGGATCGAACCCAGGTCTCCTGCATTGCAGGCGACTTCTTTAACAGCTGAGCCACCAGGGAAGTCCTATGTTCCTAAGCCTCCACTTTCTCAGCTTTCTAATGGGAACGATAACTCTACCTAATGGAATCGTTGTGAAAATAAACAAGACTGGCACTGGCACAGAGCGGCGCCCCAAAGATGCTACCAGTCACCACCTGTCACACCAGGTGGTCATGTGACAGCTCTTCCTGTTAATTACCCCAGGGACCATGGTGGGGCAGGAGGCGAAAGGAACTCCCTGCCCCGCACTGGCTGCCCACGTCCCGGCCACACCTCACTCGTTGTTCCCCTATCCCAGCAGGGGCCGTCGACGTGGACGAGTGCTCAGAAGGCACGGACGACTGCCACATTGATGCCATCTGCCAGAACACGCCCAAGTCCTACAAATGCCTCTGCAAGCCAGGCTACAAGGGGGAAGGCCGGCAGTGCGAAGGTGAGCCCGGCCCAGCCCTCAGGCCAGACCCTCAGCCCCCACGGCCCTTGCTGGTGGCCTCGGTCAGCCCTGGCAGGGAGGCTGCGGGCTGCCCCGGAACCTGGGCTGCTTCCTTTGGGGGCCGAGGAGTATTTAACTCTCCCTCAGTTTGAAACGTTGGGGTTTCGATTTAATAAGAAGTTGTGGTAGAGCACTGGATGGCATACTTGTCCATCTGTCCCTGACCGGATGTATGTGGAGTCGAGCCCTGGGCTGACCCCCAAGCTGGATATATGTGGGGCCGAGGCTGCTCAGTCACCGAGCCGTGTCGGACTCGTCGAGACCCCGTGGACTGCAGCACGCCAGGCCTCCTGGTCCCTCGCCATCTCCCAGAGTTGGCCCAGTTCAGGTCCACTGAGTCGTTGATACCGTCCAACCATCTCATCCCCTGTTGCCCCATTCCCTCTGGAGGAGGGAATGGCAAACCACTCCAGTATGCTAGCTGTGAGAACCTCATGAACTGCATAGAAAGACCCCAAGCTCCCTAGTTTCAAATCCAAAGCTACCTGTATGTCCTGTGGGAGTAGCCACAGCACCTGTGGGGCTGGCTCAGGTCTCCTGTGTCAATGATATGAGCTTGGGCAGAGACTGGTGCTGTCTGTCCATCCAGCCTTCCTTCCCTGCACCTGGGATGCTGGTTTGAGCGTATGGGCCTAGAAACCGCCTCTCTGGCAGCCTGAAAGTCGGAGGCAAGAGCACTCTTTGCTGTCTTTGGAGGGGACTTCCCAAGCCAGACAGAGCCTTTGGGAGCATTTGTCCAGGAGGGTCTGTGTGGTCATTCTGCCTCCGTGGGTCTGGCATAGGACCTAGTATCAGGGGGCCAGAGACAGCTCTCTTCCAAGACTAATGTGCAACCCTGGTTGAGAATCAGGATCTAAGGCTTCCCTGTCTGTCCCTACTTCACAGATGAGGAAAACTGAGGCTCTGATTGAAGAAGTCACTTCTGCGAAGTACCGCCCTCCCCCCAGCCCTGTTTCACAAAGGCATGGCTGGGACTCATACCCAGGTCCCTCAATTCCTGCCCAAAGCTCTCTGTCATCTCATTGTCGTCCCCCTGAGCCCTGCCAGCTTCCATTTCCAAAGAGTGAGACTTGTGTTAGGTAAGCAAGGTGGGTGCCTGCCCCTAGGTTTTTATAGGAGCTAGGTTTTGTAGGAAATATGGCTGTGCCTCCTCGGGACGCTGGTATTGTTTATCCATCTCATTTGTTGGGCATCTACTTAAGGCTGAGTGCCAGATAGATGACCCTGTCCTGGATCGTGCCTGGTTTGGCCACAGCCCTGGCCTTGCTTGAGGCCCAGAAGCCAGAGCGGGGAGCTGGCGCCTAGCCACAGACCTCTGGAAGGAGGCCAGGCTGGAGGCAGATAGCTCAGGCCAGCTGCTGTTAGGCCTGGACACAAGCTTGGTGACTCTGGCTGGCGCATGTGAGACGCTGTTTTCTTCTTATCTTGTGCTCTGCCCTCTGGCTGGGGGTTCCCAAGGTGACCCCCATCTCCACCAGCTGAAGCTGCTGACCCAGCCTGTTCCTCCTCCAGCCCCCCGCCCCGCGCTGTCCCTTGCCCAGGACGCCCACGTTTTGTGTCCTACCTGTTGCCCTGAAGTCCTGCAGAGTCCAGCTTAACTTCCCACTGTGCTCGAGTAGAACCCCCCACGGTCACTGGCTCTGGGGGCCCAATGGCCCCAGTATGAGGATGAAAGAGCACAAAGCCATGAGTGTGCTTCAGTCTCTCCAGCCTGGCTCTGGCCTCTGGCCTCTGGCCTCATCTGAAGCTCAGACGCCCCTGTGCCCTGGCCACACATGCATACACCAGACCAGTCCTGTTTCAGAAACCCAGCTCAGATGTTTCCCCTTCACGGAGCGCCTTTCCCTCCTTTTATGCCCTGGCTCACTCCTGATCTGTCTTAAGGCCTCCTGAAGACTGTCCCCAACCCTTCTGGCCCCAGGGCCCAATTTCATGGAAGACTGCTTTCCCATGGACTGGGGAGGGATGGTTTAGGGACGATTCAAACACATTGCACTTACCATGCACTTTGCTTCTATCATTATTACATCACCTGGGATCATCAGGCATTTGACCCTGGAGGTTGGAGACCCCTGGTGAAGGGTGCCAGAGCCCTGGCACCCTCAGCGTCTGGCTGTCAGTGGGCACTCAGCATACAGTAGGTGCTCGGGACACAGTGGGCAGGACTGTTGCACATGTTGTCATCATTGTCATCTGCTCCCATCGTCATCCTCAAAGCTCTGTCATGTACCGTCTGCTGGTTTCCATGGTGTAAACAGGGGCTTCCCAGGCGGCGCTAGCGGTAAAGAACCCACCTGCCAAAGCAGGAGACACAAGAGACACAGATTCGATCCCTGAGTCAGGAAGAGCCCTTGGAGGAGGAAATGGTAACCCGCTCCAGTAATCTTGCCTGGGTTAAGATTAATCCCATGGACAGAGGAGCCTCAAGGGCTACAGTCCATGGGGTCCCAAAGAGTCGGACATGCCCAAAATGACTTCGCGTGCCCTAAACCTCAGGCGTGGCAGACAGTTTGCTGCCACTTTCTCCTGTAGCAGACGTCAATCAAACCTGCTTTCCCTCCCTGGGCCCCTTTATCTGCAGGTCCTGAGCTGGTGTGGGGTTTGCAGAGGCTGGCGCTGGAGTTTGGGAAGAAATGAGTTCCCTTGTCCTAGAGATCTGAAAGATTTTGCTGTTTACTGTGGTAAACAGAGAGGACAGGGTCTTAGCAGGCCCAGAGAAGGCGCCTTCCACAGCCTCCCTCACTCTTCACAGGAAGAGGTCAGCCTGTGACCGCTCTCTGCCTCCCCAAGTGGGGCCGACTGAACCCCATAATTGTGTTGCCTTGAAACTCCTGCGGGGAAGGCAATGGCACCCCACCCCAGTACTCTTGCCTGGAAAATCCAATGGACGGAGTAGCCTGGTGGGCTGCAGTCCATGGGGTCGCTAACAGTCGGACAGACTGAGCGACTTCACTTTCACTTTTCTCTTTCATGCATTGGAGAAGGAAATGGCAACCCACTCCAGTATTCTTGCCTGGAAAATCCCAGGGATGGGGGAGCCTGGTGGGCTGCCGTCTATGGGGTCACACAGAGTCGGACACAACTGAAGTGACTTAGCAGCAGCAGCAGAAACTCCTGCTGCCAGAGGAAAACCCTTTAGCAAACCCGGTGCCTGAAGCAACCAGACCCGGGGACAGCTTCTCACTGCGCGTTCAAGGCCATCTAGCCATGTGGTCACGTGCACGTGTGATGATGGTGGTGTGTGTGTCCATGTAGCAGCCTGGAGTCACGTGTGGTCAGCTTACCGCCGGCAGGGGGCTTGCTGTAGGCAGACTGAGGGGTCTCAGACAGCTGGGAAAGACCCTGAGCAAGGCTGAGGATAAACCAGTGTTTTCTCGATGGTTCTCTTCTTGACAGTGTCTGAAGTCACTCGAGGTGAGTTCACGGACATGCAGAGTTGGAATGAGCTTTAAAAGGCAGCCCCCGAGTTTTATAGATGAGTGCTCCTCCTTGTTGCCTATGCCAGCCCCACACAACCTCTGTTTAGCCCACTTCACGCTGGCTGAATGGTTCCCAGGTCTCCTCCTGGAATGTGGGCACCTCAAGGTCAGTTACCTTTCAGCTCTGACGCCTAGAACCCAGCACCAGGCCTGGCACAGGGATTGGGAGACATCTGTTGGGTGAATTGGTGGATGGATGAGTTGCAGTGGTCACCTCCTCCAGGAAGGCTTCCCGGCTGCCCTAAACAGGTCAGCTGTCACCAATGAGCATCACTCCTTTGGAGTTCCTGTCGCACTGGGTTGCCATGACCTGTGTGACTTCGCTTAGTCATGGGCCTAGAGCTGGCACTGGTGAATGAGGTGAATGACTATTGTCCATGTCCGAGGGGTATCAAGAAAGGTTTCCTAGAGCCTCCCACACTTTGAAGGTTTTAATGGATGAAGACGCCAAGTCTGGAAGGGGCGAGGTCTAGTCCACAGATGTCTGATGGGACCAGTGTCGGAATTAGGTTGAGGAAATTGGGCCCAGGAAGGTTAGTCTCTCACCAGGTCACCCAGCTGAGGGACAGAAGGGCCTCGACTGTGATCCCGGTCAGCCATGAGGCCCCAGCAGTGGCCCAGGCCCCCAACAGCCTTAGCTATGGAGTGTTAGAGGGGCTGCAGACACCTCTTAACACCTCCCCTTGCCTCTGTCAGCTCTTCTGAGCCAGGCCTCATGAGCCTGGACCACTGGAGATACTCCTCAGCTAACCAACCACTTTGAATCCGGTCATTCTCTGCATCTGTTTCTCCCTGACCTCCCCCAGCGTCACTGTCCTTTTATAGTTCCTCCAATTTACCAACTCCTCCCTACCCCAGGGCCTTTGCACATCCTGTTTCCCCATCCTTCTTCATTTAGCTGAGCTGCTGCATTCCCCGGCCCCCCGACCAGGCACCCTGTGCATGGACCTTCACGGAGCTGCCAGGGCCAGCCCTGCGCTGACCTCCTGGTCTGAATTAGTCGGGCCTGTTTGTACTCTTTCTGTCGAGGGGGCAGGCTGGGGGTGAGGAGGGGGCATTTCAGTCCCTTTAAATGCTTCAACTCATTTAACCTTAATCACTTTGTTTTCATAGACATGTGCTAAGGAAAAGGACCAAATTATAGCTTGAATTGGGTCTTGCTAATCTTAATGAAAAGCTCTCGTTTATAATCAGGACCAGGTCCCAAACGTGGAGCAAACCACCCTCAAATGGCTTGTTTAAATAACTGAGACCCTCCTGATAATCACTGTTTAGTCTGCAACAGCAGTGCACATCGCCCCTTCTGTGTGTACTTAATTTTTTAAACCATTTATTCAAGTGCTTTCTTCCACTTGCAAGTTCCAACTCGGACCTTTTCCAAAACGTCATAATTAAAACTCTTGGGGGAAATAGCTTTTTGTTTTGGCCACAGTATATCAAATATATTACTATTTTCCGTTTTCTGTGAAAAGGAAAAAAATGACAGCCTTATGGGCATCGGAGATCACAAAATTAGCATGTAAGTAATGCATGTAAATAGTCACTTCCTGGATTTTATATCCCCGGGGCCTACTTGTCAGTCACCGAAGTTAGGTAGATTACAGGCCATGCTATTAAGTGTTTTAACAAAACTCTTAATAACACACCCAGTGATCCATTTAGTTTAACATCAGTTTTTTTTTTTTTTCAACCTTGAGACCAATTGGCCTTCTGAGGAAATAATGTCTATGACCTTATTAAATCATTTTCATCATTATTACACTCTTTACTGAAACTCCAGATAAAATTCTGCTTTTTGGGAGGCCAGCAAAGGCAGTTCAGAGGTGGGCTGGGAGGGGGGGAGGAGGGGAAATTCTTCTTCGAGTCTTAAAACGTGCAATTATGCATGCTAACGTGTGCCCTGCTGAAGATGAAAGCGCTGGAGTCCGGCAGACCAGCGGGCAGGAAGAAATCGGATGTGACTTAAAATTCCAAGCTGCTGTCAGCTAGCAATTAGGCAGCGTGGCTTGCAACTGGTCCCAGATCTGCTGCGGAGCTGAGGCTTCTTGGAGCCTTGGTCCATTTGGGGGGGTGGGGGAGTTAAGAGCTTGTATCATTGGCATCGAAGCGTGAAGAGGCGTTTTCCTCCTTAAGCCTCGGTTTGCCCGGGTGTAGAATGTGTCCACTGGACCAGATGCAGTTCAGGATGGAGACTGTTCACTGAGCACCTACTCTGTGCCAAGCTTGGGGCTGGGGCTACGACCTGTTTTGCCGATCTCCCCATTCAGGGGAGAGACAGATGGGGAAAGACATGATCGTTAACAGGGCAGGGAAAGTACAACCGTGGAAGTACAGACCAGACTCAGCGGGGCGAGAAGGACAGGGGCCAGCACCGCTTGGGGAGGGGTAAGTCTGAAAGGACTCCCTGGAGAGGCGGTCATCTGGGCTAAGTTAGGAAGGCAAGAGGGGGTCTCTGACACTCCTTCCGGCTCTAATGGTCCCTGAACGCGTCTGTCGCAAGGATGCTGAGGTCTGATTCTATCCCTGCCGACTCGGTGAGTGCAGCAGGTGACAGCCTTCCTCCCATCGTGTGGTATGGGGGGCACCTGTCTCACCCAGTGGGCGCTGAGTGGGAGCTGGGGGAGGGACAGCCGCCTGGCTGTAGGCGAGAATGCCTGCAATCGAGCTTTCTTTTTTCTCTAAATCCCCATTTCTCCCAGGGTTAGAGGGCCTCTGCCCCCACCCCCATCCCATCTCTGAGCAACCCCNCTGTTCACTGAGCACCTACTCTGTGCCAAGCTTGGGGCTGGGGCTACGACCTGTTTTGCCGATCTCCCCATTCAGGGGAGAGACAGATGGGGAAAGACATGATCGTTAACAGGGCAGGGAAAGTACAACCGTGGAAGTACAGACCAGACTCAGCGGGGCGAGAAGGACAGGGGCCAGCACCGCTTGGGGAGGGGTAAGTCTGAAAGGACTCCCTGGAGAGGCGGTCATCTGGGCTAAGTTAGGAAGGCAAGAGGGGGTCTCTGACACTCCTTCCGGCTCTAATGGTCCCTGAACGCGTCTGTCGCAAGGATGCTGAGGTCTGATTCTATCCCTGCCGACTCGGTGAGTGCAGCAGGTGACAGCCTTCCTCCCATCGTGTGGTATGGGGGGCACCTGTCTCACCCAGTGGGCGCTGAGTGGGAGCTGGGGGAGGGACAGCCGCCTGGCTGTAGGCGAGAATGCCTGCAATCGAGCTTTCTTTTTTCTCTAAATCCCCATTTCTCCCAGGGTTAGAGGGCCTCTGCCCCCACCCCCATCAGATCTCTGAGCACCCCCCCCCAACCCCAGGGCAGTAGGCCTCCTTCCGTCCCTTCCTCTAGGCCCTCTAGCCTCCTCTTGGCCGCTTCTTATTACAGTGGCTGTATTTGTTTTTCCATCCGAGGAATGCTAACCAGCAAAAACCATTATTTCTAAGAAAATAAACCACGGGCCTTGTTGGCCTTTGAATGCTACTGAAGTGGATGGTGGCCTTCCCCAAAGGCCTTGAGACAAAGCGGGCTGGAGGGCTCGTGTGTGCAGGCAAGGTCAGGGGGTCTTGGAGGGGTGCTGGAGGGGGTCTTCCAGATGGGCCAGGGCAGCAGGCCCTGGGAGGAGAGGGGGAACCCCAGCTGGCCGGCGTGGACTGGCTGCCCTGTTAATACCGCGGCTGCTGTGGCTCAGCCTCTGCTTCCTCCGGGGGCGCCCAGAGGCACTACCCTCTCCCAGAGACCCCTCTCCCCGCCCCTCACCTCTGTCTGGACCTCCTGCCCTTTGAGTCGAGGGGAGTAGGGCTGGATGTAGGTCCGTGGAGACCTGGGTGCCCGCCTGTGTGACCTTGGGCAGGTCTGTGGACCTCTGGGGCCTTAGAGTGCGAGCTTAGTCGCTTCAGTCGTGTCCGACTCTCTGCGACCCTGTGCACCATGGCCTGCCAGGCTCCCCCGTCCCTGGGATTCTCAGGCAAGAACACTGGAGTGGGTTGCCATTTCCTTCTCCAATGCATGAAAGTGAAAAGTGAAAGGGAAGTCGCTCAGTCGTGTTGGACTCTTAGCGACCCCATGGACTGCAGCCCATCAGGCTCCTCTGTCCATGGGATTCTCCAGGCAAGAGTGCTGGAGTGGGGTGCCATTTCCTTCTCCAGGGGCCTTAGTGTGCTGACTGCAAACTCAGGCCTCTTTTGAGCCCCACAGAGGGCAGCTCTATCTTCAGGGTGCTCCTTGCTACGATGGCGCCCAGTTCGGGCTCAGTCTGTGAGGGTTCCCGATGGACTCTGGCAGGACTGTGGGCACTGACAGCCCCACGGGCAGGCCTGGCCAGACCAGAGTGCAGGGGGGGCAAGGCTGTCCTTGCATGAGACGTGCTCATCCGTGTCTGTGTCATCCTTCCTGTCTAGACTGGCAGCTCCTCGTGGCCAGGGTCTGGCTGAGGACAGGAAGGTGCTGGGATAAGAGGGCAGAAGTCAGAGAGATGGCTTGATCCCTAGTGAGGACCATGGACCCTGGCTCCCTATTCACTGAAGTGTGGGGGATTCTCCAGGTGGCTGTGTAAAGATTAGGATGGTGGAGTCTGGTGCCAGCCTGCCTGGCTTCCAGTCTTGACTTTGCCACTTACTAACTGCGTGATCTAGCGCACGTCCCTTCCGTTCTCTGAGCCTCGGTGTCTCTTTCTGTGATGGGGAGAGTGAAGCCCTTCCTGCTTGGCTATAGTGAGTGTTTAGCTGCGGGCCATCAGAAGACGGTAGGCAGTCACCCTTGCCGTTATTGGCATGACAATTAGGGAGCAGCTCCACTGGGGACCTGGAGAGAAAGGAGTAAAATCAAAGTGCACCAGGCCAGCTCCTGAGCCTCTGGAGCCCAGAGGGCAGCCTGTGGGCTTAGAGGGAGAAGCCTGAGCTGTGGGCCTCGGGTTCAGCCCCAACCTGCTGATACGGTCAGCTCTTCAGCCCCCTTCTCTGGGCTCAGGTATCCCTTTATCAAGCCCAGGGGTGCACCGGAGGAGCTCCAGGACCCCAGCCTGCCCGTTCCAAGTGGTGGCTCAGGCTTCTGGGCAACTGTATTTCTGACCATCCTTCTGTTGAGTTCACGGGTTGGGTCTGTGGAGCACCCCCTCAGAGCCTGAAATCTCAGGGTCTGGGGTGTTCCCCTGCCTTTTTGGTAACGGGAGTGGGAGAATGACTGTGCTTCTGATTGTGCAAGGGAGCAGCGGGAGCCTCAGCTCTGAGCTGGCAGCCCTCATTCCCATCTTGAACACTCTGAGAAGGCTGCTCCCCATCATCCAGGTTGCTTGGGTGTCTGCTAGGCCTGATGTCAGAACTTGGGAACAGTGAAGGGTCCAGAGGGTTTGGGAGGGAGAAAGGGAGTAATTAACTGGCCCCTGGGGTTCGGTAGGCAAGTCTCAGCCTGATACTTGGGAGCCCCAAAGCTCACCGTGAGCCCACACTGAGCAGAGGACACTTGAGGTCAGTTCACAGTGAGTGACTGCTCCCAGGCAGAGCCCCCGAGACTCCCCAGCACGATGTACGAGATCACTGACAGCATTAACTGAGAAAAACAGCGTTGATGAGATATGACCCATTTACTTACCATCACCCACTTAAAGAATACAGTTCAGTGCCTTTTAGTATATTTACAGACTTGTGCACCCATCACCCACATCAAATGTATTTTGATTACTTTTCATTACTCCAAAAAGAAACCGTGTACCCTTTAGGCATCGCTCCCCAGCTTCCACCACTAATCTGCTTTCTGTCTCAATACTTTTGGCTCTTCTGCAGACGTCATATAAATGGAAACCTACAGAATGTGGCCCTTTGTGACTGAGAAAGCATTCCAAAGTCTGATGGCCTGGCCCACTTCCTGGCCCCCCTTGTATTAGCTGTGTGACCTCGGGCAGGGCGGCAACACCTCTGAGCCTTGGTTTCCCTTGCTGTCAAATAAAGATGTTCATACCCATTTCTTAGGGTGCTCATAGCCAAGGGCCTGCATACAGCCTCATACGTCCATGAGGGCTTCAATCGAGATGGCTACTCATTCGTTCAATGGCAAGCAGACTTTGGGGAGACATGCTGCTACTGCTGAACCTGCAGCTCAACAGGACACGGTTCTTGTCCCATGAAAGTCGCAGCCTCGAAGGACACATACATAGCAAGTGACAGGAATGACAGTGTCCTTTCAGGGAGCCATGGGGCCCAGAAGGTGGGGAGAAGTGCACCCCCCCCAGCTGCCAGGCAATTTGCAAGAGTTCAGAGCGGGCAGTAATGTGGAGGCTCAGTCTGTGGAAGGCGTGGGTGTCTCTGAGCTCTGGGCAGAGGAAAACAGCATGAGCAAAAACGTGCAGGCCTGAAGCCGTGCAGGCCACTGGGAGAGGTCAGCCCACAGCTCAACCCCATGGTTACCTTGGATCATGGGTTGGCTGGGGGGAGGACCTTCCCACCCTCTGGCTGAGCCATGGTCATTGTGTGCCGTTAGGAATGAAAAAGTATATAGATTTGTGTTGGTTTTGCATGACCTTTGACCTTTCCCATAATTAACTGCTGGGCCCACTTCTGGCATTGTCTCGGCAGAAGGGAAACCTGATCGATGGATGCCAGGAGTCCGCCGAGAGCGGGTCTCATTACTCAGTCATTACAAACCCAGAGCTTAACCCTGTGCCACCGGAGACGGGGGGCTTAATCCTTCCTGCTGGGCGGCCCTGCGGAACCACCTTCCCGAGAATGTAATTAGCCAACAAACCGGATTAAGATTTATTCACCAATAAGGACTCAACTTCCTAAGCCATACATCTCTCCCAGAATGGTTGCCTGATCTAAGGAGTGCACAGTTTTTCCTAAAGCCCCAGACAAAGGAGAAGACGTGTTAGTGCCCAGCCAGGGAAGGGCTCTTTGTTAGAGCGTTTGCTCTCCGCTGTCTGCAAAGAATGTCGAGAAAAATGCCGATTTCGAGGGGAAACGGGGAGATGTGTTCAGTAGTGATTTCTGAGAGTGGCAAGTAGAGTGCTTTAAAAATCCTCATTTGGAGAACCTTTCCGGTCAGTCCTGATTTTTAGAACTAAAATGCCCTAAATGGTATTGAAATGAGAAGAATCTCTGACTCATTGTAGTAGATAGACTCTCTTCAAATCGAGGCACTACAGAATAAATGAATGTTTATGGGGCAGCAAGAATCAATTTTGAATTAAAAAAAAAAAAAACTCTTCCCACTCGAGTCCAAGCCAGTGTTGTTGGCACGTAACTACAGCTGTGGGATTGTGCGTGCGTGCTGCCATTTTAATATAGGAAAAGTGGAATTGCATGACCTTTTAAAATCCTATAATGAGCAGCTCCCTGTGCTGTTTTTCTCTGCTCTGTTGGATGTTGGAAGCTGTTTTCTGTTGGGACTTGAGTTCTCATTAAAAAAAAAAAAAAANTTGTATAGTTTTACCTTTTGTTAAGCGTGAGAAATTCATAGTTCTAAATTGAAATATAAGTCTTTGGACACAGGAGTTTTCATTTGCCAGAATATAGTTTTGGGATAAGAAATAGAAGTAAGAAGGGAAGCCAGTTCTGGAAAGATGAATAGGGCTGTGATTCAGGCAAAGAAAATTGGACCAAGCCTTAGAGCAGTGTAAATAGTATTTTAGGATGTTCTCATGGGGCAAGATGAGAATCTGATGGCTCTTCTCACACTGGGAGTTCAAGTCTCAGTGGAAAAGGACAAGCAGTATGTAGATTCTTTTAAGGAAAAGATCCAGACAAGGCCCAAACCTTGGAATGTCTAAAGTGTGTGGAGGAGGGGTGGACAACTGGAAGTCCCAGTAGGTAGCACCGGGGAAGCCTAAAAACAGAGGTAGGGATGGTCAGGGGACTGAAGATTCAGGTCAAGAAGCTAATCATGAGTTGTGGATGATATCTAGAAATACTAGGGCAGAGAAAATACTCTTGCTCCATAGTTTCAATCAAATGATGCTGATAGTTGAGACAAAAACCTTTTCTTCATCAGAAGAAAGACCTTGACGTGGGAGCATCTTGGTAATCAGCTAAGAGAAGTACAATCAAGGATTCATTTAGGATGCTGGCAACAAAGCCTTTGTGTTCTAGGAAGAGGAGCAGAATGTGATCAAGTTCTGTGTGAGACCAGCAGCCAGCTGGCCCAAGGTCAAGCTGGTCATCTGCTGTCTTTAGGGCTGGGTATAACCCATGACTGGAGAGAGGCTGGACACAGTCCGAGGTACACCTGAGTAAGAGGCTTCAGCTGTAGTATTTGGAATTACCCAAGGCAGTGTTTTTCAACTTTGGCTGGGCATTATAGTCACCTGGGGAACTTTACAAATCCTTGTGGTCCAGCATGCTCTGGACTCATTAAATCAGAATTTCTAGGAAGATGAGGTGAAATCCAGGTATCAGTATTTTCAAAAACCATCAGTGATGCTGAAGTGACCCTAAAGCAAGAACTTCTAATTTAAGGGCAAGCAGTCAGAGAGTAATTACACAACCTAGTTGTTTTTGAAAAAATTAGCTCTCAAGTAATTTTGGTTAAGGGCTTCCCTGGTGGCTCAGAGGTTAAAGCCTGCAATGCAGGAGACCTGGGTTCAATCCCTGAGTCAGGAAGATCCTCTGGAAAAGGAAATGGCAACCTACTCTAGTATTCTTGCCTGGAGAGTCCCACGGACAGAGGAGCCTGGTGGGCTACAGTCCATGGGGGTCACAAAGAGTCAGACACGACTGAGCGACTTCACTTTCAAACCAGGTTGCTGAGTTCAAGACCATTTTCCTCATCTTCCTCTACTCATTCAGGGGGAGATTTTCTTGGTCTAGTTATCAAAAGCATCTACAATGAGCTTTTCAAATTTCATGTGCATACAGATCAGCTGTGGGTTCTGATACAGTAGGTCTGGGGTAGAGCCTGAGAGATTGCATTTCTAACAAGCACTCAGGGGATGGTGATGCTGCTGGATCACACTTTGAAAAGAAGGATTCTGGGCTCATAACCATGGAGCTGGTTTTCCTTGTTCTTTTATTCATCATATTTGTGGAATGGTGCTTACTACCTGCAAGATACTTTGCTGGGTACCGAGAATGTGATGGTGAACAAGAGACAGCCCTTCCCCTCCAGGATCATAAAATCTAGGAGGAAAGGCAATACGTTCATTGCTTCATCAAACATTACTTAAATACAATTATGATTAGAGCCACAAAGGAAAAAGTACAAACTTCTATGAAACCATGTGATAGAGAGTCTTGCTCTAGTTAGTGGGACAAGATTGTGACTCACGAGGTAAAGTAAGCCCCAGGAGACCCATGCTGGGTACTGATGCTCACTCTGGTTGTGGGAAACCAGTGACTTTTTCCTGCAGTTTCCAAAAGTACTGGCTATATTTAGCATATTACCCCTCTTTTCCTGCTGTACATTTTCCCATGGAGGCCTCAGCCAATCTCTTGACTTTCCTTATCCACCCTATCTCCACTTCCCCCTCTCTTCTGAGCTCCAGGTTTCTAACTATTGGTGAACATCTTCAATTTGGAGACAGCTTAACCCTTAGAACCCACATATTCAGGGGGCAAACTCCTTATCTTCTTCACCACACCAGCTCCGACAGTGTCACCACTATATTTTTAACCATTCAAGCAAACACCCAGCATTTTGTTCTATCCAATGTGGACTAAGGTTTTAACCAATCGTAATTGTTGATTCAAGGAAGCAGCACATATTTTTCTCATAGTTGTTTGGTCTCTCAGTCGTGTCCGACTCTTTTGTGACCCCAGGGACTGTAGCTCACCAGGTTCCTCTGTCTGTGGGACTTTCTAGGCAAGACTACTGGAGTGGGTTGCCATTTCCTACTCCCCAGGGGATCTTCCCAACCCATGGACTGAACCTACGTCTCCTGCATTGCAGAATTGTTTACTGCTGAGCCACTTGTCCACATTTTTCACATAGGATCTGAAATAGGTACATGTTACGTTCGTTTGATTCATGTAATTACCGAAGTTGGGTATATTCAGCCAATACCCACTCAGTGAATACTGTTTAAATAAATGAGACCTGGGGAAGAGAAAAGTCAGAGGCTGTTCATTTAGTCTGGGTATTTTTGTTGTGCATTTTATATGCCTTAACTCGTTTGCTTCTCCCAGGACCTTTCTAGGCAGATATTGTTGCTTTTCATAGACAAGGAAATTGA
>SJYX01008694.1:517202-531586 GCA_006410675.1 Oreotragus oreotragus | reverse complement strand
ACACGAAATCCACTAGAAGAAGCCTCAGCCCGTGTGGAAAGGCCCTGGAATTAAAGGTTCTAAAATTTGGCTTTTTGTTCAGTGCGTGTTTGTAGAAAACTTCTGACTTTTGTAAGTACTGGAGTATTTAATCCTTTGTTTGTATTTGTCAGTGGATAAAGGGGAAAAAAAGAAAAAACAATAAGAAGAGTGCTAAAGAAAGAAGCGGCGGAGGAAGATCAGATCAGCGGGGAGACAGAAATAGGGCCATTGAAGGCAGTAGGACGGGCTGTGAGCTTAGAGGTGTGTGTGTTTCTGGAAGGTTCGGGTGCCACGTGCAGATGGACCGGGTGGCAGGGGGAGCCCACGTCCAAACTTGCCCTGTGGCAGCCAACCGAAGGAGGCTTTAGAGTCTGCCTCTTCCGCTTTGGCATTTGCCTCGAGCATCAGGCTACGGGGATGGGCGGGCAGTTGTGCATGCGGGGCTCCCGGAAGAGACCCAGCGCTGATGGGCAAGGCTGAGCAGCTGTCTCTTCTGGGCTTTCAACAACTCCTGTCAGTTGGCTACTGACTGTCTTCCTAATGCACACTCTTCTAATTCTTAATTAGAGCGACATAGCTAATTAATAAGTTTTTTCCAATTATAAATTAACTTAGGATCAGAACTCTGGCTTTGCATGTAATTTCCTATAATCGCTAAAGCTACTGCAAAAACATGCCTCCTGCCAGCCGTAACTTTTTATTTAACACAGACAGACAAGTTCTCACTGGGTTTACATTTTACAGCAAATTATCTCTGTTGGGATTTATGAAGAGAAATTTTTTAAAAATCAGAGGTTTTTTTTTTTTTGGTTCTATTACTCTTTCTCTTCTTCAACAAAATAGCCTCTTCCACGGATCGTCTCTTTCATCGATTTAAGGTGAATCGTCTCAATATCTTAGTGCGATGGTGGGTCGAGCAAGAGAAAGAAAAGGTGATAATTCGTTTTTGTTCATAACTGTTACCACCTTTTCATGGCTCCTGCAAAAATGATTTGGGAGGTGCCGGCATGCTGCTCATTTACAGAATCTTAGCTGGAGAGACACTTCGGTCTTTAGTAATGAAGGAGTGTAATTAAGGTGGGCCTGTGCACAAGGCCCCAGCCCTGGCAACGTGTCACATCCTGGCTGCCACAATTCCTTGGTGGTTTATCAAAGACTACTCCTTTAATATGGAGATTACACTTATGTACTTGTCTGAACTTGAAAGGCATTTGCCTAATTTACTTATTAATGAGATGTAAATCTATTTGTATGGCACGTCACAAGTTTCCTCGAAATCGCTGCTACTTAACTGGTGATAAACCCTATGATTTAAATGAAAAATAATACATTTAGCTTTCCACATTCCTTCGGTTAAAAATTGATACAGTCTATGTTAAATTTATTAATATTGCTCGCTGTCATTCAGTTTGCAGCTCTTGCTGAAATACGACTTGACAGCGGCCGCATTAAAGATGTATGCCATTGTATTCAACAAAGATTAATGAAGCCCGGTAAAAATAGCTGTAAAAGAGAAAGTGATCCGAATGTAAAATCAGTGAATTAAATGAGGCCGCGCATACCATTTGTTAATATGCATGAGGAGGGAGGCAGCGAATGAAAACGTCTCTATGCAAAGTTCATTTGGGAATGTTTCAGGATTGCCTGGATGGCCCTCAGCTGAAGAGCGGCCTCCTAGAGTCGAGCGGTCCACGGCCACTGGGTGTGCCCACATCTCCCGCCCCATCTGGATGCCCGCTCCCAGGTGCCACAGGCCGAGGTGGGGCAGACGGCCGGGGACTCGCCAGCCACCCATGCATCTCGAGGTCCTGATGATTTTCTCCAAGCTGCTCACCTGCATCGGCCTCTGCATGAAGGAGAAGGAAGGGAGTGTCACTTCTGGGGTTTCAGCTCCAAGTTCAGATACCAGCTAAGCCAAGGTTAGGCTGGGCTTGGAGCCTGATAGTGGACCAGAGAGTGAGCCTCGCTGTGCCTAGATCCACCCCCCCACCCCGCCCCCGAGTGCAGAGAGAGTTAGCACTCTCCTGTTCAAAGTGCTTGGACATCTTCCGATAACAGACCTCCAGGGGCCCGGATCATCCTCACAGCTCGATGTCAGGGCGTTTGTGCTGCTGACGCGTGTGGCTGTGTGTTCACGTGTAGAGCCTGTAGCCTGTGTTACTCTGGCACCTGGGTTTTGAATGGTTGGGTTGTGCTTTCTTTGTACTGTTTGGAGGCGATGATTTATTTCTACAGTTCTCATTATAAAATACTGCCGGTGTCATACTCTCCCAGGTTAAGACTTTCAAATAAATTAACAGTGACAGAAAATTGTATGCAGTAATCATAATATAAACCCAGCATGTTTATCAATCAAGGAGGTGTTTTGATAGATTTAAGCCATTATGGATGGGAATTTCTCCCCAAGGTTTGCCTACATGGAGGTCAAAGGCTGTCCAGCAGGAACCATTTTGNTAATCATAATATAAACCCAGCATGTTTATCAATCAAGGAGGTGTTTTGATAGATTTAAGCCATTATGGATGGGAATTTCTCCCCAAGGTTTGCCTACATGGAGGTCAAAGGCTGTCCAGCAGGAACCATTTTGAAGTATTGGTTTCCCTGTAGAGTTTGCAAGGGGCTGGGAGTGGGGACTGCTCTTTGCCGGAGTGTCGGTTTTAATTAGCAGAGTTGGTGACAATAGACTAGCCCGTGTTTCCCCTGACTGCCAGCTGGGAGGCAGTTGGGGGGTAGGGTGTGCACACACACGAGGGTGACACCCAGTAGAAAGCACTGCCTAGAGCACAGAATTTCCCGAATGGGTGAATACAGGTGTTTCTGCTCAGAACAGTTTAGAGGGATGTTGTCGAGCAGCTTGGGGAATGTCACTCCATCCTGAAGTCGCAACAGGTAGTGAGAAAGTTCCAGATGCCGCCAGGGAGACATGTGGGGGCGGGGCTTGTCCTTCCCTCTTGTCCTGAGGCTCCGGACAGCTGGGGCCAGAGACAGGGGAGGGGGATGTTCTCCCAGAGGGAGACTTTGGTGTCCCTTTTGACTTGGGTCAATAAGGTAAAAGATGGACACGAAGTGGAACACGCAGTGATTAAAAGCCATGAAGGAAGCCACAGAAAAGGAAACGGACGTTTTATCCATTGGCTTCCCTGCTTACTTGGAGAAGGAAATGGCAACTCCCTCCAGTATTCTTGCTTGGAGAATTCCATGGGCAGAGGAGCCTGGAATTCCATGAGGTCACAGAGAGTCGGCCACGACTGAGCGACTATCACTCTTCCCTGCTTACTAAAGTCACATCCTGTCTCCCCTAGGCCTCACCACCCTCTCCCCAACCCGGCTTTGCCACTGACCTTGCCATCTGCCCTGGGATTGAGCCTGCCAGGCCTTGGGCTCACGGTCACCCCAGGGGGCAGGCCTGCATCCTCTCTACTCACCAGGGTATTTACCTTGAAGTCTGCAGGGGTCATCTGTGAAGGGACCCTGGGGAGTCGGGCTCCTCAGTGGGAGGGGTCCTGTCACAACTGGGCCTCTGCTTTGGGACTTCTGCTGGGGCCTTTCCCTGCTCCGCCTGGTGAAGACACCCCCAGTGGGGGTGCCGCGGAGCCCCTGCCCACGCTCACTGTGGCATCAGAGACAGTGGCAGCCCAGTCCTCTTTGGAAACATGTCTGGAAGCCCAGAGCCAGGGGGCCTGGGAGGGCCAGGCCACACTCCCAAGGCAACAGGACATTGGGTCGTCCAGTCCCAGGACTACAAGGACATTAAAACTCACTTTTCATACAACATTGAAAATCAGCTATATTTTAATTTAAAAAATCACATTTTACCCCTTCTCATATTTTCTCATCCAACTTCCAGGTTGAGTGGTTCTTTCTGATCTGAGGCCTGTTTGCTAGGATACCTGAGCCTGTTCTTCTATGGAATGTGAATTATTGAATCCACATGCACCAAATTAGCCCATTTGCCCAACTTTGCCAGGTCTAAGAAATGAGGGCAGGAAGACGTTACCTCCTGAATCACACCAAATGCTCTGTGAAGACGTTGCTTCATTTGGGGCCAGTGCTACACAGCACCCACCCACCCCCCAACGCACACTCATACTCAAAGACCTGGTTTTCTGAGGTGAGTTTGATGAAGCAAGCAGGCCTAGGCACTTTTGTGCAGAAGGCTGTTCCCCGTGTTTCCTGGGAAATCACCCACATGGACCTGGAGTCCAGGGCTCATTCTGTAATCATGCTGTGGGCTGATGGCTCGGTCATGCTTACTCAGCCCCACAAAGAGGGGTGCCTAAGCAGGGAACACCCTCTCTTGGCCGCTCCCTCTCTGCCAGACCAAGGCCAAGCCTCATGGATGTCTTTGCTTTTATCCTTCCTTAGTCTGTTCAAGGTGCTATAACAAAGTGCCATAGATGAAGTGGTTAGAAAAAAAAAAGAAGTTTATTCCTCCCAGTTCTGAAGGTTGGAAGTTCAAGATTGGGGTGCCACTGTGGTGGGGTTCTGATGAAAATCTTCCTCCTGGCTGGCGGATGATGGCCTCTTGACTGTGTTCTCATATGAGAAACGGGGAGAGAGAGAAACAGAGAAAGAGGGAAGGAGGGAAAGGTCTCTCGTGTCTAAAAGGACACTAATCCCNAAGGTTGGAAGTTCAAGATTGGGGTGCCACTGTGGTGGGGTTCTGATGAAAATCTTCCTCCTGGCTGGCGGATGATGGCCTCTTGACTGTGTTCTCATATGAGAAACGGGGAGAGAGAGAAACAGAGAAAGAGGGAAGGAGGGAAAGGTCTCTCGTGTCTAAAAGGACACTAATCCCATTCGTGAGGAGTCCCCCGTGAAGACCTCATCTAATCCTTTGACTTCTCAGTGGCTGCACCTCCTGATCCATCACAGTGCAGGGTAGGATTTCAACAACTGAATCCTGAGGGGACACAAACATTCAGTCCACAACCTACTCCTCAGGTTACATGGTCAACACGAGCTCCATAGACCATGACTTAAAATCTGGTCTCTAGCTGGAAGGATCTCTAGGGGCCGCTTACCCCAATTCCACTTCAAACAGAAGGAGGCTGAAACACAAGATATTTTGAGCTGTATCCAAGAGAAGTTGACAAGTTCAAATAGCATCGATCAACCCAAACTCCAGGTCTTGAGCAGCCAAGTTTTCAAGAGTTGGAATCTTGATGGTGATTCAGTACCTGACTTGAAAAGGCAGGTGTTACCATTACCTGGGGAAATGTAAGAGCACTTCTCTTTATGTTCTGATAACTAATCTCCAGATTGTCAAAGGGATAAAGACAGTTTGGATAAAGGATAGTGTTCAGGGAAATCATTAAAAATAAGGTACACTTTCGTACATTATCCATTTGACTAACCTCCAAGCTATTAAATGAGTTTCTGACAAAAATGTGTCTTAACAAATTCAAACTCAAAGCCATAGAATTTGAAAGAAATTCAGCTGCACTGACTTTGTAAACAAGTTCCTCGGAAATACCAGTGCTGCATGTTTGGTGTGGCTTGGTAGTTAGGACATTAATTAATGACCAAATAGAGAAATGTCTGTGTGCCCAGCAGATGGTAAACAAGCCCAGGAGAACATTACCATCTGAATTGCAAAGAAGCCTGGCAGCTCCTCTCCCCACCCCCTGCCCAGATCTGCCAGCTTGCCCTGAAGAGTGCTGGCTGTCACACGGGCAGTCTCGGGATGGGCTTGGGGGGCTGCCCTCTCAGGATCAAGGCCCCCGGTCTTTCCATGGGAGCATGAGCAGAAAGACAGGTGAGTGACAGACTCAGGGTGCAGAGTTACCAGTTTTCTCTTTCTCTCTCTCTTTTTTTTTTTCCAGTTTTTAATTTTAGAGCTGTAAGGAGACCACTCTGGCAAAGGCTGACCTCTGAGAAGCAGGCTCTCTTTTCTCTCTTCCTGAGCTCAGGAGTGTTGCTGATACAGGGGCAGGAAACCACAGATATGACAGAGGAGATAAACGCCAAGGACTCACCGTGAGGCATCTCTGGCTTGTGAGTATCTAGCCCTCTGGAGCGTCCCTTCAGTTTTCAAGGTCAGCAGCAACCCTCCCCCACCACCGCCACCCACCCCCCGCAAGGAGGGGGGCCAAGGTCTGGCACCAAGTAGCAGCTTCTGGCCCTGGTAGCTGACCATCTGGGTGACGGGCAGTGCTCAGGAGACAGGGCTCCATGTTTCTAACCAAAGCACCACAGGGACAGCTGAATAGCGGTTGGTATTAGCAGAATTTATTGGTCCTAAGAAGACTGTGGAATAAGCCGCTTCTGGCTTTGTTGTCAGCCAGGTACCTTGAATGGAAGCAAATATCCCTCAATCAAACATTTAAGGGCAAATGGTGAAGGAAAAACTTTCTTTTATTCTCAAGTGGAGAATAAATTTGGCACTCTGGTGTGCGAACGGCCATCCTGCTTTCTCTTTCAGTGATTCATTTTACCAAATTAGAAGCTATGCAAAATAGGCACTGGATTACCACCTGCTTAGATATTGGAATCCTGGTCTGTTTAAAAAAGTTCAAGGTAGCGAGCAGAAAAACATTAATTAGACGATGTGAAAATGAAAGCCAGACTTGCCTTAGGTGTTTGGAATTCAGCATGCTTTGTTCTTAACTATTTTTGTACTTATTTCTCTTCTTTGTTTCATCTGTCCTTTTGAAATATAGCTTTATAGTGTGGATGTACTTCTGTAGTTTATTTCCAAATATTTACTTTCCTTGATTTTTTTAACTTAAACAATCATGGAGTTTAGAAATAAACAATCTTATGTCTCATCAGTGGGCACAAACAATTCATTAATAATTAAAGTCATCCATCAGGCAGTATGTGTGGCCAGGAGCAACAGGAACATGCATATATTAATCCCCAAAGCAGAATCTAGATGTTAGAAAGTTCTAGAAATGACTAGAAAAGGGCAAGAGACTGAGCTACTTGGCAAGTGTCTTCACTGCAGGATATGGTTGCCACCCAGTAGAACCAACTATTCATTTGTTTATGGGAAGTGTTTTTGTTTGTTCATTGGGACTGAAAATGTTGTTAGTGAAAAGTTTGCCTCAAAATGACATTTTCTATAACATCAGTGTTTATTGACTTTGTAAATTCTCTGCTACTTAGGGAAGACTTCTAACCTCATTGTCAAATTCAACCTCACAGCAGCCACGCGAGTCTCATTCTTATTATCTGTAAGCTGCTTCCCTTGGTGGAGAAACTAAGATTTAAGATTCAGAAACAAAGCAAAAAATCCCAGTTGGCTCCCCTGTGCCTGGAACAATGTCTGCACTGATATTGACAATGAATGTAGACGTTGGCACAATGCAGGGTCAGCTGAGCAGCCCTGCATGGAGATCTGTCCTGGAACTGCTGGTTTTCACTGGCCAGGTTAACAGCCTGGAGAAAGCCTTGTATAAGCATCCCCCCTACCAAAAAAAACTGAATCCATTGAGCACAGGTTCATTTATCATCTGAGAACCCAGCACCCCCATCAGGTCCTGGGAAAGAGGTAGGAAACGTGGGAATTGATGGTCAGTGGTCAGTTGTCAGAGTTGCATTTTTATCCTGAGACTCAGAACATCTCTTTTAGTCCTGGCTGCTCAAAAATGTCAGATTATGGATTACCTTTAGGTTGATTTGTTGATACACTTTCCCTCAGCACCTTTCTATGAAAGTTCCTATGAAATAATAATAAATATAAGTAGTGTTTATTGAGCACCTACAATATATCACACATTTCACCTGTGTTGTCTCCTTTGAGTCTCCAAAAGCCCCATGAGCTGGGGTCTTGGCTCTACAGCATGTGATTTTTTTTCTGTTTGTTTAGAAAGTATAAATTCCTTAAGTGTTGTTGTTTTTTTTTTTCTGATTATATTTTTGCCTAGGTCCGTCTAGTCAAGGCTATGGTTTTTCCAGTGGTCATGTATGGATGTGAGAGTTGGACTGTGAAGAAAGCTGAGTGACAAAAAATTGATGCTTTTGAACTGTGGTGTTGGAGAAGACTCTTGAGAGTCCCTTGGACTGCAAGGAGATCCAATCAGTCCATTCTGAAGGAGATCAGCCCTGGGATTTCTTTGGAGGGAATGATACTGGAGCTGAAACTCCAGTACTTTGGCCACCTCATGCAAAGAGTTGACTCATTAGAAAAGACTCTGATGCTGGGAGGGATTGGGGGCAGGAGGAGAAGGGGACCACAGAGGATGAGATGGCTGGATGGCATCACTGACTTGATGGGCGTGAGTTTGAGTGAACTCCGGGAGTTGGTGATAGACAGGGACGCCTGGCATGCTGTGATTCATGGGGTTGCAAAGAGTCGGACACAACTGAGTGACTGAACTGAACTGAGGGCCAAAAAATGTTTTAATAAACATTAAACATGATGCAAGCTCACTTATAACTCCAGAAAGTATAAGACAAAGCTACTCCTTAGAAAATAATTGCCAGATGATTCTGTGGACTGCACAGCATAGAGGACAGCTGACAGGTAATTCCAGGAATGAGTGTTTCCTAGGACAAGCCAAAATATGGACAAGCTATAAAAGATACAGCGCAGGTGCCCACCATGCCATTCTGGTAACACACACTTTGCAAGAGGGAGATTCCAAGGACAGAGGATGCTCAGGGAGCTCACCAAAGTCCCCATTTCTTGTCCTCCTGGGACACCATTAGCTCCACTTTCCAATTCTGGTCACCCCTAGGAGGCGGCAGGTGTCCTGGTGGCCAATGGAATGGGTGTGGGGATGGTGGATCATGGCACAGCCTCTGCCTGGCTCCTTGCCCTCCTTGCTCATCCACCAGGTCCACAGGATGGCAGGTTCTGGATCCACAGCTATGAGCAAAATGGGAACTATTTACTGTTTGAACCTACTGAGACTTGGTGCTTTCAGTCATAGCAATCAGCCTACCTTGATATCATTTGAGCAAGATTTGACTGCTCAGCCAGAAGAAAGGGAATGTCCATAGTGAAAACTCTTCTAGAGCTACAGATCAGGACACAGCAAAGGGCCCTGGTGAACTTTCACCAATGTTTATCATAATCTGTCAAAACTATACTTAATGGCTCATGACGTTATATGACTAATGTCTGAATACACGGTAGCCCCTATACTCTCATGATGTGAAGAATGTTTGGGTCTTATTCTGTGTTATAATCCTAAGACATAAGGATATGGTACATAGTAGGCACTCAGTATCTCTGGAGGAGAGAATAGTAACCCACTCCAGCATTCCTGCCTAGAAAATCCCATGGACAGAGGAGTCTGATCGGCTATGGTCCATCAGGCCTCAAGGAGTCAGACATGACAGAAGTGATCTAGCACACACAGGCACTCAATAAATGTTTGTTGAATGAATATATAAACGTGATGTCTTCCTGCCTACCCTGCTTTACTAGAAGGTCATCATCACACCAGGAGGACTCTTTCACAGGTACTTCTGGTCCATTGTCCCTTAAGTTGAACATTCCTTCAGGGGCAAATGCTTCACCCCTCTTCCAGACCTGACGGGGGCGACGGCCCCACTGAGTTCCCCACAGGGGCCAGAGCGTGTCTGTCCTCCCCCAGTTTGTCAGCTGAGGGTGAAGCAGGGATCATTCAGGATGAAAACAAAGCCTGTCTTCAAAGTCCGCTTTGGTGAAAAGTGAAATGATTCAAGAGGGTGAATGTAGCTTGAATGGATGAAACTAATTTCTGAGTTCAGAACCCAAGGGCCAGGTGACAGTTCTTTGCAAGCCCCTTTGTATTCTGAATGGGGGTCCATACAACCAAGCTGAAAAGAAGCTTCTGGGCACACTTGGGACAAGTGGGTGATGGGCAGAAAGAAAGGAAACCAAACAACGTGTGTTGCTTTTGTTGCCATAGTTTTATTAATAGTAAATTAGTTTTTTTTTCTTTGCCTGCCAATCGGCTATTGTCATATTTATTTAAGAATTCATTGACAGAGGATCTATGTGGGGTCATAGAAGAACCACTCAAAAACGGGTCTTTGAAAGTGAACAATATACCCCAAAACTGAACTGAATTACAAGGGTTAAGCTATGATTTTCCTGGGTTGTTGACTTGCTAGAAATACTGTGTGTCTTGGAGTGGACACCTTCCCAGGCAGATGTGCCTTCAAGGTGCTATCTGGTGATGCTCAAGGAATCCTGACCGTCAGAAATCTTGCCTCTTTCCTAAAGAGCATGAAAATATTTCCTAAGCCAGATGGAGAATAGGAATCCTGCCTCGGAATGTAATAAGTGAAAATCAAGTTTCCAGTGTCCACTTCTGGGTTTAGGTTTTGGAGGACAGGCACAGTCAGTGACCCCAAGAATGATGCTGAGCCAGTCATGTGAGAGGCGGTTAAGTGTCCCCCTCTACACTGGTGGGAGCCTGGTGGGCTGCTGTCTATGGGGTCGCACAGAGTCAGACATGACTGAAGCGACTTAGCCAGCCAGCCAGCCAGCCTACACGGAGCAGTCATGGCATTTTAATGAAGGGAGTTGTGGTACGCTGTTTCTTATCCTCACGTTTCACACCGCAGAGTCTCCCCTGGTGGTTCAGGTCACTGAAATCACAAACGAAGTGAATTTAATGGTCCACGTTTGGTCCCCAGAGATGAGCACGGCAGTTTTGCTGGTTCAACCCTTAGGCAGACTTTTGTTGAACCTATCTACTTTTCCGGAATTCAGAAGACAGAGCCATTGAAGAGATGATTCTAGACGGTCAGAGAAGTCCGGCCTCATCACCACACATGGTGTCCGGTGCCAAGTTACCTCTGTGAAGGCTGTGGCAACCTCCTCGCCCCCATCAAAGGGGCCTATCCTCGGGGTTTACCTCACCACCACACCTGCTGCTGCTGTGGGTCTTTGTTTAAAGACATCCAGGCAAAGCGCTTACAGTTTCCAAGCCACTGACATTTCCAGCTCACTGTAATTTATTGAATACCATCCAAAGAGCAAACACGGGGTTTATCCTGGTGGCATTCTAGCTGGTTGTAAATGTTTGCCATTTACCAGGAAGAGAAGGCGAGAGTGTGACAGGGACATCAGGGGAGGCTGAGCGAGAGACAGGGAGGGATTCCGAGATGCAAAGACTCAGAAAGGGAGGCAGGGAAGGCTCAGCTCCCGTGACTGTGTGGGACCTGGCGATCGCGCTGTGGCTCTCACGTTTGTCTGAATTTGCTGCTTGTTCACTCTCAGCTCCCTCTGCTCACTGGAGGCTCGGCTAAGAACACTCCCACTTTGCCAAGTCACCTCAGTAGCCTCCTTACTCCTCTCTCTGGGCCCATCTGAGAGCCTGGCTCAGAGAGGGACCTGTTTCTCTGTCCCTAAGGAGACGTTAGGAATGTCTGTTTTCTTCATCCCATAACCAGAGGATCCAACATGGATTCAGTGCTCTTGGGGGAGGTTAGGAGGGGTGATTGAGGTTGTCAGAACCTCATTAAAACAGGTTCTGATGAGGAGAAGGTTCTTGCTGAGGAGAAGGATTTTTATTGAAAATGTTGTTCAGTTGCTAAGTCATGTCTGACTCATTGCGACTCCAGGGACTGCAGCACGCTTGCTTCCCTGTCCTTCAGTATCTCCTGGGAATTGCTCCAACTCATGTCCATTGACTGAGGTTATCTCAGTGCATAAACAAGATCAATCACTTGATGAACTTTGGTCACTAAGCCGTGTCTGAATCTTTTGTGACCCCACGGTCTCTAGCCTGCCAGGCTCCTCTGTCCATGAGATTTCCTAGGCTATAAGATGGGAGTGGGTTGCCATTGCCTCCTCCAGAGGATCTTCTCAACCCAAGGATAGAACCTGCATCTCCCGGTAGGTGGGTTCTTAACCACTAAGTCACTGAGGATGACCTCGTTAGCTGTGAGCAAAAAGCAAATTAAAACTGCAGTGAGACATCACGACATACCTATCCAAGTGTCAAAATGAAAACACAGTGATGATATCAAATGCTGGCATGCATGATGAAAAATGAATCACTCATACATCGCAAGTAGGAACCAAAAATGGCACAGCCATTCTGAAAGTCAGTCTGGCAGTGTCTTAAGAAGTAAACATGCAATTATCACACATTCAGCAATGGGACTCCTGGCCAGAGAAATGCAGAACTGCACGCAAACACGGGCAGCAGATTTACTTGCAACAGCCCCAAACTGGCAACAGCCCTGTTGTTCTTCAACAGCTAGCTGGGCAGACAAAATATGTACACGGAATACTGCTCAGCAATAACAAAGAGGACAGTGCTGATATACACGTTAATGGGGTGGGTCTCAAGGGGACGCGGAGGGAAGAAAGCCTCTCCGGATTACATATGAGGTTGCAGAGGATTCCCTTTGTATGACATTCTTGAAATAACAAAATTATAGAGATGGTGAGAGGAGAGGACTTTCTAGGTATTAAAGACCAGAATTTGTGGTTATAGGAGGGAAGCAGTGGAAACCTAGAACAGACTGGCTTCCTGACAGTAGTGATGTTTAGTTATGGGAAACTGCATGGACACGGTGGCTTAGAACCCTACACACACACACACACACACACACAAGGCCGATACTCCAAGCTCCCAGGGCAGGGGGCCTGGGTTGGGCCTGGTCTGGGAACGAGATCCCACATGTCGCAGCTGAGTTTGCATGCACGATGAAGACCCGATGCAGCTAAACAAATAAATAAAAAACATTTTTAAATAATTATTCAGCTTAAACGTGCTCTTATTTCAGTAAAGAGGCTCATAATTTAAAATGTTTTCAACATGAATGAATGACAGGAACTCCTGTGGACACACCGTGGTGACCAGAGGTGGCATTTAAAGGCAGAGGGGGTGTCGTCTGCAGCGGACTCAAACGTCATCTTGCTAACCCTGGGGCCAAGTGACCACCCACCTACCAAGTTATTCTACTTTTTCAGGGGCTGGAAGCAGAAAGAGATAATGAAAAATAGGAGGCCCTTGCCACGTGCAGCAACTTTCTTTCCTGCTCTTATAATTTCAAAAGAAGTATATTTATATTTGGGTCAGAGTTTTGAGAATGTTGTAGTTACATAGACTCAAAATCTTGTACTGCTGGTTATGACCCACTTGTGTTGTCACGAAATCAGTTTAGAGAGCTGCAACCAGCACTTTTTTAAAAAATGAGATTAGATTGGCCAAAATAGAAAATATTGAAGACTTTGGTTTATACTAGGGAAAAGTAGGGCTTCCCAGGTGGCACTAGTGTAAGTAAACTGCCTGCCAATGCCCGAGGTGGGAGAAATGCAGGCTCGATCCCTGGTCGGGAGGGTCCCCTGGAAGAGGCCATGGCAGCCCTCGCCAGTCTTCTTGCCTGGAGAATCCCATGGACAGAGGAGCCTACAGTCCATAGCGTCACAAGAGTTGGACACTACTGAAGTGACCTAGCACACACACAGAGGAAAGCAAGTGTAAGTAAACTGCCTGCCAATGCCCGAGGTGGGAGAAATGCAGGCTCGATCCCTGGTCGGGAGGGTCCCCTGGAAGAGGCCATGGCAGCCCTCGCCAGTCTTCTTGCCTGGAGAATCCCATGGACAGAGGAGCCTACAGTCCATAGCGTCACAAGAGTTGGACACTACTGAAGTGACCTAGCACACACACAGAGGAAAGCAGTGCCTTGTGAAACTCTTTAGTTATGCGTGTGTGTGTGTGTACACACTGATGAGTGATGTCAAAAAAGATTAAAAAGAATTATAAAATACCTATTGCAGAGAATCCCTTGGACTGCAAGGAGATCCATCCTAAAGGAGACCAGTCCTGGGTGTTCATTGGAAGGACTGATGCTGAGGCTGAAACTCCAATGCTTGGGCCACCTGATGCGAAGAGTTGACTCATTGGAAAAGACTCTGATGCTGGGAGGGATTGGGGGCAGGAGGAGAAGGGGACAACAGAGGATGAGATGGCTGGACGGCATCACCAACTCGATGGACGTGAGTTTGGGTGAACTCCAGAAGTTGGTGATGGACAGGGAGGCCTGGTGTGCTGCAGTTCATGGGGTCGAAAAGAGTCGGACACAACTGAGTGACTGAACTGAACTGAAGAAGCAGATTGAATTCTCCCACATTTTTAATTTACCCAATTCTGCTTCTGAATTTAAATTTACTGAGAGTCAGTATGCCTGTGTTAGCATATTAAATATTGAGTTTGGAGATCCTTGTGAAAGTTCAGTGTGGTGATGTTTATATAAGGACTCTGTAAACTCTAAAGCTTGGCCCAGATGTGAGGGCTTCTGCTACTGACACTCTTGGAAAACTGAGGCTGTTCTAAAGGGCATTGTTTTTAAGCACTTGGTGCTTTGTGTTCTGGGGGCCTAAGAAGGCAGAGCATCTCAGTGGCCCAGTTCAAAACCCAAGTTCTAAGTTCCCACCATGTCCGAGAGATCGGCTCAGCCACCCA